>OY293830.1:29582820-30062084 GCA_958507055.1 Crioceris asparagi | reverse complement strand
GAAATATTTGAAAAATATCGCAAACACCTACCTACTATAACATTGATTATTCCAGATGCACCGTTCAATGCGTGAAATGCTCACGTAAATACAAGAAGGAAAATTCTTTGTATGTTCACCTGAAGTACGATTGTTTGGTGGATAAACAGTATCAATGTCTTGTATTGGATTGTACTTATCGAAGTACTCGCGTAAGTAATATTAGAAGACATGTCAGATCTATACATAAGTCACAAGAATATGATCGATTCATCAAATTGGTACAGAATTAATAAAGTTCATAATATATGCTAATTTACTGTCTTTCACTCAGCATCCTTTCCGTTCTGAATATAGTTGAAAATATTAAGAAAAACTTTAGATACGTCGATTTTTGATCATAAATTCAAAAATATGAAATACATACAAATACAAAATAATAAAAATCGACAAGTCTAAGGTTTTTCTTCATATCCATATATATAAAACAAAGTGGTGTTAGTTACACCATTTATAACTCAAGATTGGCTGGACCGATTTTAATTTCTCTTATTTTTTGAAAATATCAGAAAATTAACTGAAACAATTTACACAGGTAATTAATTTTGATATAAATTATTCTTCGCCGATATGTCAAACATTATTCTACAACGATACCACATATCGGATCGTGATTTTCAAAAGGTGGCGCTGCCAAGAACAATATATACGTTAATAAATTAAGTTTAGCTAAAACTTAATCAGGGAACACTAACTTATACAGCACTCATTGAAGGTGAGTTTATACAGTAAATAAAATAAAATAAGAAACAAATTAAGATAAAATAAGAAAGTTGAACATGCTCATTTCCATGGGAGCGTTTATACACGAAATAAGCTAAATTAAGAAATAAGAATAAGAACTAAAGATGGCCAACTTTCATCTTTATTTCTTATTTTATTTTACTTTGTTTGGAAACTGATAATGCGCATGATCAACCACCAGAGAACACTTAACTTGCCTACAACACAAAAGTTTTTGTTAAAATGCTGTGATTTGATTGGTTCATTCTTATTTCTTATTTTATTTTCGTCATCTGTATAAACCAATCTTCTTTGAGGTTATTCTTATTTCAATTTTAATTTGTTTCTTATTTTATTTTATTTACTGTATAAACTCACCTTGACTCTCCTCGTAGGGAATTTAAGTGCTTCTGAATTTAAGTAGAGACATGATTCCAAATTTCAAAGTCGACAGAGAACGATTTATTTGATAAAAGAGTAAAAGTTATCAAAAAAATGCTTTTTTCATGATGAGGTTATTTCAGAAGCATCTTACTTCAATAATTCCCCTTGCAGATTCATTCCATAAAAATGTTATAAGATCTCATAGTTTTCAAAGATATATAACTGTGCTTTCAAAAAAACAGTAGATTTTGATCATTGATTTGAAAATTATACACGACTTTCCTACCATAAAATGGCCAGAATATAAATAAACAGTTAGAATGTAGAGTGCTTTGAGCGTAATGACTTGGCCGAGTTTAATCGAAATTGTTACAACCGTTTTCGCGCCACAGTCTTGAGCAAAACATGTTTTTCAGTTGTTACAATAAGTGCGAGCAAAATGCGCAATCTGAGTTACCAGTATGCCGTTCTTCATTCGGACAGATAAATTGCACAGTTTGAAAAATTTCCGATTTTTTTTGGCATTGTAACAAAACTTCTTCATCAAAATTTTTACCATTTTACGAGATCTATCAAATTGTATTCATTGCCATTTAAAACGATTGAGAGATATATTTTTGATTCTTCTCTAACCGCCGCCATTTTGAAAAAATATCCAACAGATTTTGCTCATCTACAAACTCTAGCGAAATTTTCTTCGGATACATGCACCTGCTAAGTTTTATGATCAAATCCATCCGAAAATGTAGCTTCTAGCTTGTCCATAAATGACCACATTCCTAAGAATCATTATTTTTATCATTTAAATAACCACTATATATATATATATATATATATATATATATATATATATATATATATATATATATATATATATATATATATTAAAAGATGTAAAGATTTCGTTACATAGAATATATTCAAATAAATTACTTCGGTCTTTGGTAAATAAATAGGTAATACCGCTATAATTACCTGACTACCAACGATGATAACAACTACTCTGCGAGCATATACCTCCTCCAACCAAGATGTATTATTTTCGGAACTTTATTCGACAAAATACTGCAAACCCCATTTGCTTTAATTACATTTATTCGAAACACATCACAATAATTGAATCAAGTGTATGATCGCCGATTTCGTTCTTATATGAACTCATCTGATACACACATATGACTCGGGGATGTGTCCGAAGAAGCTAAAAAACACCGCTGAGACGTCGATACTACACCGATTGTGAAACGCAACGGGGTGTACTGCTATGTGTCCAGAAACGTGATATTACAATAAACTTCCAAGTCTATTAAGAAAGTCGATCCTCTTCGTTCGACCTTTGAAATGTCTGTTTAAAACCGACAACCTACTTAAAATAGCGGTAGGGAAGTAATTAGTTATAATACGTATTGGTTTTGTTTTTTTTTCTAATAAAGAATTGTTTAACTTATGCCGTCTTTTATTATGAAATTATTATAACTTCTACATTTCCACCTCATAAGATGTACAAAATCTTTTTTCAGTCAGTAACATTTTGTCAAATAACATTTTTATTCGAATATATTTGATATTTTTTAGGTTCACTGGTGTATCCATGTCCTACTTGTGGAAGAATATACAAATTCAAACGATCCCTTCGAAGGCACATCAAATTTGAGTGCCAAAAAGCACCAACATTCACATGCCCCGTGTGCCCCTATAAAGCTAAACAAAAATCTACCCTAGTATCACACGTTGGTACGCGGCATTCGTTTCTTTATATTCCTTCTGAATAGAAATATTTTGAGAGATATTCAAAGTATTACCGAGTTTTTAAAATTAAACCATGTCTACCACAAACATGATGGTTTATTTAAGCACCTGCATTTCCCTGTTGCTCCAGTAGCTTGTTGAGCTCAGTTGGTGAAGCCCATAGGCATCTGAACACCTAGAACACGCATAGCCTCTTTCAGGGCGATCCAAAATCTCAAGGCCCCATTATTCTTCTGGTCCATAATGGTTCGTGTACGCCTGATACGATTAACATATTTACCAAACTTCTTATGTTTCATGGCAACTTCTGATTTATAGAGTAATAATCAAAGATATTCAGACGTAATTAAAAGGTGGTCGTTGAAATAGTTATTACTGATTATTCAGAAACACCTGCAGATTAAATTAGGTACCAAATTTATATTTTACAACCAAATTATTTTTTTCATTTGTGAAATAAGAGGATTATCAATCGATATCGATCGAATGAGTTAAGTGCGGCAACACAGGAAAATATAATTTGGGCATCCGTATGAATTCGTCACCTTTCGTCACTAGTCGGAATATTGTTGTTCGTTGTTCCATTCATAATTTGAGTGTTGCTACCACGTTTTACGCATTTATACGCTTCTGCAGAGGTACACTGTTGCCAAAATTTCCTATAGGAAAATTTTGTCTTTCTCTTACTCATGGAAAATACCAAAACAAGTATCTAACAATAACATATCGCCTTTGGATACATGTTTATGAATGAAATGCTTCGTCTAGGTGTTCAGATGTCTATTGTGAAGCCTGGCTGAATTATCCCACTTCTTGAGCTGGTACATCGAGCTTGGTATATGCTGATCCAGTCAAGCGGACCCAGCCGAGCTTCATTTTAATCCGTCTGTACTCTTTTGGGCTAAGATAGAGAGTCGCTATTAATATAATAAAGCTGAACGTTTTTAAACAACCAAATTTTATAACAAAATTAGATATTACTGCTACCAAGAACGAAATTATTATCCTCTACTCAAATCCACAAGCTTCAGCTCTACTGTATTTTTCTGGGTTGATATCTTGCAATGTCCAATGAAATTATCAAATTGAGTTTCATTCAGTAAACAAACAAATGTCTTTTGTTATTTCATATAAACATGCCACTCATCAAAAATCATTATAAAGAAATAAAATGTGTTAAATACTTGTAAAACTCATGCCTCCCAGGGTTCCATAAACAAGTGGAATAAAAAATTGGCAACAAAAATTCACGACGTTTATCTAAATAACTGCATTACGAAAACAAACTCCTAAAATTCATAGTTGTGATTAAATTGAAGATAGAGTACTCAAACTCAAGCCATGTGAATGTTATATTTAATTATTCTGAACAAATATAACGCAAATGGAAGATGTTTGCAACATTATTCCTGTCTTATTTTATAATGAAAATATTTAAAAAATAAACTTTTCCAAAATGAACAAGTCCTTTTTTCATTCTCTACCATACTTCCTCTAAACTTGATTTCACAAAAAAAAATTAATTAATATTTCAAGCGATTTACTGATATGTCAATTATCGCCAATTTCTAATATATAACCTAGTCCTTCAGAAAAAAAATTGGTAAAAGCCTTTACCTATGACTTCCCTCGACGAACCACCCCGCTTCGAGATGGAAACAACCTTGTCGCTTCTACCATTCTTATATTGACACCCTGTTTATATGATTAACGAAAACCCTCACATTGCGTCACCGGTAGTCCTTCAAAATGCATACCAATATTCGTTGTCCCAAGTCAAGCCGTTATTGAGCTACAGCGCCAACAGACTACAGACAGACCGACAGACTTTTGATACCATGATTTTCGTGATCTGGGTACCCCAAAACGTAAATATCAGCAAAAATCTCGAGGTCGATTTTTTACGTGAATACAATACTTTATATATATATACCTTATTGAGAGAAGTAAAAAATCGAAGAAAATTCAAAACCAAAAAATAATTATGCCATTAAACATATGTTCATATTTTTGAGAAAATATATTCTTCAAATTTGAATCATTTATTATTTATTTAGGTCCCTGGTGGTCTAGTTGGTAAGACGTCTAAGAATGATAACAATGATTATTTATTGAAATAAATACTGCGCTAATGTTTGTGACAGGGAATTCTTCTAATTACTTATATTTTTTTTTCTTTCTTCCAGCATTTGAATACAATGAGTTCCTGGCAAAGTTCCAATGTAAAACTTGTGGACGTTCTTACAAGAATCGAAGAAGTGTTCAAGCTCATATAAATTATGAATGTTCGAAACCTAAACAGTTTCAGTGTAGACATTGTGGAAAGTATTTTTCTCAGCGGCGGTACGTCAAATACCATATGAAGATTCATCTAAACAAAATTTTTATTTAAATTGCATGTTGAAAAAAAAAATCCGACCGCTCTTACCTGAAGATTTTCTATTTTTATAATTTTTTTCTATCACTTTTAGAAGAAAATGCTTCAAAAAATAATTGTAGGTACAGATCATATCTATAACTTAAAAATATATTTGATAATATTTAGATAATGGTCGCCATTTTGTCCGATCTTGATGGACTTTTACAGCCAATTTTAACTTGGTACCTTTATGAATTCGAACTTTTTATATAGAAATATTTCGTTATTAAATATATTTTTGAAAATAATACATTAACAAATACTATAACTGGTGTTACAATATATATAGAAGACACTAACATAGAAAAATTATTTGTTAAATTTATTTTAGATGTATGAAATATTAAAGTTTTTATCAAATATTACCTAAAGATTTAAATTCTGCTTAGATTTTATTCATTGTTCTTCCCAACTCCATCCACAGGTATTATTTTAGTAATCTAATATAAAACATTAATTATTATTGCAGATGCACCAATTACATGTGACAGATGCTCACGTAAATACAAGAATAAAAAATCTTTATATATTCACCTGAAATATGACTGTTCAATGGATAAACAGTATCGATGTAGTTATTGTAGTTTTCAAAGTACTCGACCAGGAAATTTTAGAAGACATGTCAAAAATATACACAAATCTGAAGACTTTGATCGATTTATCAAAATGATTCAAAATTAATCAAAAATTATACACATTTATCTTACCATTTTTTTTTATTCATACCTCCTATTCTAAAATCATTTGATTCCATTTGCACTTACCTGATTCTATTAAAAGTTTTTTCAGTGTGACACTCCGGAGAAATTTGAAGAAAACTCAACACAAATAATGAATTATTCATTTGTACTTAAGTGTCCATCTAAAATCTCTTGCTGACCATTCCAAAAGATATTTAGATAAATATTTCAAAATAAAATGGACCGGCGTTATCACTGAAAAATATAAAATAATATTAATTCTATTGGTCTAATTATCTTCATTCCTTTTAGCTTTTGAATACGATGAAGACCTAAAAAAGTACAGATGTAAAACTTGTAAACAAACTTATCTAAACAAAACAAGCGTTCAAGTCCACGTTAGGTACTCG
Organism: Crioceris asparagi; assembly: GCA_958507055.1. NCBI lineage: Eukaryota > Metazoa > Arthropoda > Insecta > Coleoptera > Chrysomelidae > Crioceris > Crioceris asparagi. Next base: position 30,055,680 of record OY293830.1, on the reverse strand, counting down.
TATGGATGTTCTAAACCTAAACAATTCCATTGTAGAATTTGTGGCAAATCTTTCTCTGAGAAACGATACCTCAACTGCCATATTGTAAGATGCCATCGAAATAATGTTCTGAATTAATTTGTGATAAGGTGAGTAGTATAATAGGAATGATTGGATGGTTACTCTCAAATATAACTGATCATGTTCCTGTCAATAAAAAAAAAGAAACAACTCAAATTGTAGACATAAACAGCCGTATTCATAGTCTTACTTCGGTTGATTATGAATATGGCTGAAAGTGTTCTCTTAATGTTGGATATTTTTATTTTTCAAAAAGGATTCGGAACACAACAATGGTGAAATCAAGGCAAACTTAATCCAGTTCAAAAGATGCAACTAAAATGGTTGTAGAATCAATTAAATTGCTTTATTGAAGTTCATCCAATTTATATACTAGAAGTAACTATTTCATTATCAAGTCTGTTCTTGAAAATGTAAAACCAAGTCAAACTATTTATGATTTTCCTATAAGAATTTTAATTCCAGGAATTACATTAACAGCTTAAACACAAAAGGCATATATAGCATATTTATTTGTTAAGTTTGATTTAAAATTTGTTTAAAATTGATTCTTTCAGTTGTGCCATTTCTAAGTGAGAAATATCGAAATATCGAAATAATTGTGAACATATTCAGATGTCTGTCGAATATGATTTCTTAATATGTATAAAATTAATAAAATATTACACTGAATTGTAGTAATCTCTTTCATTCAGCCTTCCCATTTTTAATATATTATATGTCTACATGCAAATACCTAATATAATGAATTAAAACGTCATGACTACTGTGACAGATAAATAAATGAATGAATCAAAAACAATGACCAAAATTACCATAAAACACTTTTATTAATCCCAGCCGACAATTGATTGTTTTGCCAACAAAGTTGCCGTCTTCAGGGATATACCCAGAATGAACTTACATTTTCGTTGTGGGCTACTACTTTAACTTCCAGTGGGGCTGAGCCCCATGTGCAGTTTTCATTGTAGTCACCAAGTAAGAGTTATATTTTCGAAAAAAATCATTACATCAAGCTGGTGTCCCATCAGGTCTACCTTTACACGGAATTTTAGAAGACATGTCAAAAATATATACAACTCTGAAGAGTATAATCGATTTGTTACATTTGTACAGAATGAAAGAAATATTATAATGATTCTTCTTACCGAAAATTTTATTTCATTCATCCTACAAATAAGTCCTTCAACACATTAACATTAACCTTTCGAAAAATACTTACCTTTGAAATAATATTTTAAGAACGATTGTTCAACCTTATATCCGTTTTTTGGGAGTTTGTACCTATATTACAATTTTAAATACATAATTAATTTATGTTTTTTTAATTATGTAGGGTTTTTTATTAAGGATGGACAGGTAGCTTATCTCAGAAAGTAATATTCTTAAGATGGTAGGGACAAAATACTCTTAGGGAAATGGACCATAGGAAATTACTGAAAATTATTTTCAAGTTCCTAACTATACCGCTAGAGGGCGTAACAGCTACGGTCGTGCATTTTTCATGAAAAAAAATTATTTTACCAAAATAATACTGTTAGTTGCATATTTTTGATCTGTCACTTTTTATTGTTGGACGTGAAATAAGGGCAATAGGGAAGGATGAAGTTTCACTGATTAAAATTCTTATAATTGTGGTTTGCCTTAACAGAATTCCGCATACTATATCTCGTTTAAGAAAGGAAGCTTTGCAGATTCAGTAAGGAAAATAACCTTCTCATATTGGCTTTTGTTGCTTACGGTAGAGGTCGCTATTTAGAAAGTTTCGGTTTTATTATTTTTTCTTTGGAATTTTAAATAAAATTCTACAATTGTCAATCAAAAACTAAAAGTAAATTAAATTTGCAATAAAAAACTCAAAACCGCATATCGATATCTTTTTTCGTTACAAAGTTATTACCAAAAGAATGTTTAATAAATTTTAATAAATTCAATGAAAAAACTTTTTCTTTCAAGTTTCCCTGATCAAGCATGCTATGACAAATTAAAAAGATTTTAAACTTTATTCTAATAATAATTTATTTAATAATACCCATAAGATAACAATAATGTATAATACAAATTCTAACAACTTACTTGGACACACAACAATTTTTTTACAAAGGGTGCAACTGCAGCAATGTTTTATGACATCATTTTTTTATCACAATTAAACTGTTAGACAGTCATTGAATTTCATATCTCCGTAGTAACTTCCCCATTTGTTTCACGGCAATCTTTTTCAGAGCTTTACCGTCTTAATTGAATGGAAGGCAACATTATTTAATAAAGTCAATATTGTTGAAATGTAATTGGTTTGGCACGTTGAACACGCTTCAATTGACTTTTAAATTATTTCGAATAAAACCTAAACCTAGATAAAGTGTGAAGGGAGGCATGAAAAATAGGACGATTTTTTATTATTAGGTTATTTATCGTTATTTTATAGGGGGTTCTATTACTATTAATATTTAAATTATAATTAAAGTAAAGCTAAGAAATATTTTTTATTTGACATGGCATGCTTGAAAAAAAGATTTTTCAATGAATTTATTTAGAAAAACATTATTTTGGTAATAACTTTGGAACGAAAAAAGATAACGAGATGCCGTTTTGAGTTTTTATTGCAAATTTGATAAACTTTTGTCTTTGATGGAATAATTGTAGCATTCCATTTAAAATTTCAAAGAAAAAAACTATTTTTTTAAAAAAGCGACCTCTACCGTGAGTAGCAAAAACCAATGTGGCGAGGTTATTCTCCTTACTTAATCAGCAAAGCTTCCTTTCTGAAATGAGATATAGTTTGCTAAATTCTGTTAACGGAAACCAACATTATAAGCATTTTAATCAGTAAAACTTCTTTCTTCCCTACTGCCCTTATTTCACGTGCTAAAATAAAAAATGATAAACCAAAAAGATGCAAAATTCTAGCAGCATTACTTTAGTAATATTTTTTTCTTAACTTATATTGGACCGTTTTCAAGAAAAATACATTTTTAAACACGACCGCATTTGTTACGCCCCCTAGCAATTTCCCCTGGTCGATTTCCTTAAGAGGATTTTTTCCATACCATACGACCATATTGCTTTCTGAGATTTGCTACCTGTCCATCGTGTGCAACATATACTGAATAAATATACTATGTCATAGGGAAATATTACGATACACTAGAAACTTTCTTCGGTATGTTTTAATTATTTCTTTCTTCTTCTAGCATTTGAATACGATGCAGACATGGAAAAGTACATTTGTAAGACTTGTCACCGCACTTATCTAAACAAAGCAAGTGTTCAGGCACACGTTAATTATGAATGCTCTAAGCCGAAACAATTTCATTGTAAAATTTGTGGCAAATCTTTCTCTCAAAAACGATACCTCAAATACCATAATATGAGATATCATCCAGACAATGTGTTGGATTAATTTGTGATCAGGTGAGTAGGTGTACCGAATAAAACATAAAATATTGAGTGCTTAAACTCAAACATAGCTGAAATTGTTCATGTCAGTAAATCATGTTCCCTCAGTATTGTATGCTTTTGGAGAAATCACGGCAGACGGAAAACCATTCAAAAAGCAACTAAAATGTTTGTAGAATCATTTAAATTGTATTTTTTAAGTCCTTTCAATTTATATTCTAGAAGTATTTTAATGTCAAGTGTCTTTTTGAAAATAATACAATTTTCAATTTAAACTATTCCATGATATTCTTGTAAAAAAGTTTAATTGTTGGAACGAAGATAACTTTAACACAAAGGCTTACAATGCAAATTTATTTGTTGAGTTCAATTTGAAATTTGATTAAAATTTATTATTTCATTTTTGTACCATTTCTTGATAATGTTAATGAATTATGTAGTTACTGTTGTTATCGAAATTATCAACCAGGAAATTGCACATACAGTCTGATGTCTAAAGAATATGCTTGATTTATCAATAGATATAAAATTAATAAAATATTATATTAAATTACCTTGCAGAATATTTTCTTTCATTTAACATTCCCATTATGAATAAATGTCTGAACATAATATACATAATAGTTGTAACTGTATAAATATATAAAAACAGATTTTATCATATATCTACTTAATCTGTGAGCAACATTCTTGCGCCCTTTTTGCCTTGCAGTGTTTTCCAGTCACCGTTGTGAGTGTCCATCTAAAACCAAGCAAAGCTGAATACTATGGCATGCCGTTTTGCTCTTTAATGACATAAAATAAATTATGTAATGATCAAAAATATTTAAACAAGAAAATTATTCACAAATAAATTTGTGACCATAGAAATGCATGACAATTTTATTAAGGCACAACTGCAATTTAATAATTCAAAGTCCTCCATGAAATTATTGTAAATAAATAATTTGTTTTGATCGGTAATAAAATTAGAAAACTATTGTTATACTTTCAAATCATAATAATTTTGAATATGAATTATTTTAAATTTTTATTACTATTCATTTCATTGTATTTATATGATTCTATTATTGACTTAAAATTATATTTACAATATTAGTTTCCAAATTTTTATTCTTGAATTAAAATTATCTACATAATCTTCATTTTTTAATTTTTATTCTTATATTAGAATGATATATATTAGAATTATGTATATAAGTATAAATCCTGCATTTTTATTATTGAATTAAAATTAAGTACATAATTTTAATTCAAGAATCATAATTCACGATTTAAACTTACGTTTGGTAATGGAAATACGGCAACACTGCGAATAAGTACTTGCACGAGCTACTTTCTAACAACGAATATACTCTGGGATCTATTAAACCAACGCCTAAATACTGTGTTGCCGAATTTCCATTATGTACATAATTTTAATTTAAAAATTAAAATTCAGGAATTAAAATTATATCGATAATTTTAATTCAAGAATAAAAATTGGGAAATGAATGAATGTATATATATATATAATTTGAATTCCTTTACTTAACTTCAATTTAGGAATAAAAAAAAATTGTAGAAAATTTCAAGTCTAGGAGAAAAATTAGGAAGTTAATATTACCTATTTTATTAAATTATTCACTAAATGAAAATAGTATATTATTTTAAGTAGGAAATTATAATAGATACTATCATTTGAAATTATTCTAAGACAATAATAATTCAATTTTGTAAATAAAATTTAAACATGTAATAATTGTAATTCAACGATTTGATTGAATATTCAATAATAATATGAATATAGCACCATCATAATTCATACTATGTTCTTCAAATGTTAAACACGCTTGAAATTAATTGGGCAATTTCAATAAATAATTATAATAAAATAAATAAAATAATTGTTATTCCATGCAGCATACTTACAATCCTATAATATTTTATTGTAACTTATCGAAATATAAATTAATTGAGTTATTATCTTAACATGATATAAAAATATCATGAAACCATACCGTAGGTGTAAAGAAAATGATAAATGTTGGGTCTATACAATAATAATAATTCGAGGTTTTCCCCATTTGATCCTATAGCCTCGAAATACATTTTATGATAAGACATAATAAGATTTATTTTTATTATATTATAAGCATAATAAGAATGCGAAGAGTATTTTTTGTATTTTAAATAGATCATTTATTTTTATTTCTACTGAATACAATTCTTGCTTTTAAATAGAAAAATGGCGTGCCATAGTGCCAGAATTTTAAATTGTTTAAGCAACAAGAAACGACAAGGAACGATAAGTTCATAAAAATGTATATTTATAACCAGCTAATTTTGCACTTACACAACCGACAAACATTTTATTGAGATTTTCAAGAAATTAACCTGGAACGCGATATGCCCCTCGAATTGAGTCTTTTCGGCTCATTTTTGCCAGTCCAGTACCTTCTTAGTTTCGGGAAGATAAACTACACTATAAGAGCTTTGCTTAAATGGCGTTTCATTAGTTATCTACAAATCACAAATTCATATTATTATAACGTTTTATTCTCATTCCAGCTGAACCATTTACATGTGTGCGATGCTCACGTGAATACAAGAACAAAAAATCTTTAAATCACCACCTGAAAAATCACTGTCCAATATTTAAAAAGTACCGATGTACTCCAATATATAAGGGAATGTGGGGGGGTACCGAATAGTTGAGAAAAAATATACCGCAAATTAGTTTCTAAGCTATATATTTAGATAATGATCATCATTACTAGCATACATTAATTTGCCAAGAAATTATTTCCGATTATTTTTGAAACAAAGATAGCTTTGACAGAAAGGCTTGTATTGCAAATTTATTTGTTAAATTCAATTTGACATTAGATTTAAATTGATCCTTTCATTTGTTCCATTTCTTTGTAAGAAATGGCTTAGGAAATAGATAAATAATTCTAATGATATATGTAGTTATTGAAGTTAATGAAGAATATGATTGTTTTTTGAATAATTTTAGAAATAATAAAATGTTATATTGAATTATCTAACAGAATATTTATTATCTTTTATTCGACGTTCCCATTATGAATAAATGTCTGAACATAATATAAATAATAGTTGTAAAAACAGGACCGATTTTATTAGTTGATACACCAAAAAAATCAAAATAAAGTTAATTCTATTAGTGCTGGTACTTTTGAGGTAGTCCACTTGTGAGTAAATAGAAAACTTATGGTGCCAACTTCAAAAGTAATAGCACCAATAGAATGAACTAAGTATTTTTTAATCTTTCAGTGCACCAACTAATAAAGTCGGTTCTATTTTTTGTAGAGGGAATCTTGCGTAATTCTAGTGATGTAACTCTGGAAACATTGTTTTTTTTAAAAATGACCAATCCAAACGTTGCTGTAGATTATATTTCCCTTAATTATGTCACTAAACATTTTCAATTTTCTAAAAATATTGCTCCCTCCTCCACCCCCTTTGGGGGACGTTGGATTTTAATTAGGGTAAATTTCTTATAGAAATGTACCTATTGCGATCGTTCACACTTTTGAATTTCGAAAAAAATTCAACGGCGTGCTGTAATATGTCTATAAGTAAATCCAAAAAAACTTTTGATTCAAAAGTCTATCTGTATATACAGGCTGTTTCAAATTCGACTATGTGTAACTACCATGAACTTTCTTTTGTCTTATGGGAGCCATATTGGCATTCCACAAATTTGAATAGCCCTTTTTATGTCCTTTTTGACGATAAGTTGGGCTTGTTGTCCTAAAAATCCGAAAAATTAAATTAATTACTTTTATAAAGTAGTTGGCTTTGATTTTACCAATCAGTGACACGTAAATGACATTATGTATTATTGTCAATTGCTGAGTAGTTGAAAATGGAGTTCTCCAATGAAGAAAAACGGCAAACGTACAGACGAATGTTCTGGTGAAGTCGGTCAAAAATAGACGCTTGGCTAGATTATCATCTCAGTTTGTACCACAATTGCAAACTTCGAATTTTTTATGTGGAAACTGGTTGTTGTAACTGATAGAAACCAATAGGGTTTCGAATACTCATTTGCATCTGTCGAAACTCTAGCCATGTTGCTGATAATTTAACAATTTGTCTGTATAAGATTAAGTTTATGAATCTTCATAATCTCTTATAGCTATGAGAAAAGAAAAACAACATGGTATACCTGTAGAATTGAGTTTCCGGGCGTTTTTATGAAATGGCTTTCTAAAATTATATCAAATTTGAATCATTTATTGAAAATAAATTCTGAACAATTTACTATCAACTGACTGTTCTTATTTACAATTATCATTTTTGTTTCTTCTAGCGTTCGAATTCGACGCACTCTTGGGAAAGTTCATTTGTAACACTTGTCAACGTACTTATCTAAACAAAACAAGTGTTCAGGTACACGTTAATTATGAATGTTCTAAACCTAAACAATTCCATTGTACAATCTGTGGCAAATCTTTCTCGCAGAAGCGATACCTCAAATACCATAATATGAGATGTCATCCAGAAAATGTTCTGGATTAATTTGTACAAATGGGCGGTGTTAGAATATTTCAAGAAGAAGTAATCATATTGTGAATGAACAAATAAATTATAATCTATTGGAGAGTGTAATAAACAATGTGAGAAATTTTTATTTCAACAAATCTATGGTTCAAAAAACTAAAATTTTATATATATTATATTTAATTATGTTGTTATTAGAAACTTGGATATATAAAGAAAAGTGATTTCTTTAAAAATATAAGCATATCTGATACTGATATTTTACCAACATACAAAAATATTGTTGTTGAAGCAAATAACGAGATAAATGATGTAAATAGCGATTCTTGTTGTACCGACGACAATGTTGAAATTGTTGCGAAAGTATGCGGTGAATTCGTTTAACAATGTTCCAACCAATGGACATCACTGGAACAATCAAACTGAGTTTCCTTTCGAACTGAAAAATGTTGCTGTAAGGAAAGATCGATTCAAAAAAAACAAAAAATTATTACTGTTTTTTTAAAGTAGTTGCAAAATAAGTTAATTGTTTATTCAGGTTTTATTTTTTTTTTACTTTTCTGGTAAATAATAAACCTTTCATGAATAATTCTGGGTTTAACTTGTATCAAATTAATATTCAATCATCCAGACAAATCAATATTTTTCCGGGTTATAGAGGTTATACTGTATTTCAAGATCACATAATGATCCACAAGATGAACAGAAGAAAATTTAAGTTTATAGGAAAAAATATTTCCTAGCTGGTGCTAGAACTCCTCGTTTTACCTAAAAATTCACAACTTGAAAATTACCAACACCAGTAGAGTTATTATTATTTTTAGTTTTTCAATGTGCCAACTAATAAATTCGGTCCTATTTTTTTTCAAGAAAATCTATTTGAAAATAATACAACTGAAACTATTTATTATATGACAATTTATTTTCCTCAATACCATTGTTAATGTTATTATTGCTGATGTTACTTCTATTTCCTTCTTTTAAAATCCTAAAACTACTTAATATACAGGATGTTCAATAAAGAATAAGAATCCTGAGAACGGTAATACAGAGTCGATTAAATAGAGAAAAAGTTGGGTTATCCTCCTTCTACTTGACAGACATTATGTATGTTACACCGCTCATAAACTCCCTCTATATTTTCTTGTGCTGTATTGCCATCGAAAATAAGTCTTCAACGGTAGTCTCAGAATTATTCCTCTGGATTCTCTTCGTAGCATTTCCCATCATTGATATAAATTCTCTCAGATAATTCATCCACTATAAAATATAAGACAGAAACAGATCTTGATTGAAAACAGACTCTTTCTAGTACTTACTTAAAAACAATCATATCAATTTCTCAAAGCTGGTGATTAAGATTTTAACTATCTATTTTCTCTTTTTAGCATTTGAGTACGATGAAAACTTGGGCAAGTTCAGATGCAAAACCTGTGGACGATCTTATAAGTACAGAAGAAGTCTTTGGGCACACATCAGTTATGAATGCTCTAATCCCAGAATGTTTGGGTGTCCAATTTGTGGCAAAAGTTTTTCACAAAAGCGATACCTCAAATATCATAATATCAATAAACATCCAAACAATATTTTGGATTAGCTTTGCACATTCAAAATGCATCAGAAGATTTTTTGTAAGGTGTTTAATTGTCAAGTGTAGTTAAACTTCGTGATGAATTGTCATATTTACCTAATGAGAAATAAATAACTAAAGCTATGTTAGATTATACAGGGTGTCATTACATTACGCTACCACAAATACCTAAGATTAAAATAAGATGATTTAGTCAAACTTTCATTTGTACAAATTTGGATATTTTCTGCGATGTGCGCTCCTGAAGTAATAATAATTCTAAAATATCGACCCCACCCTCACCCATACGTAAGACCCAATATCAGGCCTCCCCAGGGCTCTCAAGAGGTTTAGGTATGGAACTCACATCCAATGAGTCCCAATCGCACTTAAACACAACCATAACAATCACCCATAACCACCCCCCCTATCAGTTTCACAAAAACCACATCTTATTGAACCATATAGAGGAGTGCCAGGTACGCACTAGCACACCTTCCCACCAATCCTTAAATCCATCCCCATCGAAAAAAAAAAAACATTAAATGCCATCATCCTAGCGAAACGCCCAAGTACGGAACCCACCACCAGCGAGTCCCACGCACACTATAACACGCTAGTTCGAAGCCTGCCACGACTCCATCCCCATCGAAAGAACCACCGGAATCCCTCACATAACCTCACATCATGCCATCAAATCTACCGAGGAAATGATTCCGTGGATCACCCTGTAGTGGTTTCAGGTTTTACCTCACGCAGCACTCTCTCCCTCTCTTTCTATCTTTACCATATCCCTCTCAACTTTCTTTCGCCTCGCCCAATCACACTTTTCGTCTTCGTAACGCTGTCACACTCTCCGCAGTTTACTTGTCAGTCCAGCGCGCGTATATAACTTTAACTTCAAAAATAAGGATGGCTAACATAATTAATGACTAATATTATACTAATTGGTAACAACTGTATACACTATATTGGCAAACTCGAAGCTAGGGTGCCGATATAAACGCATCAGACGGAGATTGTAGCATTAAACACATCTACCTCCCACCTTCCATTCTTTGGGTCAGGCGGTCGAATATCGGATCAGCCGAACAGCCACGAGAACAGTCGATACGTCGAACGTCGATTACATAGTACGTAGAATACAGCATGTTAGCAAGCGCCTTCCTCCTTCGACAGCTATTTTAGCTTATAATGTATTCACGGAAAAAAAAAATTAATATTATCAAGTGGTACTTAAGAGCTAAGAGTACCCAAGAAGTTATTGAGCGATTTACTTTTGAGTATCCGGGTCAACAAGTTCCATGTGCTCAAACGATTTTAAATATTTTTCATCGCTTCGAACAATCGGGATGCATTAACCTATGCGTTAAATGCTATCGCGATGAACCAGAAACCCAGCCTATCCATGAAGAAGGAATCGAGGGGGACGTTATAGGAGGTATTATTTTTTGTATTAGTTTTTCTAACATTATCATTCTTTTTTTCAGAATACCAGTTTTTAATTCGTTTGTAGGTTTAATGCTAATAAATAACATTAATTTTTATAAACCTGTTGTCTTGTTAAATGCCACAACGAATAACATGGTATAAAAATGAAAACATCGTAAAAATATCGCACGACAAAAAATAACAGACACTCACTTCGCCGTCGAAGCTCCTTTATTACTAAATTTGAATCGGTTTACGTTACGCTGTTACGTTCACCGGCAAAGCTCGGCCGCTGGGCGACGGCATACTTATCCCCACTTTCAATTGCCATATAGGAGTAGTTAGGTAACGTCTCTTTTTATTAACTGAAGGCTTTGCCGTTATGTGCCGTCTCTCTTGGTTGCATTAGAGATTTCGCGTACCACAGTTTGGATTTTGCCAATAGATACAGTGTCTAGTCTTTCCAGTTTCTAAACCAGTGGATAACAAGCATTATATTTTAATTTAGCATTTTACTTACTATAAAAAGGTAGATTTGATAAGAGCGATTTCTATTACAATTGTATATTTTTTTTTTCATTCAAGAAAAGTAGATAGGAGTCTCTAAAAAACAATCTAGAAAATGATACTACTAATCATAATTTTATGTTTTGCCGCTTTTCAAATATTTTTTTGCTAATTTTTGGATACCTTAATGTCCATTGGAAATGTCCACTAATTTTCAGTTCTTATGGTAATTCTTGTTATAAAATCTCCTAAAAAGAAATAAATTGTCGGCGAAATCTGTCCAAATGTTGTATAACATGAATTGTAATTGAATTGATGGGTGTTAATTCTTCTCCCTTCATTGTCTAACTATTTTAATGAATGTATTATTTAGAATCAATTCCCACTTATTATATTTGGATTATTTCTATTTACTATTTCATTTTTCAGATAAACCATACCGATGTAATAGCTGCGAAAGATCTTACACTAGCGAAGCCGGTCTACGAAGGCATACCAGGTTCGAGTGTAACAAGGAAAAACAGTTTTCTTGTCAACTTTGTAAGAAAAAATTCACTCGAAAGCATACCATGGTAGTTCATCAATCCAAGTGTACTTCAAAAAAAAATAAAAATTACTCGAAATCATAGCATTTAAAAATTTAAAAATCAATGACTGGTTCTAATATGTGTAGTTATAAATATAATTGTAAAATAAAATTCAAAAGTAGTACCATTAGTTGTTTCCATAGACATCTGAACGCCTAGACCAAGAATTTCATTCATAACATGTATCCAAAGGCGGTCTTCTATTGTTAGATAATTGTTTTCCTATTTTCCATGTGTGAGAGAGAGACAAAATTTTCCTATAGGCAATTTTGGCAACAGTGTACCTCTGTAAAAGCGTAGAAATGCGTAAAGCGTAGTAGCAGCACTCAAATTATGAGTGGAACAACGAACAACAATATTCCGACTAGCGACGACAGCTGACGAATTCATACGGACGCCTAAATTATATTGTCCTGTGTTGCCGCACTTAACTCAATCGATCGATATCGATTGATCGATCCTCTTATTTCACAAATGAAAATTTTTATTTTGTGTTGTAATATATAAATTTGGTACATAATTTAATCTACAGGTGTTTCTGAATAATCAGTAATAACTATTTCAACGACCACCTTTTAATTACGTCTGAATGTCTTTGATTATTACTCTATAAATCAGAAGTTGCCATGAAACATAAAAAGTTTGGCAAATATGTTAATCCTATCAGTCGGACACGAACCATTCTGGACCAGAAGGATAATGGTCTTGAGATGTTGGATCGCTCTGAAAGAGGCTATGCGTGGTCTGGGTTTTCAGATTTCTATGGTTGTTTCGTTCCACAAAGCCACGTTGCCAAATTTATACGAGAATCATATTTTTATTAATTTATTTCAACCACAATTAATTTGTTGACTCATTGTTGTAAATTAACATTGATGGAATGGATTTCCATTAGGGTAAATAAATAACATTCACATAATATTATATGTTCATTGTGAAGAGTACAAACACGTGCTTTAACCTTATGTTTCTATAAAGTTAAAAGAGGAATGTTTACATGATATATAAGAAAAGCCTTAATGGAAACTCCCCCAATTCACGTTCGAACAAGTTGGATTTTATTTTCTTGGTGCGCTTCTGAATTCTGAAATTATTTACCTATTTAATAACCTCATCTTTGGTTGCATGTGGGTCCATTTGTTTCATGTGCGTGGTCTCCTTTTTATTTCGATCACAATAATCTTTTAGCCACAGTCAAGGTTCTTTGTGGTACATGTTTGTATAATTATGTTAAAAATCACGAGATACCTATGCTACGTCTACATCTAGAAACAAAACCAAAAAAAGCACATTTTTGTATATGAAATTTGAGATTTGCCCAATACAATGCAACAAGTCTTTCCATAGAATCATCCTTCCCAAATCTTCAAGTATAACGGAGTATTAAGACTCATGGAAAAAAAAATCGGGAAAATCTGGTCTCAAGACATAATTAATTGAATTTTGTTTGGGATTTTTTGGCCACAGCCTCAAGCAAACTGTTACTTGATTGTAATAGGTTAGGTTTGGTTAGGTTAATTGTTACTACACAGGTTGGGGATTTACTCGAAATTTAAAATGTTCTTTATTTGTGAATTATTTTGTTGTTTGAAATATGTTTGTTTTGAATAATGTTTCCAACAACATTTATGTGGTGTGTAAACTTGATGAAAATATCATAAGATCTTGGAACAGATAGGTATTTTGGGTTTCAATTTTACGTGTAATTTTATATGGATGATTTGCGGTAACTATTTCATTTTCCAGCTAAACCATACCGATGTATCACTTGCAAAAGGTCATATACTCAGGAATATTGTCTATGAAGACATATCAAATTCGAGTGTAACAAAGAAAAGCAGTTCTCTTGTCGATGTTGTAAAAGAAAATTCGCCCATAAGCACTCCATGATTGCTCACCAATCCAAGTGCAACTACTCTATGGATGTATTACAATCATATTTGGCAGACCTTCCATAAAAAAATAAATATATATGTTTGTTGTTGTATTTTGGAACCTCCCCTTCAGGTGGAATCTTTCAAATTGGCATACGCTACCTATGGACAAAACATGTTACATAATATATATAATAAGAGCAAAATTAATACTTAATTGATATCTCAGATTTAGATGTGAAACATGCAATTTAAAATATACATTTCTGACTTGGTTATTCGATTATTGATATTCAAAGTTTTAATCAAAGATTTATCCCATAAATCAAACTACTGATTCTCGGCATCCGGGAGGAAAACCTGTCTCGAAAATATCGGGATTAGACAGACCTAATCCAGGGATAAACACCGATTTTTTATGCATATATTAATTTTCTTCATTTGCCATTTTGACTTGTTATTTTAAATTTGTTGGTTATTGTGGAAAATGGACCCCAAATGCCAAGAGGCTGAGAAAGAAGAAGGTAATGACGGTTTTTAATTGTAGTACTGAAATAGTTAATTAAATATGCCGATGCGAAATAGTTTCATATAAAGAGGATGCTGCATTGAGAATTTATGTTTTGCAAAATTAAAACACCACTCAGCACGCAGATCTTCAAGACCCATTAAGAAAAACAATTAAGCAACGCAGAAACTATTTATTCTGAAATTCTCAGCTATCTCACAAATCCCGACTTTGTAAACTCTGAACCAGATGATCTAATAATTCTCTAATTAAATCTGAATTAGAAAAAAAAATAACCAAGCTAGAGAGTAAAGAGGCATCCTGAAGAGAAACCACTCAAAACTAGTATTGCGGAAATTCTGAGTAAATGCAGATGATGAACCCTTAAAGGTTAAACTGGAGAAGACATTACAACAATGTTCAGAGCAAATAAAAAAAAAAGGACAAAAAAATAGTAATAAGCGATTACTCGACATCATTACTCAAGAAAATGATTTAGCTATACGCAAATGGCAGTAGTTGGGGGAGGGGCAATCATCAAAAAGCCTGTGAATATTTAGTAATGTTTCAGCGCACAAGCGAAGAATCTGAATGATGTTTCTCTTCCTCAGGGTGCTTATGTAATAAAATACGTCCTAGGTTGGGAGATGACACTTTAGACGCACGCAATATTTTTGCGGTATTTTTTTAAAATTTATTAAAATTCACAAACCTTAATCTTTTCTTCAAGTCCGTTTAAGAGTTATTTTGTTCTCATTTTCTTATTTTAATACAATAAAAGTTCTTGAATGTTATTTGATTTTTTTTTTTCGATACCTTTATTCCCGGGTTTAGGTACTCGCACAAATCTCGAAAATCCCGGGATTAAGAAAACTGTTTGGGATTAACATCCCTATTTCAAACCATGAATATAATTTTTGTAATTAATTATTGTTTTCAAATTTGATTTTCAAAAGAATCCATTATCAAAGTTCCTTTTCTATATACAGTTTATAACCAAGAATCGAATGGACATTTAGGATTTTTATGTTATTTTAAGCTCCTTCCATCTGACATATTCCAATTAGTGCGTTGGTAAATATGTACTAATAAACATAAAAATAAATAACTGTCAAATAAAATTCAAAAGTAGTAGTAGTAGTTTTTATTGTCTTATCAACCCTCGTCTCCAAATTTATACCAAAATCATAATTTCATCTTTCATCCACAACTATATCTTTTACCGATAATGCTCTAGGATGGATTGCAGATGATAAGATTTTTTGTTCAAAGTATAAATTTTATATTTAAAAAGATAGAAATTCAGAAGGAATATTTCAAATGAAGTACACTGTTTCTTATGTTTGAATTGCATTCAGGTTTTTGCCGTGAGAACAGAAGAATATATTTTTCTCATTCTGAAGCTCTCAATCTCAATATTAAATAAAACGTTGTTCTTCTTTTTTAAGTGCCGTACTACTCGTACTTGAGCCTAGATAGACAACTTCTCGGTATTGAAGAGGATCTACAGTTTATTTGAGAACACGCACCTCATCCATTTCCATATGATCACCCATCCAACATTTCGTCAAACTCAGCGCTGCTTTACTTCGGCGATCGAAGTCAGCCAACCTTAATTCAAAAACTTTAGTAGTATTTCTAATATACCTCGCTGGAATAGAAAAAGTGAATACGATGTAAAAAATACAATATATAATCGATTTTCATGTTGAAAGTGCGTTAGTTTGGCTCATGTTTCTATCTAGCCTAAACATAAGACTTGTACCTACTTTGCTATAACGTGTAAGAAAATCTATCATCAGCAATCCATCACAGTGAAATTTATTTATATTAAGCCCATTTTCCCACAATTTTTTATCTCAAAAAGTTTTGATTTTTTTATTAGAGAATTTCGATGAAAGATGCCTTAGAACGGATTTAGAATCAGAATTTTAAATAAATAATATATTATTTCATTTTTAATAAGAAAGTTAGTATCTACTTCTCATAAAGTCCTTAGTGCAAATTTTTTAACTAAAATATAAGTAACTCTATATATAATGATATTTATATGATTTATCCACATTTTCATACCAGTAAAATACCCATATTTTCATTCAAAGGAAGGTTTTCTTCAATTATGGTACATTTCAAGTTTCAATAAACGGTTCTCAAAATAATTAACTTTAAAACAAATTATTTGTAACAATGATCCCACATCCAATTTAGAAAAATTGCTCTAGCAATAGCACAAATCCAAAACGGGGTGTATTCTTTTGCGCATTTGGTCCACCACCACTTCCTCGACGCCTATGCCTAGTCGGGAGCCTTGAGATGGGTAAGCACCCTGTTATCACCCTGTATGACCTATCCAAGGCTTTCGACTGCGTCTCTCACAGCATACTTCTCGAAAAAAACTATCATATTACGGACTAAGGAGAACAGTAGGTACACTCACTTATCAAATCTTACTTGGAGCATCGTTTTCAGCGAGTGAACATTAACAACGCAAGCTCCGATTACCTGCCAGTTATACATGGTGTGCCCCAAGGCTCTGTTCTTGGGCTACTTATCTTTATTATTTACATCAATGGCATATTTGTCAATTTCTGCATCCAATTACATGTGTTTTGTTTGCCGATGATACTACACTACTTATTTGTACTGGTAGTCAAGGTGAGAAGCTCATCAGAGATCTCCAAAACTAAATCTACCTTATTCTGACCTGCTACAAATTTACATTGTATGTAATGTGGTTAAATAAACGATCTATCTATATTATTATCATAAGATAATTTGCTCTTGATATTTGCATTATTTTTGATCAACAAATTAATTCTTACAGCTAAACCATACCGTTGTGATGGTTGTAACAGATCCTACACTGGCGAATCCTGTCTACGAAGGCATGTCAAGTTCGAGTGCAACAAAGAGAAACAGTTTTCTTGTCGAATTTGTAAGCGAAAATTTAGTCACAAATACCAAATGAATAAGCACCAATCCAAATGCAAAATTATTCCAAACTATGAACAATTCTTAGAAGATACTTTTATAGAAAAAAAAAACAATAAATATCTTCCTAACTAGTTTTAAACATAGGTTTATTGTTAAGGACATGGATGATGTTAGTTTGATAATATATCTCGCCATTAGCCAGCCCATGATAAATGGATTTCATTGTAACAAACAAATTAAAATTTATTTCTTCACCAAATTCATTTTATTCATTTATTCTTCCGAGAATCAATCGACTATCTCATTCGGAATTGTTGATAATAAACCTATTCTCTCTCTCTGCAATACCTTATGCCTCTATTTGTGGAAAGGTTTGACCATGAAACATTCTTTATGTAAACCTGGTTATTACAGCCATCACAAATTCGCATCCGTTGTCCGAATCAAGTATTACTGAATCCCATAGTTCCAGTGAGTTCAGCTCCACATTCTGCTATGTGCATATTTGACATATATGAGAGAACGAATTGACCAGCATGTTCTCCAGATTTAAACTCTATAGAGATTGTACCTATAATATGCTCGGAATACATATTTGAGGTGAGAATTGATACCAAGGACATTAAACGAGCTTCTTGTGAATATCGTATATTTTAAATCTTTTGTTTGCTTTCAGAAATTATCATCAAACCAACAAAAATAATGAGATTCATAATATTTGTGAAGAATAGATAAATAAAAACTGTTAATTTGAATAAATCACCACACTTAATTATTGATAAAGAATTAAAATTGGATTATTATGACTGTATAAAATGTCGAATAACCAATGTAAGTAGCCTGTCTATCATTACTATTATTATGTAGGCTAAAATATACAGGATGTCCTTTAAAAATCTTTACTCTACCACTTGTTCCTCAGGCCAAAATACGTATTTCTAAGTAAACTTACCTTGGTACAGAATTGCTTAGTTTAGGTCTTATAAGGTTCTGAAGATACAATTTTAAAATCTTTTTTTTGCTAAAAATTTAAAACGGCTAATGCTATTTCGTCGAAATATGGTAAGTTGGTATAGTTTTATATGCTGAAAAATCTCATGTAAAAAAATTATTATTAATATTAATCCATGAGCGTAGAAGTTATATTTTTTACACGCTATACTAACTTTCGTAATTATTTAGTTTAACAAAAATGTAAATACGTTGTTTAATTTAATATTGCATCGATATTTATTATAAAAAAATCATTATCTTGTTTTAGATTATTCAAGTTTGCCTTGCCACAAGTGTGGCAAATACTATAAGAATATCCAGACATTGAAGATGCATCTTTTGTTGGACTGTGGAATTCCAAAGAGGTTCACATGCAATACCTGTGGCAAGAAGTTCAGAAGATCTACACATTTAAAGGCGCATTCTCTGAGAATACATGGAATATTTATGTCAAGTGAATAATGTTTTTTTTTTCTTGGAAGGGCCCACACAAGAAATAGAATGTTTTATTTGATAATTCAATAAATATAATTACTAGGCATCTGTGCATTAAATAAAAATCAGCTGTATTTATAACCAAAACTTTGTGGCTACTAAAGTTGCAACGAGTTAAATGTCAGGTTTCGATATTAGTGCAACAGTTATTAAATTTGGATTTCAGATATGGTTGAATTTTGTTGCTGTGGTGGTTGTTTCTGTCAGAAGTTTATTTTATGGTTTGTGGTACATTACCAGTCTGCACCTAATGACCCAGAGGCCTATTCACCTCTGGGTGAATCTCATTATCTCCACAGACTGGTACTTAGATACCATAAACCTTAAAATAAAATATGTGTGTGCTTTACCTACTATATTTTTTTCAAGTTACCGACTCAGTTAGGAGAGGTAAACTCGTCTACGCAAAACCTAATATTTCGATCTTTTATTATTTACAATCGCATTGAGGACAGATGGCGAATGTCGAAGCGAGTCGGAGTGGTGCCGTGTTCTTCCAGCTTTACAAATCGTTGATCCATATTGGGTAAAATTTGGTAGGTATGTGGTACTTTATTTTTGATTATGGTTTTGTATCGGGCATATTAAAAATGTTTGGGATTTATTTATTTTTACTTAATAAAACAGCTTAGACGAAGTGAGAATTTTATTTTTATCGAGAAGAAGCACGTAAGCGTATTTTAAAAGGATAAAAAAAGACAAAACTATTTAATATTTAAAATACTTAAACTATCTTTCTCAAATGGAAATATTTCGAAAAAATATTTAAAATATTTCAAAATTAATAACAGAAAATAAATGTTTTCTATAACAGAATTACAAAATAATCTACGTCAATTTTAAAAGTATTTAAAATATTCTGAAAATTTCAACAGCAAAGAGATGGTTTCCATAATTATAATCAATGATCTCAAGATAACTATTTATTAGAGTCACCGTTGCTTTTACAATACATATTTGAAAAACTTTAAATACTTCATTTGAAAAGAAATATTCCAGCTAAATATTTAAAATATTCTAGGACAACGAACAGAAAATAAATTGTTTCTATAATTTACTATAACAGATAATTATTAAAATTTACGCTGCTTGTAATAGTTGTTGAAAAAATTAACTTAAATATTTCATTCGAATAAATATATCTCAGTTGAATATTTAAAATCACTCAAAATTATTAACATGAAAAATAAGTAGTATCTATAACCTATAGGGTTACAAAATATTCATTAGATTCGACGTTTATTTTAACTCTTGTTAAACAACTTAAATATTTATTTCAAATATGAAATCTCAACTAATTATTTAAAATATTAGGAAATAACTTACGCTTACAAAATAATTATTTTATCTTGAAATCACCCTTAATTCGATACTTCTGACTAAAATATTTCTTTCCAAACTAAATAAAGACTACAATTGTATGCCAGAAAGGGACGAATTAAAACTTTTAACCAATTTTAGAATTTAATAACTTAATTACTGATTGTAAGTTGAAATTAAAATAGGTGTAAAATCCTGTTATTTTGTAATAAACTGACAATAAAATGTGAACTTCAATACTGAATATTTTTGACCAAAGAACAGGTGCACGCACCAGGTTTTAATTTTCTTTGAACTCCTCAATTTTAACTCAAGTTAAAATGGGTATTCAGTTTAATATGGAAAATACATTTATTTAACTAAAATGTATTTCTTAATAAAAGAGTAATCTACGTGAATCAAAATGATTCGATTAAGAATAATTAAAAAAACATACTTTTACAATTAGGCCTTTAAAATATTTGGAATTGAAGTTCAAGTATAAAATTAAATTTTAATCTTACAAAAAAAGAATAGAGCTTCAAGTACATCGATATTGCTTTTACTGACATATAACAATTAGCTCAAACATACGAAGCTCTAAAGGATGGAAAATATTTTTATGTGTTAACCTAAGCTGATAGTTTCTAGGTTAAATGAGTTTCCTGTGCATATTTGGTCTTTATACACTGCTTTAATCTTCTTGGTTTACACCATGCATAGATATGCTAATAGATCGCAGTAATTCAGAAACTTTTTGATCAGTTTCCTCAGTATATCGTTTGAACGATAGCACTAAATTCTCAACAGTGTCTAAATTATCACCTGTACTCTGAATATCACTACCAGTTTCTAAGCTTCGATTTGTTCTTATCTCGTGTATTTCAATCATCCGTTCCAGACGAGTTATCTCTGCTCGAATGTCCTCAATTTCTTGCATTGCCATCGGTTTGTCGCCTCGAACAATAAACTCCAAAATTAAGTTCACCTGTGTAACTATTTGAGGAGCTTCTTTCAAAGCAATATTATCAAGACGTCGACAAACATCAACCATTTGCTCTAATATAACAGTCTTGGATGGAATTGAAAGCAAAACATTGTTCGTTCTATAAAGATCCATTCTTGTAGTCAGTTTCTCAACAGCAAGGGTAATAGGAGGCATATCTGGAATGATAAATTATTAAATTGTATATGTTCAGAGGCGTTGCAACTGGCAGTGACGTGCGACTGGTTAATATTACGCAATAAATCTGAAGTAATTGCTTTTTTATTACCCAAATATTTATTTAATGGGTGTATCAATATTAACAATATAGGAACAACGCGTTAATAAAAAAACTCATTTACAGAGAACAGATAATGTAAAAAATCATAAATGTTGAAATTAGTGCCAAGAATCTATACAGGGTGTTTCATCAAAAATGGACAGGTAGCATATCTCAGAAAGTAATAGTCGTTGGACGGTGGGGAAAAATTCTCGAAAGGAAATCGAAATTGCTGGAAATTATTTTCAAGTTCTTAACTATACCGCTAGGAGGTCGTGTATAAAAATACATTTTTCTGGTCCAATATAAGTAAAGAGAAAAAAATTACCAAAGTAATGCTGCTGGAATTTTGCATCTTTTTGATCCACAACTTTTCATTCTAGAGCGTGAAATAAGGGCAGTAGGGAAGAAAGAAGTATTACTAATTAAAATGCTTATAATTTTGGTTTGCCTTAACGGAAATTAGCAAACTATATCTTGTTTAAGAAAAGAAGCTATGCTGATTAAGTAAGGAAAATAACCTTGCCATATCGATTTTTGCAGCTCACGGTAGATGTCGCTATTTAGAAAGTTTTGTTTTTTTATTTCTTTCTTTTAAATTTTAAATGGAATGCTACAATTATTTCATCAAAAACGAAAATTAAATTTTCATCAAAAAACTCAAACCACATATAGATATATTTTTTCGTTCCAAAGTTATTACCAAAAGAATGTTTTTTTCTTAATAAATTCGCTGAAAAAACATTTTTTCCAATTTTCCGTGATCAAATAAAAAAGATTTTAAACTTTATTCTAATAATAATTTATTTAATAATAAAAATAAACCCATAAACATAACAATACTTGATAATACACATTCTAAAAACTTACTTGTACTCACAACAACTTTTTTTACAAAGAATGCAGCTGCAACTATTTTTTATGACATAATATTTTTATCATAATTGAAATGTTTGACAGTTATTCAATTTCATATCTCCACAGTAATTTCTCTATTTGTTTCACGGTAATCTTTTTCAGAGCTTTCCCGTCGTAATTAAATGTAAGGCAACATTTATTTAGTAAAGTCAATATTGTTGAAATGTAATTGGTTTGACACGTTGAACACGCTTCAATTGACTTTTAAATTATTTCGAATAAAACCTAAACCTAGATAAAGTTTGAAGGAAGGCACGAAAAATATAACGAATTTTTATTACCTATTAGGTTATTTATTATTTATCATAATTGTTTATGGGGGTTTTATTATTATTTATACTTAAATTATGCTTAGAAATATTTTTTATTTGGCATGGTATGCTTTATTATGGAAATTTGAAAAAAAAAACAGATTTTTCAACGAATTTATTTAAGAAAATATTATTTTGGTTATAAGTTAAAAACGAAAAAAAGATATCGACATGAAGTTTTGAGTTTTTATTGCAAATTTAATTTAATTTTTATTTTTGATGGAATAATTGTAGCATTCCATTTAAAATTTCAAAGAAAAATAAAAAAAAAAACTTTTCTAAATAGAGACCTCTACCGTGAGCAGCAAAAACCAATATGACAAGGTTAGTTTCCTTTCTTAATCAGCAAAGCTTCCTTTCGAGATATAGTTTGCTAAATTCTGTTAAGGGAAACCAAAATTATAAAAGGGCCGATTTCGTAATCAAATTTAATCACCTATTATTTTTAATCCAACATTAAAAATTTCATAAATTACTGTTAGATTATTTTTTATTTCCCTCTCATTTACCCTTGAGTCAATATGGGACCATCTCGAAGAAAAAATAACAAAAATCTTTCAATATTCAGCTAGACAGAAGACGTAAAAAATAATAATAATAAACAAAGCAAATTATATAAACTTCATATACTGTAAAGAGTAGGTACTTATATGACAAGAGACGAGAATCTATTAAGAGATTGAAAAATATGAAAATGTCAATTTTGCTAAATAAAATGTATTATTGGGAGGAGATTTCAGAAATTTTTGTCATGTAATTCTTACGGTAAGTGAAATATACAGACGAATTTTATACGGCATCCCCTCCCCCCAATTTATTTACCTGATAATATTAGCATTCTCTCCAGTCTTTCAGATAAATAAAAACGTATCTCATTATTGTCAAATCTTTCATCAATGCACTTTGACTTAACCGACCGTATATGTGTAAAGGCCTGCTTTATATAGTCACTATATCTTCTGGTAGAGACTATAGGAGTATTACATACAGGGCAATCTTTTATTTGAAATTCGTCGGTGTTCATATTCAACAATTCTTCCATAACACTACTTTCGATAATATGATTACAATCGTTTAATTGCACAAATCTAGCAACCTCCATATCTTCAGTTTCCAAAGAAGCAATAGTTGTTAATTTTTCGTTGTCGCAAATTCTACATAAAGCTGGACATGGGTCACCACAAAAGCCAATACATGGGTGGCCACATTTGAGCATCTTGGAACATGGTTCGACGCATGGCTCAATACTACACAGATCTCCACAAATATTCTTGCATTTTCGATGCTGGCATCTTCTAGGACAAATGTTTTTACATTTGGTACAAATATCTCCACATTTCCGTTTGCATTTATTATGTTCACATCTGTAAGTACAATTCTTGTCGCAAGGTCCACATAATTCACCGCAACGATTAGGGCATGGATGATTACAAATCATTGGTAGATCACATTTCGCCTGGCAGGCTTTGTGGATTCGGCCTTGGAAACATTCGCCACATGTTCCTTGACACATGTGGTTGCATTTTAGGTTTGTATTGCAAGGTTCTGTGCAATATTTAAGGAGATTTTCATCGCCTTCTGTGAAATCTGAAACTAATCAAATAGTCTAGTTCACTTCGATGACTCAATGCCCCACAATATAAAATTTGCGTTTCATGTTTTGGCTTACTTTCAGAACACGGTATTTCTCGAATAATATGTCCACAAACACCTAGTAAAGAACATGGTTTCTTCCCCAAACACTTTTCCGTACATTTATCTCGGCAGCGTTCCAAACATTTATGTCCACAATTTAAGATTTTTGTGCACTTTTCAGGACAATCTGAGCTTGTTGGGTTCTTGAAGCATTCAACTTTAACCTCATGTCCACACTCTTCAATCACTCTAGAAACCTATAATAACATATAATTTAAATTTAATAATATCAAGCTGGCCAAGACTTGGGTGCAAACTCCATAACTTTTTTCCTATCCAAGCTATTGATTTGATATTTACTGAAATTTTCAGTATTCTTTGCAAAATATAGTTTCTTAAAAAAAGTATCAAGTAGGCTGTGAATGCTTAAATAAACTTAGGTCAAATTCACGAAAGAATGAGGTTAAGTGCCATTGACAAGGGCGAGTAGTGACAGCTCTGAGTAAATTTGACTATTTAAACAACAACAAAATATGTTGAATAGACAAGAAAATCTCATATTTATGCTTTTATAAGCATTTTATAACTATTTCAGACCAGAAAAAATATTTATCCACGGCTTTATATGAATAACAAATCCTTTCTGCTAGAAAAGGCCACCCTGCATATATGAATGAGTCGTTACTGCACTGTAAGATTAAAAATTTAAGTTGGCCATGGTTGTATCTGCCAAAAGTAACACGTATGTGATAGTTAAGCATAAAAACTCAATACCAAGTTATAAGACACCCTTTATAGACTACTGCAACCTTCTCTATTAATCTAGCGTCAACAATGTTTCTAGTATTATACCTATTACCTACTATTTGCCGCATTTTTATCCCTTTGAATTGAAAAATCTTGCATTCATTTATTAGTCACCATAGTGTTTTGACTAGAAATATACATACTTCCATTTTATGTCAAGTTTGATAAAAAATAACGTTTTTAGCGAGTAGAACCATACAATTTATATTTAAATTTTGGTCCATTTCTTATCAAATTGTAGTAGACTTACCTTCTTCTTACAGGGTCCACATTTTTCAAAGCATTTATTAGTGCATTTATGACTACATGGTAGAATGATCTTGCAAGGTTTTTCACATTTAATAACATCCACATTGCGACAACACTCAACATCATAGAAATGACTGCAAACTGATCTAGGCTTACGAATAACTTCTATGCATAGTTCACATGGTTGATAACAAAATCTTCGGCAATAGTGTTCCTGGGTTGAACATCCTTTACGAATTTTCACACACTTCCTCTGGCATTTATACTGAAAAAGGTTACTTTTAAATAAATGGCTGAAATTAACACAGGCACCCTATTTCCAATATAGCAATATTCGGGGTGCTGAGTTGAAAATTCTTCTATGCATCTTTTTGATCTTTGGAGTATCCTTAAAAAAGTAATTTCTCAAATTTTTTGAATGTTGGCTATAACTAAAATTATGGAATTTTAAAAAAAAACATACATTTATCCCTAAAAAAGTGACTTTTTCGGTGTTTCTCTTGAGAATGGGTATTTTTTCTCATACTGTTGCATAAAGTGGAATTTCTTGCGCTCAAGAAAAGATTGATGTACTCATTGAACAATATTTAATTTAAACCGAATTTATAAATAATTATACCATGTAATTAAACAGCTTAATACAAATCCAAGTTATCACTCTTAATATATGGGTGTATTCCAGTGGCGTAACAACAAAAGTATTTTTTAGTTTGGTAAGAAGGTCTAATAAAATTGAAATTGTTATTCTTCGAAATACTATGATGCTGGCCAAAAAAAAGTTATTCATCTTTTATCTGTTTTTTTTATCTCCCTCATTCAGCATTGGCGTACGCGTCTTCATTGGGGAAATCAACAGGTCATAGAGTAAATTAGCAAACAACATCATATAATTCATTGATTAACATTAACAATATGTATAATATTTGAGAAAATAAAAATTTTAAAACCAGATAGATACTTAAATAAAAAACTTTTTATAAAACAGCAAAACTTATTTTAAACAATATTGTTAGTAGCTTGTAGAGGCACCCCCACATCGATTAGAGCCTGGCATCTTCATGGCATACTTTGAAGAAGGTAATTAATAAATTCCAGATAAAAGATGAATAGCAGGGTTGGCCAACATCATAGCATTTTGAAAAATAATATTTTTTATGTTATTAGCACTTCTTACCAAACCAAAAAAATACTTTTGGTGTTACGCCACTGGAATACACCCCTAGATCAAGAGTAGTAACTTGGATTTATTCATTAAGTTGTTTAATTGCATAGTATAATTTATAAATTCGGTTTAAATTACATAATGTCAAAATAGTTCATTTTTACTGCACGCCACTGGAGGCAATAACATTGAATAAGTGCTTCAATCTTTTTTCAGGCTCAAAAAATTCCACTTTATGTAACAATATAAGAAAAAATACCCCGAAAAAGTCTCTTTTTCTCTTCCAGTTGGTTTTTTAACAATACCTGATGATTCAAGGACAGAGCTATTCGTTAGCACAAAATCACAATTCACTCTCTCATATATAGTTTGTTTCACGAATTATGGTTATTGTATGTAATCTTCCACGAGCTAAGTACATCACGCTATACTTCTCATCGCATCTCATTATCATGAAATTCTCTACTACATTTGTCGGTCTAAGCTGCGACATGAGAATTTCAAGCTTATCTCCTTCAATACCATGATAAGGCGCTGTCTAAAGGCAATGCAATCTTTATTTCATAGGTGTCTCAAAGTGACATTTCGGAGCACTCAGATGAATAATTTTATATTTTATAACTCAAGCAAAAGATTTGTATTGATATGTTTCTGCATTATTGTTAATAATAAATCTTCATATTATTGCTTATTTAATCAATCGAGATTTTTTTCTCCCTAATTAAATTAAATTTAAATACCATATCTTATCTCGAAATTGTTACGCCATTGATCTACTCCTGTCAGTTGAATTAATTCATTTCTTGTGTTTTCATGACAGTAGCCATCATTCGTGAAACAAAGTTTAACTGTGCTTCTATGCATTTAGTTCTTTTTCTTTTCTGTCATTTTATTGAGCACTTAATTTTACGCACATCGCTTCCAATATTTTGAATGTAAGGAGAAACACACTTACCTCAGTATGATCAGGATCATTTCTAATGTGACATGATAATGTACAAGTATGCCCACAAGGCTCTACCTTTACTTCACATGGTCGTGGACAAGGAAACACATTGGCATCCATATGACAGGGTTTGTCAACTACGTGACCGCAGGGTAATTGAGTGGAAACTTGCACAACACATTTGTATTTCTCAACATCGATATGACACTCAAGTTCTACATCGTGCATGCAAGGCAATTGGTAAGGAAGTTTATAGTAACATGGTCGGCATTTTTGATAGCAAAATCTTTCACACAGATGCGTGTCATATCGTGTGCAGAGTGGCCTGAAAATTATGAAATTTTAAGATAATTTGTTCAAGTGAATAGAATAAATAACAAACCTTCTGCATATCTCTTCACATTTATATTCAGTGTGATTTTCATCATATATATGACATATACTCTTGCATGTATGTCCGCAAGTTAATGCAGCATCGCAAATTATATCGCAACCTCCTTTCTGAACTTTTAAAAAGTCATCCAGCTGTGCAATTCTGGTTGATTTTTTATGCAACTGACATTTCAACTTAAGTGAAGTTCCCAGAGCATCATGCTCAAGCAATCTGTCCCGTATTTTAAGCCACACCTGATAAATTAAAATAGTTCCACAAAACAACCCAAATACATCCATTCGTACTAGGAAAAACAAGATATGGCTCAGATTGTTAAATCAGTCTGTGACAAAACATGAGAATCGAACACAAATATCGACATATTCAAATCAGGTGTTCTAGATGAGGTCCTCTACGACCTATCCAGGGATTTTTATAACTTTCATCTTGGAATTGACGAAGTGAAATGCTGAAATAAGCCGGAGTACCATCATGCATAAACCATATTTGTTGGCGCGTTAAAAGCGGAACATCTTGAAGTAAATGATTTGAAGAAAATCGAGATAAGAATTTCCGTCAAGAGGTTTTGGTAGAAAAAAAAAGTTCTATTAAATAATCACCAATGATACCGACCCGCACGTTAAGTGAGAATTATTCCTGAAAATTCGATTGCCTTATATAGTTTGTCTCACGAATGATAGCTATTGTGTGTAATCATTCACGAGTTACGTACATCACGCTATACGTCTCATCGCATCCCATTATCATGAAATTTTCTACTGCGTTTGTCGATCTAAGCTACGACATCAGTCGGTCAAGCTTGTCTCCTTCCATACAATGATAGGGCGCTACACGTATGTCCGAAGGCAACGCAATCTTTATTTCATTGGCGTCACAAAGTCGTTGTGACATTTCCGATAATTAGGAGCATAAATTTATATTTCATAACTCAAGCAATAAATTTGTATTTTGTGTTTCTGCATTATTGCTGATAATAAATCTTTCATATTATGTTTGCTTATTTAATCAATCGATATTTTTTCCTCTAATTATATGAACTTCCTTAAATGCAATATCTTATGTCGAAATCGTTACGCCACTGATTTACTCCCGTCAGTTAGGTTGATCAATTTTTCGTGTCAACATTCCTAAAACAAAGTATAGCTTGTGGGTTTTCTTCGACCCACTTATGATTATTATGGAAATTTATTTCATCTCTGGAAAAAATCGCTTCATCAGTAAAGAGAACTTGTCTTTCAAATTGGTAATTTTCAAAAGTTTTTTGAAGATACCATCCATGCGGGGTGAAAAATCTGGTGGTAATATTGTCTGAACTCTTAAAATATGGTAAGAATACAACCATTTTTTTTTTGAATTTACCATACTATTACGTGGCACACATTTAAATGCCTAATCATTTTTCTGGTACTAGTTTCTGGATCATTTTCGATCTGTTGTAAAACAGCCTCTTGAATCGTCGGTATTCTAACACTAAGAGGTCTTCCCTCGGACGAGACGCGTTGAAAACTTCCATATTCAGACAGGCACTGGTGAATATTTTTGTATACCCTCTACTATCAGGAATGGAACGATTCGGATATCTTTCGTGGTAGATACGCTGGGCTCGTTTAACATTAACATCAGCAAGATCGTAAACAAA
This sequence comes from Crioceris asparagi, assembly GCA_958507055.1. Taxonomy (NCBI): domain Eukaryota; kingdom Metazoa; phylum Arthropoda; class Insecta; order Coleoptera; family Chrysomelidae; genus Crioceris; species Crioceris asparagi. The sequence continues at coordinate 30,026,188 of OY293830.1, read as the reverse complement.
ATGCTTATGACCAATGGAAATAACCAACCAAATGAATTAGTCAACAAAGTAGCGCGCGTATTACTCGTAAATGACACTTACAAACTTGATTTGATATAAGAAATTTACAGGGGCCTTTTGGTTAAAATTGTACCAAGACATACCCATATCTACGTCACTGGTTAAATAAAAATATTTTCTGTTAAAAAATACCTTTTTATATCACAATATTTGATCCGAGAATTTAATCTAATATCGCAAATGGTTTTTGAATTATTAAAAAAAAAACTTTACAACCCAGCATATCGGTCTTCTGAGAAAATACCTTTAAATTAACTTTTCCACTCAACATTAGCCAAGAATCACCCATTAAAATAAGAACATGACATTAATTAACACCCTGTATTGCAGGAGTCACAAACATTATAAGCTAAATTGCACGCCAGCACAAAATATGAGACCATCGTTTGAAACTCCGTCTACAGACTGACTTCATTAGAAATACTCGTGGTCATATCTTGCATTCGTAGTATCATGAATATTTTTCAGCATATAGGTTCACTATTCAAAAATATAACTATTTAACTAAAACCAAACTTAACGTATTAAAACAAAAAAAAATAATAGCCTAAAGAATATACGATTTTACTACTTACTGAGTTATTATCAGTGCACAATTGATCCATGTTTCCCATTATATAAAGACCGTTCCTGGCTCGAGACAAGGCTACACAGACTCTATTCTCAGTTTTCAAGAAACCGTTTTGGTTCTCCTCATTGTTTCTTACAAGTGACAGTAAAATTATATCGTTCTCTTCTCCCTGATAATTATCAAGTACAGTGACATGTACATCACCCACAATGTCAATGTTTTCCTGTTGTCTTTTAAACTTTTGTATTTCAAACATTTGCCCAAGATAGGCAGCTATAATGGTGATGTTCTCTGGTTTGTGGCCATTCAAGATGAGATACTTGGCAAGCTTAACAAGATAAATAGATTCGAATCTATTCAATTTGCTGGATTCACCACAACTTTCTTCCCTATTCTTGTGATCGATGAAATAGAGATTTGATTCCACCCCAGCTATATTAGGTCTATCAAGAACTGAGTTGTGATCTTCCAAATTGTTATATATCGATGGTCTTACAAGATCACAAATTTCGGGTCTCATTCTGTGCTGAACATTCAACGTGTGGCACTGTACATTATTATTTATCTGAAATATGGAATCATTATGAAGTAAAAAGTGTACAAGTATATATCATATATGTATTAGGATATTATGTCATTCCTAGGAAACAAAACAAGTTCGAAATAATTGAAAATATATTTTTTATGTCGTTTGGAGGCCCCACGGATATTTACCGACCAGTTAAATAATTGTTAACTACGTGTCATAAGCAGACATTTTGTAAATTCAAAGCCTCCAAGATCGCCTGATCTTAACCTAACGGAATAATGGTTGTGGGGTTATTTAACAAAAATGCCAATTAATAATATATGTTTGGAAACGAATGAAAAACACTTTTAAACTAACCATTCTCTCAAACAAACTGGTTCCCATTCTATATTCTGTTTCTATTTCATAACTGGCCACCTTCGGTCTCAGCTGCTTATGATCTCCAATCAGTATCAACTGTTGACAGCTGTCAGTTAGAGCACAGATGATGTGTGCCTCAAGTACTTCAGCAGCTTCTTCTACAATAACAATGGGACTTTTTAATGCAATCAATGTAGGCCTCAATCGTGCTGCACTTGTAGTGGTCATTCCAACTACTAAAACATTCTTCATCAATTTCAAATCCTCAATATTCTTCTGTTCATTATACAGTTTGTATTTCTGTTTGTATTCATCATTAAGACGACTTTGTTTGAATTCAAGTTCAGCAAGATATAGTTCAACAAAATATTTGTACTGTATCCATCTTTCCTTTGGGGACATGAGATCCGGTCGTTTTCCATTGAAGTGAACATGTTCCATTTTTGAGATTTGATCTAGATGGTACTAAATTGGAAATAGATTTAGATTAAACAGATTATTCTATTTACTACTGACCTTCAAGTAATTATTATATTTCAATTCAAATTGATTTTTCTGATCGGCGTCAACAAAATAATCAGGGTCAGGCTCATTATAATTTATATTTAATCGATTCCAATCTTTGTAAACATAGCCTGTATCAATATTATCAGAAAAGGTACTTGGTTCATCCACCTCTACATTTTTACCCAAAACGTTCATCTGAAATAGCACATATAATTAGAGTTAAAAGGTTTCTATTACACATTCACATTACGAATCTAATTTACTAATTCATGTGGGCCAAATCAAAAATATAAATAATTATTTAAAGCAATAGAACTGACTGTACCAGAATAAAGAATATGTTAAATTGTAAGATAATTCTAACTAGTGATTGCAGAGTGGTCGAAATTCGACTGTAATTGATTAAATGTAATGTATTATGCTGGAAAATACCGGTAGCCAGGCGAGGTTTTCAATTTATATAACAAAAGAACGAAATCAGACAGCCACTTGAAAAAAACTGTAGGGCTATGATGAATGATGTTTCAAGAATCACCACTAAAAGTTCAAAGCAAATCAACCACACCATTACAAACTCAATGTACAAAGAAAATCATTATTCTTCTGACTGGCAAGTTAATTAATGCGACCTTATACTTACAGCAAGTGATGTATTCTTTAGAGGCATGGTAGGATTTTGAAAGAATTCCTCAAATAACCAGCATTTTATTTGGTTGCTTCTTGCATTGCTAAACCACGTACCCTGAAGATCTATAACTTTTTTAAATTCATCAAAACTGATGTAAGTATCATATTTCTTGATTGTTGATATATTATTGGTTAAATCAGCCAGTTTGCACAAGCTAGATTGGAATTCTTGTGCTATTTGATAAAAAGCTGCACTTTTCCCTTCATGTTTATTTTTTATATTGAATTGATTGAGTATTCCAATCTTTGATTGTCCTCCAATTCGAAGTATGTCGCTTGTTGTGTCTAAAAGTCCTCCCAAAAACTGGTCGAGAGCATGATTGGTATAACATATAACTAATATGGGACTGTTTTTGTACCATGGTTCTGGATTGAGAATAAGTGTTTGTGCTATCTTCAAACCCAAATAAGTTTTGCCAGTGCCAGGTGGGCCTTGGATAATTGAAAGTTCTTGAGTTAAGGCAGCTTTGAAGGCTTCTTGTTGAGACTGATTAAATGTGTATAATTTTGAAGGATTTGACCACGATAATGGCTGGATTTCTTCGTCCTGGATATCGTAGAGTGTCTCACAAGTTAAATATGAAGGGTGATTCAGATTTGACTCGGCATAAATGAGGTAACGTTCTAAAGGAAATTCATCTGTCTCCATTGTTTGAAGAGCTGATAGAACACAATAGTAAGGTTCAAAATAGACTTTGCTTTCAACCATTATATAATCCTAAAAATTTCAGTTCATATTAATTACTGCTGATAGAAGAATAGAATAATAAATAAAAATAAAGTATCAAAATTAATTAGAGCAATTCAAGGTGAGCCGCTCATTTTTGAGAAAATGTGTGACATTTTAGTTCTAAAAATTATTTGGGATTGTACTATGTTCTACATGAAATATCTGCAATCAAAATTAACTTTCCTATTTCAAATATACTAAATCAAATTATTGTTATTCTAAATAAGAAAATGAAAGATATACAGGGTATAAACGAGTGACGGGGCAATAAAACATTCTGCTACTGATAACAGGTGAAATAAAAAAAAATCCGATGGCCTGTAGCCAGCGGAAAGGTAAATTTCTCAAGTTCATTGGTAATACCTATATGTCATTACATATATATTGCCGTATGTATCATAGCCTTGCGGTTAGAGGTTTTTGTTTTGGCTGTTGAATATAAAGCAGACCGGGTTCGCGTTCCACTTGAAGGATGATTTTTTTTTTGCCTATTTCTTATCAAAAAATATACTATATATTTTTTTAATCAGAGTCTATATCAAGATCTCCAGAAAATGTACAATTACATCAAATTTATATTGAGTGTTCATATTTTATCAATATTTCGAATTTTTCCTTTATTCATTTTTTTTCTGTGCATTTTATGGAAAATGGCTTCGAACAAAAGTTGTAGGTACTGATTATATCTATAACTCAAAATTATTTTTGATGATATTTACTCTAAGGCTCTTTTTTGATCATTTTTTTAAATGTTTGAACGGTCGCCATTTTGAAACTACTTACACTTATTGCCCAATAACGAACTCGGACGAGATATTTAAGATATTGATTTTTGTAGTAAATTTGAACTTGATACCTCCAAAACTGCGACCTCTATCGTGTTTTTTTGAACTAACTTATAGACATATAACAACATGCCGTTGATTTTTTTTCGAAATTCAAAAGTGTGAACATTCGCAATAGGTACATTTCTATAAGAAATTTACCTAAAATAATTTGTTACTTACCGCTATGAAGCTGATATCGACATTATCTTGAAATCCAACAAAGATCTCCTTATTCTTTATCAACTCGGGGTCGCTTGAAACAATTTTGCCAAAAATAATATTAGTAAAATCATCCTTAGTAAAACAGATCAAAGAGCCGTACATAAACTGCTTGGAATATTCATATGTGTTTGTTGCTTTCGAATTTCGAAGATCATACTTAAGTCTGAAACATCGCAATTCATTAACATTCTCCTCTTCTACGAAGCGAACTGGTTTATAAATTCTGATATCATCAAACTTTCTTCGATTCGTATCTTTAAAATATTCATTGATACCATTCCTCAAAGGAAGAACAAAGTCTTCACGAAGCAAGCGAAATTGAACATCCAGATAATGTTCAACATTTTTGTATGGACCTTTGATTTTGTTACGTCTAAGAAATACTTTCGTTGCCGATCTCATTTCTTCAATTTCGGGATACACACTTATCATACGGAAATCTTCGGGAGGCGACCAATCATCTTCATAGTCTAGAGACAAGATTGTCTGTTTGTCTGTTTGCTTGTGATAGCGCTTTTTCATTTTATTTTTCAAATTTTCAGCAGTTTGTTGTGTTGATGCAAATTTTTCGATTATCTCTTTTGAAATAGACAAACTATGCTCCTTTTCTATGTTTGGTAGAGCTTGTGTTATACCTTTCAATAATTGAGGTAGTACATCGAAAGCAAGTGTCGGTGTTTGCGTTATAATATCATTAGATAATTTCAGAATATTATACCAAAATGTATCAGTATCACTCCAAAACAAATTATTATTATCTTTGTCAGATGCATCATGTGTGGGAATGTCTAGTATAAATTTTCTCAATTGCTTTGCATAAGTAGATTCACGAAATATTAAATCGAAAATTCTTAGTTTTGTCTCAGCAAAAGGTGTTTGTATTACTTTTACCAGTATCCTTAGTATAATAACGAGAACATTTCCATTCATAGACTGTTCTTCTAGTGCATTGTGTAAGCCAACTTTTTCACTAAGCAAAATCTGAAGAATTTCCTGAACATCATAATTCTCTTCAAGACTTTGTAATACTTGGAAACTCATCTTGTGTTGAGTTCCTACAACATAATATGATTTTTTTAACATATTGTTTTAGAATTTGAATATGTAGGCATAATATAAAAGAGACATACCATCATGAGTGAAAATCCTTCTCGGATGCTGACCTCGACCTCTTGTATTACGCCCTATAAGAAAAAAAATAATCCTATTTTTTAACAATTTGGTGTACTAAAAAATATGAAATAAAATATTATTTCCAATGGAACTGGTAGTTTGGAAGATGTGTAGTTATTATTTGATAGAAGACTTTGTCAATAACTTCAGAGGCACCATTAGAATTAATATTGGGGGAGACTGGGGCAAAATGAAGTTCACGGGAGGTTAGGACATGGTCGGAAATGGATTAGTGTGCGGCATGTGCGCCATTTCAACGAACTTTGGCCGCCTCATGTCAGGCAGCTGGAGACAAACTTGCCGCTAGGTGTTTTGGCTAAAACAAAGTGTATTTTTATAATTTTATAAAGTTTAGCGACAAATAAAGAAGTGTTTTGAGGTAAATAAGCATTCTCAACCGAATCTAGATATTAGGCGCTGTTGTTTACTGCTTTTTCTGTTAGGTTAGGTTAGAAGTGTGAAGTTTTATTTGAAAATACATACATACATAAGTACTATACCATCTTGCCCATAATTTTAGTCCTGGAATTGTCTACCCTGACTAAAATGCTAGTTTTACCCCGTACTATTTTCCATTATGGCCCGGAAACGGGTCAGAATCGGAATTTTGGGTTAGGTACTCATTATTGCTCCTAATTACCAAATAATTAAGCAATTGAACTTATAAATCAAGTTGATTGTATCTAAAAAGTTTAATAATAAAATTGGTCATATTTTTTTGTGAGTAATATTTCTTCATATTTTGATTAGTCATCGAAATTTTCGAAAAAATGTACCACTCTCACCCCCTTGAACATATTTTGGGGATGGAAATTATTGGTATATGATATTTCTAACGAAAAAAGATTAATCAAAATCGGAGGGACCATACATAAAAACTGCCGAATCGAAGTCTCGTTCCGTACCATTGTAAAAGCAAAATAATGAATGGTTTCCGAATTAATGCCATGAAACACTCTAGAATGTGAAACAAATGAGTGTTTTTACAACAAATAGAACCAACTTTATTGGTTGCTCTAAGAAATACAAAATAATTATAATTCTCTTGGTGCTGTTACTTTTTAATTAAGCTCATGTCAAAAGTCGCCTATGTACCTATAATACAATGCCCACTACCAAATTACCCGGCATGAAAATATAATTAACATTATTTTGCATATTTGCCAACTAATAAAGTCGGTCCTACAATCATATTTTGCAAGCAGGCATAAAGCCGTTAAAATGAAAAAAGAAACATTATTTGTCTGGTTCATTATCTTAAATAAACAATACACTTGACAAATAAACAATAATTGTAATGTTTTAAATGATCTCATCGTAGAATGCGTATCTTTCTTACTGACTGACTTTATCATGGTGCAATGAAAAATACAAAATATTATATTAATTCTATTGGTACTGGTAATTTGTGACCGACGAACCCTTAACGGAGGAGGTATACAATTCGACTGTATGCTTTTTTATTTGTTTGTTCGCGCGTTGTGTATAGTAACCGTACTCCGATTTGGATGATTTTTCATTCATTTGAAAGAGGAGATTTGAGAAATGGTCTCATATTCATAAAAACGCAAATACCAAATCTCCTTCTCTCCGAAAACCGCCCCGAAGGGGGTGGAGGTTACAAATTTAGTCAAAAATCGAAAATCTGAGGTGGTACAATTAAAGATAGGACAATATCCGAAAACGCTTAAAATGATTTTTTTTCAACAGTTTTTCAATACTTACTTATGTGTATTTTTGCTATGTGGAGAGGGCGATTTCTTTCGAAAATTGAAAATCTGTAGGTACTACATGAAAGACCTAATTATATGTAGCAACATTTATAATGAACATGTTTTCCTTAGAGTTACGGTTTTTGAGTTTCAGCGGTGGTAAAATGTAACATCTAAAATACTTGCGTATTTCCGCAGCGATGTTTTGAGATCTGAGTAATAACAACTACAAGCAAACAATATACGTGGACAATAGGGTAAGTATTTACTATCTTCATTGTTATTAGTGAATGTTCAACGATTCTCCTGTCACACTCAAAAGTGTGAAATAAATATTTTTTACAAAAAAATGGACCGACGTTATTAGTTCGTGCACTGAAAAATACAAAATAATATTAATTCTATTGGTGCTGGTACTTATGAATTTGGTGCCAAAAGTTATCAATCTAACTGCAACTACATGAAATTATGAAATTTTCGATTTTCGAAAAAAATGCCCTTTCTACGCCCTTCGGGAGAAGTTTTTCAGGGGAAGGACATGTTGAATAGCGATTTTCCAATGGGAACAATTCTTTCAAATAACAAAAGACTAAATGATCATGTTTATTATTAAAATAAATGATAGTTTAAAAACCTAAAAAGCACGCTTTAAAAGCAAACCAAACTAAAAAGTAGAATAGATATCATTTTTATGTAGAAAAGCGTGGGGTGCTTGATATAAATCTTTTATGTTGATAGATACTGATTAAGTAGAATTATCATAATATTAACCTCACGCTTTTTTACATTAAAATGATATCCATTCTCTAATTTTTAGTTTGGTTTGCCATTAAAGCGTGTTTTTTAGTTTTTTAAACTATTTTTTTTTACGGTTTGCTATTAAAGCCATGCACGAATGTAGGGAGTGAGATATAAACAATCATAATCATATAGGTATACGAGAACGGTATGGAACCCTCCATCAAATAGTCCCATTCCACAAAAATCCATCCATAAACTCCGAGAGGTGCCTATAAGTATGAAACCCCTCATCAAAAAGGCCCACTCGAACATACACAATTATAAGTATGAAATCTTTCATCGAAAAATCCCACTCGCACGTACACAACATCACAAAACCTCCCAACCCACAAACAGATATAAAGTTCCACGAAAATTCATCCAGAAATCAAAAACACCCATACGTATGGAACCCTCCACTAAAGAGTCCCACTTGCACTTACACACCATCACATATCTTATCATCTCACACGCATATCGAAAATTCCACGAGAATCCATCCACAGAGCTCAGAGATATAGGTATGGTACCTCCCCATCAAGGAGTCCCACTCGCACATACACAACATGAAATTATTGTATTGTCATCGGTCCTTTAAAAGTATACAAAGTTTCTAGTCGATCCGATGTTTTTAAGTGGGTGGAAATCGTGTCCAAAGATTCCGTTACATACATACATACTTACTAAACTAATAAAAGCGTGTTAGAAAAAACAGCCGAATAGTATAACTCCTCCGTTTGGGTCGTCGGTCAATGAGCAAAAACCATGCAAAACTGAATAATGTTACTTATTTCAGACAGAATTTGAACATTATTATTCCAGAAAATATAATCACGACTATTTGTAGATTCTACCATGTCATTAGTATCTCTTAAATCTTCAAGGGGCGAACATTTGACAATCGTGATTTTGTAAGATGAACCTAGTGTATGTCTCATATTCGCTGAAGGAAAGTCGAACTTTCCAGAGAAAAAAAATATTTTCGCAGCATTATACTTCTTTTCGCGCTAGTGTGAAAAGTAACGACTTTTCGCACGCAAACAGCATTACTTTTTTCTGCTGTAAAAAATTCAACGCAGCGATCAAAGAAATAACGACTCTTTGAAATTTATCTTCCAAAGCAGGTGTTGCAAAATATGATGTCTACACCTGAGCAGAGGGGCGAAACTGACAAGAACATTATATATGTCACATTTGCTCCAGGCCTCTTGGACGCTCTTGGACTCATGGGTTGACACGATCGTCATCGCGCGTCGTTACATATACCATACTGGTCCTTGAGCATAAATTACTATTGCTTTTACTTTAACAATTACACCACAATATACTTACAACTGTTTCGCTGTTGCTCAGATCTCGATGAACCCCAACCATTGTTATTGTCTCTATTAAATTGACGGTTACCTGAAATTGGCACAAAGCCAGCGGAAAGAAAAAAATAAATAAATTCAGTGATAAAATAAAAACTCACTCTTATGCAAATTCCACCAAATACAAAAAACGTCCTATTGTCTCGTAAGTCGTTTAGTAAACAAATAGAAAATATGAAAATTTGTCCAGCTTTTTTTGCTTCTCTTTCGTCAAAGATGCGCCTTATAGAAGATGACTTTTCAATTTAGTGCGCAATCTATTTATCTATTGACGAAAGAGCAGGGGTTCGATTTTCAATCTTGTTCGAATTTATTCGTGCACTAATGTTTTCGGATAGTAATTTTCGTGTACGAAACGAGATTGGTATTTTTGAACTCCACACGAAATGAGATTCGCATTCGAATTAGTTTTGATGTGGCAACGTTGTGAAATCGCATGTAAAGGCCGTAGTGAGTCAAATGTTAGATCGAACAGGGAATAAAAAGATTTGGATTTAATTCTTTAGATTAATCTATGAATGTGATAAACCAACATTATGTTTTATTTGTGTTTTTTTCTGACTCTCCCCATTTTAGTTACTTCCCTCAGGACAATTCTGATTTAAACAAAGTAGATAAAGATTATTAAATTGAGGATCACTAATATTTATGCTCCGATGCTAAGGGTTTTGTAAGTCTATACAATTTTAAAAACTGATTGTTATTATAACTCTCAAATGAGTCTACGAAAGGGTGAAATCGTCTTACGTGGCTCATTCGCCAAAATTTCTGCCTCTTCTAATTAGTTTAAATCGTTAAAATGCACAAAATCTTTCATGTTCGCCATTTTTTACCTCTTTCGTAGACGAAATTCAGTTTTCGCCTACTAATACCCATCCGAAGCATATTGAACGAAATATTTCGTGCACGCTCGAAAATACAATCATGAAAGCTTCACACGACAATTGAGTAAATATTCGTCCACGAATGAATTCGAACAAGTTTGAAAATCGAACCCCAGGTGTACTCAGAAGAAATGAAAAAACGAAGAAGTGAGTGAGTTCATTATTCATAAAAAAACATGGCAACATAGGTATCTAATAAACGTGAAACTGGGATGTATAAATATCATAAGGGTGTTCGAGCAGCGGTTCAAACCATTCCCAAACCGTCAGACGCCTGTGCACTTCAATTTACGATGAAATAAGTTATTCCCAACTACCAGTAAGATGTTCGAGCAGTAGTTTGACGATTTCCAAACTAGTCCGGACTCAGCTTGAGACAGGCGTCTTCTTATTCTTAGAGTATAGTATTCTCTGTTGTTGGAGAAATCCCTTTCAGAGAACACTACCACAGTCCTAAGCTAAACCCTGGTTTTGTGTTTTGTCCATCAGTCTTTCGTTGATGTTTTCTCTTATCTTTGGTCATAAAAAATATCTATTGGCATAGTCATTTGTTCTATGACGACGAAATAAAAAGAAAGAATCCCAAACCACTTGGAAACTGTTTCAAACCGCACATGCGCATTTTAAACAGTTATCAAACCGTCCCAAACTACTGCTCGAACAGCCATATACCAACGTTCGTTGGCGATCGTCTTTTTTCGTGGATATAAAATCTAGACACAATCAGCTTATGGCAACACTGTACTGCTTTCAGATTGAGGAAAGAAACAAATGGTCGCCACCAGAATTGGAATACAGGCGACGAAATATTATTATATTGAAATAGCCAATTTAATAATTAAATACTGCTCAAGTAATCAGTTATCGTAATCATGTAGCCTGTAGCCGCATGGTGACTCTCGAGATTGTCACATGAGTCGGCCTTTTTAATATTACATGCTGTTAAAACGAAATTGCCGAGGTCCCTGGGAAGCTTATCCAAACACTGACCTTGATAGGTATATAATCATCTTGGAAGGGTAGCTGTGAAGTTTTTGAAATTTTTGTGGTCCAAACATAACCCATCCATATCAATTTTGAGCAATAAAACGCTTTATCAGATATTTTTAAAAAATAAACTCAATGATAAATCTATAGATGCAGTATTTACAGATCGTAGAGGACAAATAAGAAATGGTTAACAATTTTTAAATTATATTAAATTATATAGATAAAACTTACGATTTCCTTGTCTTGACATTTTTGGAAACTACCTATTTGCACATAATATTTTCCATAGATTAGATATAAATGATCTATGATATTCACATTCACCTGAAAATAACGTAACTCTACTTGATAGGTCTCAAGGAATTATAGTTTATACTTATAATACGGAGCATAACGATCGTACAACAAAATAAAATGAGCATTAAGAACGTTATGATTCAATATTCAATGATAAAACGAGAGTGCGAGTGCACTTAACTTTTCTGGGAAGTACACAACTAAAACTGACGTAAAACGTGGCTGTGGCTTGTAGAGAGAGTAGAGAATATGCATAGGTGCAGTGCGCAGTGTTGCCAGTTAAATATGAACCTGGAGTAGGGAAAAGTCGTGCGTACACGACAGGAGATGCTGCTCTGTATAAAGGCTCTTTATACTGTGGCACAGATTAATACTTACCTATCAAGTCTCCTTTGACATTTCTTCCTAATCACGACTATTTGTAGATTCTACCATGTCATTCGTTGGCGATAGTCTTTTTTCATGGATACAAGATCTAGACACAAACCACTTTTGGCAATACAGTATTGCTTTCGCTTTCAGATTGAGAAAAAATAAATATTTTTTACAAAAAAATGGACCGACGTTATTAGCTGGTGCACTGAAAAATACAAAATAATAATAATTATATTGGTGCTGTTACGTTTGAAGTTGTGCAGTTGCAGTTAGATTGATAACTTTTGGCACCAAATTCACAAGTACCAGCACCAATAGAATTATTATTATTTTGTATTTTTCAGTGCTCCAGCTAATAACGTGTTGGTCCAATTTTTTGTAAAAAATATTTATTTCACACTTTTGAGTGTAACATAAGTCACGAAAATCGTTGAACGTTCACTAATACCAATACCAATGAAGACAGTACTAATCCTATTATCAACGAATATTCTTTGCTTGTAGTTGTTATTAAAACATCGCTGCGGAAATACGCATAAGTATATTAGATGTTACCATTTTACCACTGCTGTAACTCAAAAACCGTAACTTTAAGGAAAATATGTTCAGTATAAATGTTGCTACAAATAATTAGGTCTTTCATGTAGTACCCACAGATTTTTAATTTTTCTCCACCTAGCAAAAATACCCATATTTGAGAATTTAATATGCCTCCATCTCGAAAACTGTAACTCTTTTAAAAAAATGTTCAATTTAAACGTTTCCGGATATTGTTCCATCTTCAATTATATCACCTCAGATTTTCGATTTTCGAGAAAATTTGCCCAGTCCACCCCCTTCGAGGGCGGTCATCGAAGGGAAGCAGATTTCGGATTTGCGTTTTCAAGAATATAGGACCATTTCTCATGCCTCCTCTTTCAAATGAATCAAAAATAATCATAAATATTTTTTACAAAAAATTGGACCGACTTTATTAGTTGGTGCACTGAAAAGTATAAAATAATATTAATTCTATTGGTGCTGTTACTTTTGAAGTTGTGCAGTTGCAGGTAGATTGGAACTTTTGGCACCAACTTCACAAGTACCACCACCAATAGAATTAATATTATTTTATACTTTTCAGTGCACCAACTAATAAAGTCGGTCCAATTTTTTGTAAAAAATATTTATTTCACACTTTTGAGTGTAACATTAGTCACCAAAATCGTTGAACGTTCACTAATACCAATGAAGATAGTACTTATCCTATTACCCACGTATATTCCTTGCTTGTAGTTGTTATTGAGATCTCAGAACATCGCTGCGGAAATACGCTTGAATATTTTAGTTGCTACCATTTTAACACCGATTTTACTCGAAAACCGTAACTCTAAGGGAAAAATGTTCAATATAAATGTTGCTACAAATAATTATGTCTTTCATGTACTGCAAACAGATTTTCAATTTTCGACAGAAATCGCCCTCTCCACATAGCGAAAATAGGTATATTTGAGAATTTAAAATGTCTCTATGTCGAAAACCGTTACTCTTTTGAAAAAATGTTCCATTTAAACGTTTCCGGATATTGTCCTATCTGTAATTATATCAACGCAGATTTTCAATTTTCGACAAAATTTGCCCCCTCCACCCCCTTCGGGGGCGGTTTTCGGAGGGAACGAGATGTCGGATTCCCGTTTTTATGAATATGGGACCATTTCTCAAGCCTCCTCTTTCAAATGAATCAAAAAACATCAAAATCGGAGTACGTTTACTATATGAAAGGCGCGCACAAACCAAAAAAAAAAAAAAAAAAAAAAAAAAAAAGCACACAATCGAATTGTATACCTCCTCCTTTTGGGAAGTCGGTCAAAAATCAGAGTACGTCTACTAAAAAAACACACAATCGAATTGTATACCTTCTCAGTTCGGGGTTCCTCGGTCAAAAAAGAAACAAGAAACAACCTGGAAAATAACGTAACTCTACTTGATAAGTCTCGAGGAATTATAGTTTATACTATACTTATAATACTGCAATAACGATCGTGTAATGGAATAAAAATGAGCTTTAAGAACGTTATGATTTAGGATTTAATGATAAAACGAGAGTGCAATCAGACATGTGCAATGTGCAATTTGGTTTTCTGTGTAGCACAAAACTAAAACTAGCGTTCTGACGTAGCTTGTAGAGAGAATATGCGTGGGTACAGTGTTACCCGGGAAGTAGCATCAGAGAACAAGATACGTTGTTCTCTGGTAGTATGGATGGAATAAAATTTTGCCAAATAAGTACAAGTGAGATAGTTGTTGTAACCTTTTCGTCGGTCACATCTAAAGACATCATATTTTCAAAAAAGTTAGTTTTTATATGTTCACCGAGAGCAATTCGTGCAAAATCCTTTTTTATCTTCACACGATAAAAGAGGTGCTAATTTAGAAATAATGCCAAATTGGTTCACAACGGCGCATAAATGTTTACAACACTCTCCCCCTTAGAGGCAATCGCAAGTATATGAACCGTGTAAATATATTCATAAAACGAAACAGCAAAGCTGACATTATCATCATATGTCAATGAGATTTTTAGCTTTAAGACAAAGTTGGTCACATATTATTTTATTTTTTGTTTTTCGGCTATTTGAAAATGATAGTAGGTGACGTCTAGGGTATGACTCAAATACTTTGCAAACAAAATCAACCAGTGCGCAAGTTTTAAATGCCTTGCACCTTTGAAGAACTACGTCTTTGAAAATTCTTATCGACGCTTTTACAAACTTATTTGTGTTATGTCTGAAGCAGATAACCCATTCCTCTCGTCTATCCTATAAAGACTGCATATAGTTTCCAAGCTTATCATAAAATAAAATTACCTACCTCGTCCCGACAGAATTCTTCGTGAGCTTGATTGGCTTCTGCCTCAGAATGCGCGTATAATATTTTTTGGAACTGTCTCATAATATAAGCTTTGTCTCTTGTTAATATTCCAGGCGTATTGTCCCATAGCCGGCGGCAAAATGCCTGACGAAAGAAGTGTCAAATTTCCAAATACAATCTTCATCAGTCATTAAAACTAGAGGGTATCAAAATCCCTCTACTCCAAGAGCTTATTTCAACATACTGGAAACCAGGATGTAGTTTGCTTCGGTCTGCTCAGGATGCAAAATACAAGCCAGATGTAATGCACAAATTTTTAAGGCTGTGAATGGAAATGTGACACACGAACTTGTTTGATCACACGAACCGCTAGAATCAACGAAGACAATTTCATGTGAAAATTCTCGTTTATGGGTTCTTAATATTATGGGCGTTAGTATAATGAAAACCAGAGGATTCTCCACCTAATGCTTAATTTTTATTAGCTACCGATCAGTAGTCAACAGAAATTAGGCGCTACCCCAAAGAGTGGTACCAGCCCACTCATTTATACTATGAGACGAAAGGAGAGTTTTCATTTCTTCCGAGACTAAAAAAACCCAAGAAAATGTCGTCTTAAAAATATTACAAAAGGATTCAGTAAAACCAAATCAATATGTTTATATGTGTATATTGAATATATATGGTTTTTTAAAATATGGACAGTAGAATTAAAATGAAATCTTTTTATAAACTACGATTACAAGATAAGTATTTTGATTTGAGTGACTGATGATTTTAACACTAGTAAAAAGGTCAACTAAAACATTCCTCTCGGTTAAAGGTATTTCTGAGGAATTTTTAAATCATTCTAAAATTATTAACAGAACAGTAAAATGTTTTCTATAATAAACCTACAAAACTTATAACAATATTTCTTTTGAAGAAATTCTGAAATTGCTAAAACAAAATAAATTTCTGAAACCTACGCATTCAATTTATTAAAACCACTTTTGATTAAAAGACTTGTTGAAGAAGGCTAACTTAGATATTTCTTCCGGACAATGACGTTTAAAATGAAAATTTAAAATAAAGTGCCCACCGAGTGAGAGATTAGAAATATTCGAAAATTTCATTTCCTTTACTGATTTTAAGATACCAATAAAATGAAAATTATTTTTAAAATTATTATTTTCTTCACCTTTTTTTTGATTCACATATAATAATGATTTATTTCTCAAATAATATAAATTTTTATAACAGGGAAAAGAAAAAAAATAATAAAAACATAAGTATTGGAATAAGCAATGAAATCGGAGATGTAATTAAAGAAGCTATATAAAAATTATTTGTTATATTACCTTAATAATAAATATTTTTTCAACTATTTTTAAATATTGTTTTGCCATTTCTTTATAAATTCGGTAAATTATGATGTACTTATTGGAAAAATATCTAATTCAGAAACAAATCCTTATTATGTGGTGTTCCACAAAGGTCTATCCTGGGACCAATTCTTTATCACATGTATGTAGGCATTTAATTGAATAATTCTATCCATGGCATTCTTATTAATTTCGCCCACGTATCCATCATAACATGTTTTGCTACTAGAAGGTAGCGTATGCCTATTTGAATGATCCCAATTCATTTATTTTTTGTTTATGTGTTAATTTATCTGGTTCGCAGAACATTTTTGTCTTGAAACCGCTACCTGCTAAGCTTAGCGGTCTTGTCAGTCTTCCAGATAGAAGGAAGGGGGGAATAACATTGGTGGAACGAGTACCTGGTTCATTTAGCGCTCCTCTCAGTTCTGCATGCAAATGGGAACGTGTCACATTATTCTTGAACTTTGTGCCTCGTTTGTTTGGCGGTTTGCTTAGTTCTCCAGGTAAAAGAGTGGGAGTCATATCATTGGTGGAACGAGTACCTGGTTCATTTAGCGCTCCTCTCAGTTCTGCATGCAAATGGGAACGTGTCACATTATTCTTGAACTTTGTGCCTCGTTTGTTTGGCGGTTTGCTTAGTTCTCCAGGTAAAAGAGTGGGAGTCATATCATTGGTGGAACGAGTACCTGGTTCATTTAGCGCTCCTCTCAGTTCTGCATGCAAATGGGAACGTGTCACATTATTCTTGAACTTTGTGCCTCGTTTGTTTGGCGGTTTGCTTAGTTCTCCAGGTAAAAGAGTGGGAGTCAAATCATTGGTGGAACGAGTACCTGGTTCATTTAGCGCTCCTCTCAGTTCTGCATGCAAATGGGAACGTGTCACATTATTCTTGAACTTTGTGCCTCGTTTGTTTGGCGGTTTGCTTAGTTCTCCAGGTAAAAGAGTGGGAGTCATATCATTGGTGGAACGAGTACCTGGTTCATTTAGCGCTCCTCTCAGTTCTGCATGCAAATGGGAACGTGTCACATTATTCTTGAACTTTGTGCCTCGTTTGTTTGGCGGTTTGCTTAGTTCTCCAGGTAAAAGAGTGGGAGTCATATCATTGGTGGAACGAGTACCTGGTTCATTTAGCGCTCCTCTCAGTTCTGCATGCAAATGGGAACGTGTCACATTATTCTTGAACTTTGTGCCTCGTTTGTTTGGCGGTTTGCTTAGTTCTCCAGGTAAAAGAGTGGGAATCATATCATTGGTGGAATTTGTATCTGGTTCATTCAAAACTCCCCTCAATTTTGCAGGCACATTATTCTTGAAATTTTTACTCTTCAATTGTGATTTTACCTCACTCATATGTAAAAAGGCTCGTTTTATATAGTCAGTATATCTTCTAGTGGATACTATTGGAGTCTTACAGACAGGACAACCTTTTATTTGAAATTCCTCGGTATTCATATTCAACAATTTTTCCATAGCACTGCTTTCGATAATATGATTACAATCGTTCAATTGCACAAATCTGGCAACCTCCATATCTTCAGTTCCCAAAGAAGCAATAGTTGTTAGTTTTTCGTTGTCGCAAATTCTACATAAAGCTGGACATGGGTCACCACAAAAGCCAATACATGGGTGGCCGCATTTAAGCATCTTGGAACATGGTTCGACGCAGGGCTCAATACTACAAAGATCTCCACAAATATTCTTGCATTTTCGATGCTGGCATCTTCTAGGACAAATGTTTTTACATTTGGTACAAATATCTCCACATTTCCGTTTGCATTTATTATGCTCACATCTGTAAGTACAATTCTTGTCGCAAGGTCCACATAATTCACCGCAACGATTCGGGCATGGATGATTACAAATCATTGGTAGATCACATTTCGCCAGGCATGTTTTGTGGATTTGGCCTTGGAAACAGTCGCCACATGTTCCTTGACACATGTGTTTGCATTTTAGGTTTGTATTGCAAGGTTCTGTGCAATATTTAAGGAGATTTTCATCGCCTTCTGTAAAATCTGAAACAAATCAAATAGTCTAGTTCACTTAGAAGACTTAATATCCCCACAATATAAAATTTGCGTTTAATGTTTTGGCTTACTTTCAGAACACGGTATTTCTCGAATAATATGTCCACAAGCACCTAGTAAAGAACATGGTTTCTTCCCCAAACACTTTTCCGTACATTTATCTTGGCAGCGTTCTAAGCATTGATGTCCACAATTTAAGATTTTTGTGCACTTTTCAGGACAATCAAAGCTTGTTGGATTCTTGAAGCATTCAACTTTAACCTCATGTCCACACTCTTCAATCACTTTAGAAACCTATAATAACATATAATTTAAATTTGATAATATCAAGCTGGCCAAGGCTTGGGTGCAAACTCAAGAAAAATATTGTTTTATGTCAGTTTGGTCCATTTTTCATCACTCAGACTTAGCGCCAGTACATATACCCGTAAATATACTTGCTCGACTTACCTTCTTCTTACAGGGTCCACATGTTTCAAAGCATTTCTTAGTGCACTTGTGGTTACATGGTAATTTGATCTTGCAAGGTTTTTCACATTTAATGTCATCCACGTTGGAATTACATGGAACATCATAGTAATGACTGCAAACTGTTCTGGGCTTATGAACTATTTCTGTGCATGGGTCAGAAGGTTGACAACAAAGTTTTCGGCAATAGTGTTCTTGGGTTGAACAGTCTTTGCGAATTTTCATACAAATAATAATGCATTTATACTGAAAAAGGATATTTGTATAAATGGCTGAAATATATATTTTTTTCGTCAGTTTATTAGCACTTAATTTTGAGCACATCGCTTCCAATATTTTGAATGTAAGGAGAAACACACTTACCTTAGTATGATCAGGATCATTTCTAATGTGACATGATAATGTACAAGTATGCCCACAAGGCTCTACCTTTACTTCACATGGTCGTGGACAAGGAAAAACATTGGCATCGATATGACAGGGTTTGTCAACCACGTGACCGCAAGGCAATTCAGTGGAAACTGGCACGACACATTTGTATGTCTCAACATCGATATGACACTCAAGTTCTACATCGTGCATGCAAGGCAATGTGTAAGGAAGTTTATAGTAACATGGTCGGCATTTTTGATAACAAAAATCTTCACATAGATGTGTATCATAACGTGAGCAGAGTCGCCTGAAAATCATGAATATTTAAGATAATTTGTTCAAATGAATATAATTAATAACAAACCTTGCGCACATTTCTTTACATTCATATTCAATGTGATTTATATCGTACCCATGACATATACTCCTGCATATATGTCCGCAAGATAATGCAGCATCACAATTCTTATCGCATCCACCTTTCTCAACTTTTGAAAAGTCATCCAACTCTACAATTCTGGTCAACTTTTTATGCAATTGACATCTCAACTCAAGTATAGATCCCAAAGCATCATGCTGAAGCAACCTATCTCTCACAGTAGGCCAAATCTGAGAAATTATGATCATTCATAAAATTAACTAATACAGAACTAGAATTATCTAATCACAGTGACACCTGGTATTACTACGCCCTGCTACTTTTAGATTTAAATATTAGAAGAGAAAAAAAAATAATTCTCCAACAGTTTTTTTGTACCAGAGGCAGTAAACATTTTTGGTGATGATAAATTGCACGAATGACCAATGATAAAAATACCACTGCCTTCGATCCTTAGTCAAACGTCAATCAATTCTAATCTTGTTGATAATTTGAATTATTATAAACATTTCGTATCCTTCCAAACGGTAAAGTTTCTTTATACATATTATACTATAGATGGGGTTGATTTCAAATATGAATAATAAATATTCTGTATATGTCCAATTAATGAGACTAGTTGACATCTTATATGACCATTACCTCAACTTTTAGATGCTATAATTTATTTGGCAGCTTCCCAGAGACGAAATACGAAACTATTTGACTACTTACTGAATTCTTATCATTGCATAATTGATCCATGTTTCCCATTATATAGAGACCGTTCCTGGCTCGAGACAAGGCCACACAGATTCTATTCTCAGTTTTCAAGAAACCGTTGCGGTTCTCCTCATTGTTTCTTACAAGTGACAGTAAAATTATATCGTTCTCTTCTCCCTGATAATTATCAAGTACAGTGACATGTACATCACCCACAATGTCAATGTTTTCCTGTTGTCTTTTAAACTTTTGTATTTCAAACATTTGTCCAAGATAGGCAGCTATAATGGTGATGTTCTCTGGTTTGTAGCCATTCAAGATGAGATACTTGGCAAGCTTAACAAGATAAATAGATTCGAATCTATTCAATTTGCTGGATTCACCACAACTTTCTTCCCTATTCTTGTGATCGATGAAATAGAGATTTGATTCCACCCCAGCTATATTAGGTCTATCAAGAACTGAGTTGTGATCTTCCAAATTTTTATATATCGATGGTCTTACAAGATCACAAATTTCGGGTCTCATTCTGTGCTGAACATTCAACGTGTGGCACTGTACATTATTGTTTATCTGAAATATGGAATCACCATGAAGTAAACAAGTTCGAAATAATTGAAAATATGATTTTTATGTCGTTTGGAGGCCCCACGGATATTTACCGACCAGTTAAATAATTGTTAACTACGTGTCATAAGCAGACATTTTGTAAATTCAAAGCCTCCAAGATCGCCTGATCTTAACCTAACGGAATAATGGTTGTGGGGTTATTTAAAAAAAATGACAATTAATAATATATGTTTGGAAACGAATAAAAAACACTTTTATACTAACCATTCTCTCAAACAAACTGGTTCCCATTCTATATTCTGTTTCTATTTCATAACTGGCCACCTTCGGTCTCAGCTGCTTATGATCTCCAATCAGTATCAACTGTTGGCAGCTGTCAGTTAGAGCACAGATGATGTGTGCCTCAGGTACTTCAGCAGCTTCTTCTACAATAACAATGGGACTTTTCAAAGCTATCAATGTACGCCTCAATCGTGCTGCAGTTGTAGTCGTCATTCCAACTACTAAGACGTCCTTCATTAATTTTAAATCATCAGTTTCCTTCTGCTCAATCAATAGTTTGTGATTCTTCTTATATTTTGCGGTGAGATGATTTTGATCAAGCTCAAGTTTTGCAAGATATTGTTGAACAAAATATTTGTATTGTATCCATCTTTCTCTTAGAGACATCCAATTGGGTCGTTTTTTATTAAACTCAACAGTTCCCATTTCTGAGATTTGTTCTAGCTGGTACTAAAGATTAAATAATTCAATCAGATATAGTGGAGAAATATTTTTGTTCTATATCTATTAATACAGACCTTCAAGTAATTATTATATTCCAATTCTGTGGGTTCCCGATACTGAATGACTTCTGTATCAGATTTATTTGAATCGTCTGTTTCATCATCAGAATCAGAAGAAGTATTTAATTCCGTCTCCTCTTCATTTTTATCTGAAACAATAACCTAAAACAAAACATATTTTCCTATTTCTGTATGATAAAATTGGTTGGAATCCATTTGACCAGATTGAGTGCCACAGCAGACGCCGGCGTCTGCTAACTATTCCTGTCACTGGTGCCACGGCAGACACATGTGTCGGTTAGTGTTTATTGGGTTGTTTTGCGCCCCAGTCACTGTGCCAGCTACATCTAAATGCGTGTTTATTTTATTGTATTATAACGGGCATATAAAAATGACTAGGAATTATTTGTCAAGTTTATTTATTTCTAGACTAACATATCACAGTGTATATATATATATATATATATATATTCAATACACTACACTAACTATCGACTGCTATGTACAATTTATGTTTACTATTTAAACTATTTAAAACTGGTGTTATTCGTTTATGATCCCCTACTAAGGAATCACCGAACTGCACCGTACTCGGTTTCCACCGTTTTCACGGTACCGGACTGACTGCCCCGGACTGACTCGACTTAACCGGACGATCCGGGCGACTGCCCCGGACTGAATGACTCCACAGCATTCCTCTTCGATATATAGGCAAGCCCCTTCTTCTTGAATCTTCAACAGAAATCTTCCAATACCACGCGAACTTTCCAACACTAGCGTAAACTCACTAGATTCTTCCGGATATCATCTTGACCCTGGCAGGCATAACTGGCCAATAGCAGCATGCTCCACACTCACAATATCCGGGCCCCACCAATGTCCGTACTTGCCAAGGTGCTTGCCCTCTGACGAATCGTACACGCTTCGATAATGGCGCCACATCCCTAGTTTGTTGTACCCAGTTTCACAACGTAATTTGGTATGTGTTGTTTTATGCTAAGACGTCCTTGGAAAGGTACCATGCTTTCATATATGCAAAATACTTCTTTGGGAGCAGCCAAATAAAAATCTGTGGGTTCCCATCAATAAGTTGTAGTACCTACAGCTGGATTTATTCCAGAATGACCAGTAAAATGGAACTGTTCTTGTCTGCTTGATGGAGTTGACCATCCAACATTGCGGTGATGTTACATGCGGTAAAAGTCACTTTCGAAATTCTGTGATGGAACTGGTGAGATTGGTTCACAAACTAGAGGCGAATGTGGTGTATCTACATTTTCGAAATAGTTTTCCTTTTCGTCACCACTTGATTTGCAAGGCTGGTTAACTTCCGCGCTTGAAGGTCTAACAAATTCATGCTCGGAATCGCAAGGGTGAAGATACTCTGGATCTATTCGGGAATCCGTTGAACTATATTCGCTTTCCGAACCAGTCTCTTCTGCGGCAAATACAAAATTGTTGGTAATTTTCTTATTACAAAACCTGGTATAAAATATATTTGCCTACGACAGGTGCCGATGCTTCTAAAGCCTTGACTACAAGTATTTTAGTTTTTGCTAAAGCGTTCATTGTGTAATATCACCGTGGCACTCAACATGCTAATAACTCAAGACCATTTGGTAATACCACTATATCAAAATAATAAATAAGAGTACGGGCTTTAACCGAAACAAAACTGAATAGGTACTTACTGAAATTGATTTATTATCTCGGGGCGTTGTAGGCTTCTGAATTATCTTCTCAAATAACCAATCTTTTATTTGTTTTGATGTGACATTGCTGAACCACGTACCCCGAAAATCCATTACTCTTTCAAATTCATCAAAACTGATGTACCTATCATATTTCTTGATGTTATTTATAGTATTGGTTATATCAGCCAGTTCACGCAAGTTTAATTTCAATTTTCGCTCTATTCGATAAAAAGCTGGATGTTTTTCTTCACGATTATTTTTTATATTGTATTGATTGAGTGTAGAATTCTTTGATTGTCCTCCAATTCGAAGTATGTCGCTTGTTGTGTCTAAAAGTCCTTCCAAAAACTGGTCGAGAGCATGATTGGTATAACATATAACTAATATGGGACTGTTTTGGTACCATGGTTCTGGATTGAGAATAAGTGTTTGTGCTATCTTCAAACCCAAATAAGTTTTGCCAGTGCCAGGTGGGCCTTGGATAATTGAAAGTTCTTGAGTTAAGGCAGCTTTAAAGGCTTCTTGTTGAGACTGATTAAATGTGTATAATTTTGAAGGATTTGACCACGATAATGGATGGATTTCTTCGTCCTGGATATCGTAGAGTGTCTCACAAGTTAAATATGAAGGGTGATTCAGATTTGACTCGGCATAAATGAGGTAACGTTCTAAAGGAAATCCATCTGTCTCCATTGTTTGAAGAGCTGATAGAACACAATAGTAAGGTTCAAAATAGACTTTGCTTTCAACCATTAAATAATCCTGAAAATTTAATTTTATATGTATTTAAGCTAAGCGAATACCATTAAGATTCATAATATTTTGAAAATATATGGGTAATTTATTTGAAAAAAAGTTTTCTTTCAATTTTGTGACTTGGACCTCAAAATAAACCCTCAGAATCAGGTTTTTTTTATAATATTTATGCGGTCACCTAACTCCTTATACGGAATATAAGACTTGAAATCGATCAATTACGTTCCTACAAAAAACACAATATAAAATACCAACGGTCTCTTGTAAGCAAAGGGGCAACTCAAAAACTTCATCTCAATTTTATTTTTTATAATCCAAAATAAAAGCCCACCATGTATAAAATAATCCTTTCCGTTATTAAATTAATAATGAAGCACATGATATATATTGTTGTGTAGATCTTTTTATTAGAAACGGACTTTTTTGTTTTTACATAGAGTTTTCAAAAATTCAACTCAATACCATATTACTGAAATAAAAAATGAAAAACATACCGTTAAGAAGCTGATGTCGACATTGTCCTGGAATCCAACAATGATATACCCATTTTTCAACAATTTGGCATCGCTTTGGACAATCTTGCCAAAAATAATATTAGTAAAATCATCTTTAGTAAAACAGATCAAAGAGCCGTACATAAACTGCTTGGAATATTCATATCTGTTTGTTGGTTTCAAATTTCTAAGATCATACTTCAGTCTAAAACATCGCAATTCATTAACATTTTCCTCTTCTACGAAGCGAACTGGTTTATAAATTCTGATATCATCAAACTTTCTACGATTCGGATTGTGGAAATATTCATTGATACCAGTCCTCAAAGGAAGAACAAAGTCTTCACGAAGCAAACGAAATTGAACATCCAGATAATGTTCAACATTTTTGTATGGACCTTTGATTTTGTTACGTCTAAGAAATACTGTATTTTCCGATCTGATTTCTTCAATTTCAGGATACACACTTATCATACGGAAATCTTCGGGAGGCGACCATTCATCTTCATAGTCTAGAGACAAGATTGTCTGTTTGTCTGTTTGCTTGTGATAGCGCTTCTTCATTTCATTTTTCAAATGTTCAGCAGTTTGTTGTGTTGATGCAAATTTTTCGATTATTTCTTTTGAAATAGACAAACTATGCTCTTTTTCTATGTTTGGTAGAGCTTGTGTTATACCTTTCAATAATTGAGGTAGTACATCGAAAGCAAGTGTCGGTGTTTGCGTTATAATATCATTAGATAACTTCAGAATATTATACCAAAATGTATCAGTATCACTCCAAAACAAATTATTATTATCTTTGTCAGATGCATCATGTGTGGGAATGTCTAGTATAAATTTTCTCAATTGCTTTGCATAAGTAGATTCACGAAAGATTAAATCGAAAATTCTTAGTTTTGTTTCAGCAAAAGGTGTTTGTATTACTTTTACCAGTATCCTTAGTATAACAACGAGAACATTTCCATTCATAGACTGTTCTTCTAGTGCATTGTGTAAGCCAACTTTTTCACTAAGCAAAATCTGAAGAATTTCCTGAACATCATCATTCTCGTCAAGACTTTGTAATACTTGGAAACTCATCTTGTGTTGAGTTCCTACAACATATAAATTTTTAGAAAATATATTATTTTAGAATTTGGTCAGCTCGGTAAGAAGTAAGACAAAATATTTGATAGAAATAGAAAAAACAACATTCTACTAGAATTTAAATATATAGGTATAATATATTAAAGAGCTATACCATCTTGAGTGGAAATCATTCTCGGATGCTGACCTCGACCTCTTGTATTACACCCTATAAGAAAGAAAAAACTGTTATTTTTTAATAATTTGGTGTACTGAAAAATATGAAATAATATTATATCCAATAGTACTGGTAAATTGGAAGATGTATGGTATATACAAGACTTTGGCACTAACTTCAGAAGTACCAGCACAATTAGAATTAATGTTAGGGAAGACCGGGGCAAAATGAGATTCGGGGCAGGACGGGAAATGGACTATTGTGCGGCAAGCGCACCATTCCATCGAAATTTGGCCGCCTCACGTCAAGCAACTGGAGGCAAACTTTTCGCTTTGTATTTTGGATAAGATACTGTATTTGTCTAATTTTATAAAGTTTAGCGACAAATAAAGAAGTGTTTTGAGGTTAATAAGCATTCTCAACCGAACCTAGATATTAAGCACTGTTTACTGCTTTTTCTGTTAAGTTCGGTTATAAGTGTGAAGTTTTATTTGAAAATATATTTCTTTGGGGAAAAAGGATCGGGGCGCTGCATAACGGGATAAGTACTACACCATCTTGCCCATAATTTTATTCCTGGAATTGACTACCATGACTAAAATATATGATAGTTAATTTCGGGTTAGGTACTCATTATTGCCCCTAATTAACAAATAATTAAGCAACTAAACCTATAAATCACGTTGATTGTATATAAAAAGTTTAATTACAAATGTTTTTAAGTTGAATTTATTTTAATGTTAACAGTTTAATTTTCAAGCAGTAACAATTTTGCACATTCTTATTACAATAACTCGAAATAAATGCTCAATTTAAACGTTTTCGAAAATGATCTTTTATTACAATAAATATTCTTTACCAAAAATTGGACCGACGTTATTAGATGGTGCAATGAAAAGTACGAAATAATATTAATTCTTTTGGCGCCAACTTCACACGCACCAGCACCAATAAAATTAATATTATTTCGTACTTTCAGTGCACCAACTAATAACGTCGGTCCAATTTTTGTAAAAAATATTTATTTTAAACTTTTCAGTGTAATATTAGTCACGAAAATCATTGAACGTCGCGAATACCACTAATATCCTATAACCCACGTATATTCATTGCTTGTCCTTGTTATCTATCTATATGTAGAGATATCAGAACATTGCTGCGGAAATATGCTTGATTATTTTAGTTGTTACCATTTTAACACCGATTTTACTCAAAAACCGTAACTCTAAGGAAAAAATTTTCATTATAAATGTTGTTACAAATACTACTGTCTTTCATGTAGTGTCCACAAATTTTCATATTTTGAAAGAAATCGTCCTCTCCACATACCAAAAATGCACATATTTGAGAATTTAACATGCATCTTACTCGGAAACCGTAACTCTTTTGAAAAAATGTTCAATTTAAACGTTTCCGGATAATTTCCTATCTTTAATTATACCAACTCAGATTTTCAATTTTCGAGAAAATTTGCCCCCAATACCCCCTTCGGAGGCGGTTTTCGGAGGGAATGGGATTTCCGATTTGCGTTTTTATGAATATGGGACCATTTCTCAAGCCTCCTCTTTCAAATAAATCAAAAATCATCAAAATCAGAGTACGATTACTATATAAAACTCGACAACGAACCAAAAAAAAATAGAAAGCAGACAGTCGAATTGTATACCTCCTCCGTTCGGAGTACGTCGGTCAAAAATAAAAACATATTTTTTTTTCGAAAAAATTTACCACCCTCACCCCTCTTAAAAATATTTTGGGGTGGAAATTATTGGTATATGATTTTTCTAACGAAAAAAGATTAATCGAAATCGGAGGGAGCATACATAAAAACTGCCGAGTCAAACTCTCGTTCCGTACCATTGCAAAAGCAAAATAATGAATGGTTTCCGAATTAATGCCATATTTTGAAATACTCTAGAGTGTGAAACAAATTAGTGTTTTTACATATATATAATAGAACCAACTTTGTTGGTTGCACTAAAAAAAAAACCCGATGGTCTGTAGCCAGCGGAAAGGTAAATTTCTCAATTTAATTGGTATACCTATATGTCATTACATATATATTGCCGTATGTATCATAGCCTTGCGGTTAGAGGTTTTGGTTTTGGCTGTTGAATATAAAGCAGACCGGGTTCGCATTCCACTTGAAGGATGATTTTTTTTTCGCCTATTTCTTATCAAAAAATATACTATATATTTTTTTAATCAGAGTCTATATCAAGATCTCCAAAAAATGTACAATTACATCAAATTTATATTGAGTGTTCATATTTTATCAATATTTCGAATTTTCCCTTAATTAATTTTTAATTTTTTTCTGTGCATTTTATGGAAAATTGCTTCGAACAAAAATTGTAGATACTGATTATATCTATAACCCAAATTTATTTTTGATGATATTTATTTACATATTATTATTACATATTTATAAAAACGGGTATCCGACATCTCCTTTCCTCCGAAAACCGCCGCCGAAGGGGGTTTAGGGGGCTATTTTTATAGTAAATTGAAAATCTGAGATGATATAATTAAAGATAGGACAATATCCCGAAACGTTTAAATTGAACATTTTTTAAAGAGTAACGGTTTTCTAGATAGAGGCATGTTACATTCCCAAATATATGTATTTTTGCTATATGGAGAGGGCGATTTCTGTCGAAAATTGAAAATCTTAGCTTTAGAAACAGTTTTAATAATCAACTCATTTATGTTATGTTCTCAAAGTATAGCTTTAACATTCAATATCTACTGTGTATTATTGCTCTAAAGTTATTAGTAACTTACTTGCTCTGTTGAATTTTGAGAAACATCTCATATTATGGAGTCACTGTACTGCTTAGTTGAACACTTTTTTGTACTAGAACTGCTTTCTCAGATAAAAATACTTGCTCTTTTAAGGAAATATGATGAACGTCTGATATTGTATATCTTTAGATGTTGATGTATTTTTTATGTATATTGATTCCCTCACTTTTAAAATATCTCTTATCTCAGGATTTTCTGATGAAAGCCTCTAGCTAATCGTTATTGTTTCATATTATCAACTGAAACGATTTCCAGTATAACTATGATAGAATTCATAGAACTTGTATATTTTTGATTTAAAACGAAGAATAAAAAAACACTTGTGCTCAAAATGGTCGTTTATTATCATTTACACAGAAATATATAAACAAAACTGCTGACAAAGTCATTTCAATTTCATTTATATTGATGATCACCAATTATTCATTATCAGTTAATATACTGATTTCTGAAAATTGTATTCTATCAGATATATTACTATTGGTGGAAACTCATATTCACGTAAATGTACATAAACATAAAAACAATTCTTGTATCTCCGCTTCCATGATACCAGCAACCATATCTGCAAGATGAGCAAAATTTACGTGTACATAATTATTTCGCTTTGTATTTAATGAATGATTGTACTTACTTAACATTAATGGATGCTTATATTATAATAACAAACGACTATTTTTATTCCAAAACACAATAATTGCCCTCAAACACAGATCAAAACACTCACATTAAAGTAACCTCATAAAGATTACATAGAAACAGCTGTTCTTTCCAACAAACATTACCTATATACAGTGGCGCCCTCCCACGTGGTGTGGTAATTGGATTCGCCAAACACCAACTCAGATCCTTCCATACACAAGCTCCAAGAGAGAATAGTATAATAATTTCTCCTACATGTCATAGGGAATTTCCGGTATAGAATCCTCCAAGTTTAAGTCTCATTCGCACTGACAGACACTCTCAAAATATTTCAGTGATATATTGCACACAAATTAAGCGATAAATCCATAAAAAATCACCCATATAACTCAGAGATAATTCTTTGGGTATTACAGGTATGGAACATTCAACCTAGGTAGCCCAGTCAAACTTACAACCACTACCAGATAATGCTAATAATATTCTACATAGTGAAAGGACCATAAAAATCCTGAAATAGCTTTCAGAAATCTGTAATAGACTTTCAGGTACGGAACCCACCACATAGAGTTCCACGGGCACTAAACGTATAACAGTACTTTTACTAAAGTTATGATAAATAGTGTTAAATAGGTTAGAGAAAAGGTAAATATCAACCGTTGATAAATAATTTGCTTTTTTTTATTTTGGTTCGTGCGCGCCTTTTATACAGTAAACAAGCTTCGATTTTGATGATTTTGGATTCATTTGAAAGAAGGGTATTGAGAAATGGTCCCATATTCATAAAAACGCAAATCCGAAATCTCCTTCCCTCCGAAAACCGCATCCCGAAGGAGTGGTGGGGGCGAATTTTCTCGAAAATCGAAAATCTGAGTTGGTATAATTAAAGATAGGACAATATCCGGAAACGTTTAAATTGAACATTTTTTCAGAAGTGTTACGGTTTTCGAAATCGACCCATGTTAAATATGTATTTTTGTTATGTGGAGAGGACAATTTCTTTCGAAAATTGAAAATTTTTCGATACTACATAAAAAATATAATTATTTGTAGCAACATTTATAATGAACGTTGAGTTACGGTGTTCGAGATTCGAGTGAAATCGGAGTTAAAATGATAACAACTAAAATATTTCAGCGTATTTCCGCAGCGATGTTTTCATATCTCAATAACAACTACAAGCAAAGAATATACGTGGTTAATAGGATAAGTACTATCTTCATTGGTATTAGTGAACGTTCAACGATTTTCGTGACTAATGTTACAATCAAAAGTGTTAAATAAATATTTTTTTCAAAAAAATTAGAACGACGTTATTAGTTGGTGCACTGAAAAGTATAAAATAATATTAATTCTATTGGTGCTGGTACTTGTGAAATTGGTGCCAAAAGTTATCAATCTACCTGCAACCGCATAACTTCAAGAGTAACAGCACCAATAGAATTAATATAATTTTATACTTTTCAGTGCACCAACTAATAACGTCAAAAGAAGAGCACTCAGATTTAAATTTTGTGTTAACTATACAGGGCGTCCATTATTCACGGTTTCAATTCTAAAGTTCACAGTGTGTGAACATATATGTAAAGATAATTAAATGATAAGGCATCAAATAAAAGCTTTATATAATTAGGAGCTTAAGAGCGAATCGAATGAAGTGAAATGAAATGTCATAATTGGTCAAAATATTAATGATCTAAGAGCAAATAAACAGGGTCATTATCAGGTGTTTATTGTAATTTATTTAATTTTGGTAGGTATATGTGTGTAGAACAGGTTCCCATCAATATTTGGCTTTTTTGATAGATTTGTGAGAATATATTATAGAAAGACTTTCCAGCGTTAGAGGTCTTCAGATGTTATCTCCATGAGAGAACACAGATATAAAAGGTTGGAAATATTATTAGTGATCCCTTAATCGTAAAAATAGGTGTCCCACAAGGCACTGTATTAGGTCCTATCTTATTTATAACATATATAAACTCGTTAACTACACTAATGTGCAAAATGCCTCTATAATATCCCATGCCGACGACACGGCAGTATTCTTCTATAGTGATACATCGCTTGATGTAAAAAAATCAACAAAACAAGGCACAATATACCTAAAAATAAAGGCCTTTATTATTATTAATATTATTATTATTATTATTATTATCAAAGTAAAGGTTACTAATTATTGTGAGAACTCTTCTTGCACATGCGCAGATGTGTAGACATCGAGATGCAGACCTAACAAATTAGAAATTATAATCTGTTATTTTATACGAATTAATTATTATTTTGTTTAAATGGAATTTTTTTATATTATTATTACATTATTAAAAAAAATGAAATTTTAGTGCTCAATCTATTTATCTATTGATGGAAGACCAGGTGTACCCAGAAGAAATTAAAATACGAAGATGTGAGTGAGTTCATTATTTATAAAAAACATGGCAACATAGGTATCGAATAAACCTGAAACTGGGATATATAAAGGGTGTTCGAGCAGCGGTTCAAACCAGTCCCAAACCGTCAGACGCCTGCGCACTTCACTTTACGATGAAATAATTTATTCCCAACTACTAGTAAGATGTTCGAGCAGTAGTTTGACGATTTCCAAACTCAGTTTGAGACAGGCGCAGTTGAAGCGTCTTCTTCTTCTTAGAATATAGTGTTCTCTGTTGTTGCTGTTGGAGAAATCCCTTTCAGAGAACACCACCACAGTCCTAAACAAAACCCTGGTTTTGTGTTTTGTCCATCAGTCTTTCATTGATGTTCTTTCTTATCTTTGGTCATAAAACATATCTATCGGCATAGTCATTTGTTCTATGACGACAAAATTGTAAGAAAGTGGAAGGGGTAGTTTGCAAACTGCAGTTTGGTGTTCGAGCAACAAAATCCCAAACCACTTGGAAACTGTTTCAAACCGCACATGCGCATTTTAAACAGTTATCAAACCGTCCCAAACCACTGCTCGAACAGCCTTCTTATATTCCAACGTTCGTTGGCGATCGTATTTTTTAGTGGATACAAGATCTAGACACAAAACAGATTGAGGAAAGAAATAAATAAATGGTCGCCTCCATAGACATCTGAACACCTAGACCACGCATAGCCTCTTTCAGAGCGATCCAACATCTCAAGACCATTATTCTTCTGGTCCATAATGGTTCGTGTCCGCCCGATACGATTAACGTATTTGCCAAACTTCTTATTTTTCATGGCAACTTCTGATTTATAAAGTAATAATCAAATACACTCAGACGTAATTAAAAGGTGGTCGTTGTAATACTTACAATTGATTATTCAGACACACCTGCAGATTAAATTATGTAACAAATTTATATTTTACAACACGAAATAATTATTTTTCATTTGTGAAATAAGAGGATCATGAATCGATATCGATCGACTGAGTTAAGTGCGGCAACACAGGAATATTCAATTTAGGCGTCCGTATGAATTCGTCGACTTTCGTCGCTAGTCGGAATATTGTCCATTCATAATTTGAGTGCTGCTACTACGTTTTACACATTTATACGCTTCTACACAGGTACACTGTTGCCAAAATTTCCTATAGGAAAATTTTGTCTCTCTCTTACACATGGAAAATACCAAAACAATTCTCTAACAATAACAGATCGTCTTTAGATAAATGCTTGGTCTAGGTGTTCAGATGTCTATGGTCGCCTCCCTCCGGAATCGTAATACAGGCGACGCGCCTGATTTCCAATAACCAATGAAATAATTAAATATTGCTTAAGTAATCAGTAATCGTAATCATGTAGCTGCATGGTGACTCTCGAGATTGTCAAATGAGTCGGCCTTTTTCATATTGCATGTCACAAACATGCTGTTAAAATGAAATTGCCGAGATCCCTGGGAATCTGTTCCAAACATTGACCTTGATATGTATATAATCATCTTGGAAGGGCAGCTGTGAAGTTTTTAAAACTTTTCTGGTCCAAAAAATAGTCCATTTATACCAATTTTGTGCAATAAAACCCTTTATCAGATATTTTAAAAAAAGAAACTCAATGATAGATCTGTAGATGCCGTATTTACAGATCGTAAAGGACAAATAAGAAATGGTTAACAATTTTTACATTATATAGATGTAAATTCTTAATTTTAAAAAAACTTACCATTTCCTTGTCTTGACATATTTGGAAACCAACTATTTGCACATAATATCTACCTGAAACTAACGTAAATCTACTTGATATGTCTCGAGGAATTATAGTTTATACTTATAATACGAAGCATAACGAACTTACAATGAAATAAAATGAGCATTAAGGACGTTATGATTCAATATTTAATGATAAAACGAGAGTGCGAGTGCACTTAACTTTTCTGGGAAGTACACAACTAAAACTGGCCTAAGACGTGGCTGTGACTTGTAGGTGTAGTGTTGCCAGGGAAAGTAGCATCAGAGAACAGATACTTTGTTCTCTGGTAGCATGGAATAAAATTGTGCCAAAAAAGCACAAGCACAGTATAAAGGTTCTTTATACTGTGGTACAAACAAAATAATTCATATTTCATATCTCTTTGCACACTTGCAATCTATAGTAGGTTCTTACGGTTTAATACATACCTGTCTCCTTTGACATTTCTTCCAATAATCAACTTGTGAGAAAAAAAAAGTTCCATTACAAGCATAATTGCCTACGAGATATGTCGTGTTGAGATTTTTTAATTTTTTATGTATATAATCACCCTTTTTTCTTAATATCTTAATCATAACCTTTAATCGCTCCAATACTTAGCTTGGAATCAGGTAATGTTGTAAGACAATCTTATGCAGGCATGCCGCAATGCTCAATTCTGGGACCTATTCGTTCATTATTAATTTATATACTTACTATGCTTAAGTCGATTCCAGCTTTCTGGGGAATTGCTTTACCTTGGTCAAAGATATTTTCTTATTACGAAAGAAAATTATGTAGATGTGTTTTTAATCTTAAAAGAATGGTATTATAAAATCATTAAATTTTAACTGCAGTATCAATTTAATAGTGTTTCAAATGTGTTTACATGTTTTTAAAAACAAAACCAAGATTGGTTACAACTGAGTTATTCGGTGCTAGTTTATGATCGTTTAATTTTTTTATATGGAAAATACATGTATCCTTTCTTCTTTCATGGGGATAATGAAAAACGCATAAATTATTATATAAAATTTATTAATATACTATGTACAATATAAAATATGGAATTTATACAGAACTTATAAATTAAATGTAATGTAAAATGGCGAGGGAAACCCAATATCAAAAGAAATAAAATATGAACACTTCATAAATCATATCTCATGATAATACACCGTCTGTTTCTCACAATATACATAGTCTGGAACAAACATATTTTGTCCATAATTAAATCTAATATATATATATATATATATATATATATATATATATATATATATATATATATATATATATATATATATATATATATATATATATATATATATATATATCAGCCCATATTCTTTCTCTAATAAAAGTAGAAGCCCTGCATATTTTGAAAAAAAAGTCATGAATATATAAATACTTACACTTCGTGCTTGTAAAATTTGATTTTGTAATAATTTTCTTTGAAAATTCAATAAAAACAAAAATTATGTACAATATAATCTACAATTTGATCAGTAGGTAATACATATATATATATATATATATATATATATATATATATAAAACTAATCTGAAAAAACTTCAATAAATATTTCCATGGAAAGAGAAATTGCCTTAAATTGCTAAGACATATGTAATATTATACAGGGTGTCCCGTTACTAATGCGAGAAAAAGTTGGCAGCATAGATAGAATGAGCGAAAATAATACTGTAAAACAATTTTTGATTATTTATACGCTCTCGACTTTTCTCCCTTTACCGGGACATACATATGGTCTGTTCACTCAATTTAATTACACTTTAGTCCCATTCTGTTGATGATGTTCACCTATCGTCACTTGTGTAACAAAAGGGCCCCTAGTAGTACTACTACCACCATGCGGCTGATTACTGGTGTTGCTGGAGCTTCGCATTGCTGCATTTCTGCTTGGTATCGCTTGATTTCGATGTAGCGAAGAATTATTGCTGGTGATGTTCACGTCTTGGTAACCGTGTTGCGCTGAATTGGAAGAAGACGATTGCACGTTCTTGTTGTTGTTGTTGTTATTGTTGTTGGTTCTATTGTTTAATACTGATTGCACGCTTTCGTATTCATAGTAATTGGAGACTGGCCTTAACTGGTTATCGGTTTTTGTTTGACGTTGTGAATGGTATTGATGTTGCTTTCGACTAAAAGAAAAAAATGCATTTTATTGAGTATATAGATTATTATTATATTGAGAGGAAACACAAAAAATACATCTGTAAGTGCGAGTCATGGAAATTTATATCATGTCTTCAATTGATCAGCTCACAATCGCTTATTTATCATATGTGAGTATTTGTATTCTATCAAACAATAGAATAGAATAAATTCATTTGAAATTCGACCTTAAATTTTTGTCGAAAAAATGCTCGAGCCCAATGATTTTAATTTCTAGATGGACAATTTGTAAAAGAATTTTAATTCATATAGGGTGAGATTTTAAGTGATATTTTTTTTTCTATCGAAACCTATGAAAATTTGAATACGTTGCGGTTCTTATTTTCTTTAAAACTGTACATGGTGGATCAAAAAGCCGATCTTGCTGCTGTATCTCAGGAAGTATTATCCTACATCTTATTAAAAACAGCCAAGAGAGATCGCTGGGAAATAACTAACAAGTCTCTAGCTCTACCGCTAGATGGCGTAATCCTTATAGAGAAAAAAAATGTTTTCTTTAAAATATGCCGCATTTAAGTTGGTCTTGAATAAGAAAACAGAATTCTGAACAAATTTAGATACATTTATCAGTTTCTCTCTCTCAAATAAATGGTGGGGGAGAGTGGGAAAGTGTTTTTGAAGAAATGCCCTCAACTTCGGTTTGGCTAAGCGAATGAATTTTTCCAAATTTCGACTCATTTGACAAGCCTGTGCGCCACCACGCTGCTGCAATGTTTACAGTGAGGGTGTATTATCAATATTTCATTGGATATTTATTTATTTATTCCTGCAAATTTCATTCCATGTATCCGATGTCCATACAAACACGTCATTTTGGCAACATGGCACAATGGCTGTATCTACAATATAAATATAGCGGCGGGCTGATTTCTCCTTGATATAATTTTTTCATGGCTTCGGTTTCGTTAATTGCAGCATTTTTTATCGGTCTAATTTAGAATTACATTAGCCAAATGACTACAAAATCAAAACAGAAAAATTAAAGTAAGAAAAATGAATTTTCAATTTCTCTAAAAGGATTTTTCCATCTGGCTGCAAAGCTATAAGACTTGGATGAACATGTTTGAGCCTTTTTTTCAATGATGCTCAATGAAAGATATATGCACTAAAAGTGATGTTCCATAATTATCTAATTTTAACTGATTCAATTAAGGACATGATTCCAAATTCCATGGTACACCGAAGATGATTTATTTTTCGGGATCGCTCTATTCCTTATTTAACAGAATACTTGATAAGAAGGGATACTTGAAGTAAGCATTTCTACGAAATTGTGAGCAAGCTATCAATCATTACTCATCATAAGATATTATGACAGTTATACTTTGTTTCGCGAATGATGGCGTCTGACATGAAAACACGAGAAACGAATCAATTCAACTGACAGGAGTAGATCAATGACGTAACGATTTCGAGATAAGATATGGTATTTCAAATATTTATACGCTTCAAGGAAGTTCATATAATTAGGGAGAAAAAAATCTCGATTGATTAAATAAGCAATAATATGCAGATTTATTATTAACAATAATGCAGAAACATAGAATACAAATCTTTTGCTTGACCTATAAAATATAAATTTATTCATCAGAGTTCTCTGAAATGTCACTTTGACAACATAGTAGAGAATTTCATGATAATGAGATGCGATGGAAAGTATAGCGTGATGAACGTAGCTCGTGAATGATTACATACAATAGCCATAATTCGTGACACAAACTATATGATGTTTTGATTTAATTTAGTTCCTGTGTTTTCATTATTTCACACGGAAGGAGTAGCAGCTTCTTAATCGATATCATACGAGACCTCAATAAAATTGGTTTGGCAACATTGTAACAGGACTTACTTTCTCCATAACTAATAAACAAGCATAAGATGGTTATTGGCCCTTTTAAATGACAGGCTTTATATTTTGATCTCGTTAGAAATGTAGATCAAACAGTAGAATTTAAGAAGAAAATGGCAATTATCTTAAAAGGATCCGATACGACGGGCAATTGCGGTGTTGTCTTTTTTCCCGGTAAGCATAACTCGATTGATATCGATATCACAGTTACCAATGATTAATATCAGATACATTTCGAGAATAAACAGCTAATATCTAAGTCTATCTAAGGAGATAGATAGATAGATAGACCAATGAGTGGGTACAAGTAGAGTGGAACGAGGCAAATATCTGACAATCATGATACTGTGACAAGCATCCCAAAGGTGAAGGACCTTTAGGACATTTAGTTTTCGCCAGATTTAAATTCATAAACAAGGAACATGTTTGAAACAGAAATGACCAAATTTGAGATAAAGGCGTCGATGATTCATGGTCGAACTTGACCTTGAGGAACGACAATATATTATTCAGCCTTTAAAGTGTAATAAATGGTGTAACAACCACTGCTAATTTGACATACATCTAGAAGCAAACATATAG
Source organism: Crioceris asparagi (assembly GCA_958507055.1). Taxonomy (NCBI): domain Eukaryota; kingdom Metazoa; phylum Arthropoda; class Insecta; order Coleoptera; family Chrysomelidae; genus Crioceris; species Crioceris asparagi. The sequence continues at coordinate 29,988,196 of OY293830.1, read as the reverse complement.
TATCACGGTTGTCGGTTTCATCCCATTGCCCACTTGTAGAGAATATTGTTTTTTTGCAACACCCCCTTTTGCTGGCATTGAGAATTTGTCCTGTTGCACTGTTACCTGCTCCAAGTTAAAAATGCGGATTTATAATTCTATGAGCCATCAATGTTTACATTCTATGCATCATAGTTAGGGAAAATTGGCTCATGGATTTATTTGGGCGAATAATGAGCACTTGTTTTTAAAATGGAACTTTGGTCGTCAGTTTCTGATTACTTAGTAATGAGTAATCAGAAAGTGTCCGTCTTTAATATGATGGTAAACAAATGAGATAAGCGATTCATTAGTAATCAGTCGTGTCCACAAGAGTATGATTATAGTGATTTCTGATTACTAAGCGATCGGTAATCAGTCACTGCTGTTGGCACGACCAGTGATTACTGATTACTCAGCGATTGGTAATCATAGTTACTGCTGATGACACGACCTTTCAGAGCATGTGTTGCAAAAAAGATATTATTATTGAGACATACATTTCTACACAAGACTACATTTTTACTCATGCAAATCTAACCAGATAAAATATTACAAAAAGCTTTTATTTTCAACGAGCACACACATAATATATGTTAATGAGATGGTAACAATAAAAGCAATTGATTATAGGGTGCATTAGGAAAACATATAAATGACAGGGGTGCATACCTCTCTTCCTCCACCTTTAACCTTTGTTGTAGTACTTGCAGACGCATCTGAACTATCTGACTGTCAGATAGAGGGTCTTTGTTTCTAACAGGACAAAAATATTACATGGTGTTACAATTATTTTGATGGACACGTGTCTCGTAGGTATAATAAAAATTGGCATAACATTCGTAACGATTTGCATAACTAATTAATTATATATATATATATATGACAGACATTGTCTTGAATTAAATACCTGAATGATCAACAGCGCAGGTTTAAGTTGTTGTAGAGTTACAAGCAAAGACGATAAAACACATACTTTTACTGTAACATCATTTCCAACTAGGCGTTGAGTCTTCAAGAAATTTGTTATTGTACACATATATTTAATTTTGGTTAAAGGTTAGCGGCTTTTGTTATCTTCTTCTTTGAGTGCCGTACTCGTATTTGAGCATTGGCGGCTTCTCTGCCTTGAAAGTGTTACCACAGACAAGGAGACCGGATTCCGAACAACCGATGTGTCCCAAGATAAATCTTAGGGACACACCCTCCCAGAGAGCTGTACTAGGGTATATATACTCTCACTGGTTTCCCGTTGCCTTGCGAGAGGAGGAGAATGCAATGCGACAGAGACTCGAGCGCGCGCCCCCTTCAACGGTCACTCGTCCAAGCCGTTTCCATCGTATTGCGCTGCTTAACTTCGATGATCGAAGTCGGTCAGTGTTAACCCGCAGCTACGCGCTCCTCTTTGTTATAGAAGCCCTAAAAAATCAAATGGTTACAGAAACAGGTGTATTTGAGCATAACTTTTAATAGAATTGAAGCAGAAGGTGCTAGTTTTAATGATTTGTTAATAAAAAAGGGAAAAATGTTATTCTTAGGACCTTTAGAAGGAATTTTCGATTTGGAAGTATCGTTTCAAACCCAAATAGTATAAAATCATTCTTGCATTCTATTAAATGCTAACATCCTTCAAAATTAGTAAAAAGATGCGTGAAAATAGTAAACATAAATTCCGAGAATGTGAGGTTAAACGAAGCGATGATTGACTTGTGCGGTGTGTTTGACTTTTAAAAACTGCCAATTCCAATGTTGCCAAAACTGCCAATATAACGTTTCCAATATTGAACATATTCTTCAATATTCGATAAGGAAAGCATAAACAAAGAGTTAAGATTTTAAGTGTTTAAAGGTATAGTTTCAAGAATTATTTTTTTATTAATACTTGCTTTAGAGCAAAACAGATTTCTGACAACGCCATATAGTGTCATTCTCAGATAATGTCATGTTATTACCACAATTCTCAGTCTTTGGAATTCACTAAAACACCATGATTATTTAAAAAAATTCAATAGTTCGTATTCATTTTCACTTCAAAAGAATACATTCAATATACGAAAAGTCGCATCCAGAACACCCAACACTTAAAAAAACTATAAAATTGTATAATATATTAAGCTCAGTTGTTATTGCCGTTATTTTTTTCTAAAACAAATATTCTTGAAAATGTTATTCATAAAATAATCTAATGCTGCGAAAATTATACTGGCAGCGTTGGCAACATTGATATTAACCGCACTTGAACGTTGATAATACTGCACAAGTCAATCATCAGTTCGCGTTCAACCTCCCTTTTTCGCAAACTTATGTTTAGTATTTACACGCATTTTTATTGGTAATTTTGAAGGATGTTAACATTAGCATAGAGCCTTCCGCCTCAATTTTATTAAAAGTTATGCTAAAATACAAGTATTTTTGTAAAAATTTGATTTTTAGGGCTTTTGTAAGAAAAGCCGCTAAGCTAGACTATTACCTAACTTTTTTTTTGTTGAACATGATTTTCCCAACTAATATTATCCTGACCTTTTTAATTTCATAGTAAGTCCATATTTTCTCATATTTATGTGAAATATTTTTAACTTTTGTGCCATTTCTTCGCCCTAGCTTAAGTTTAAATTGGAAGCTAGATCTTAATGTTTATCTGCCATATATTAGTTATGCAATTCGCCGATGGAAAATTACCAATATAAATATGAAAAATAATACTTGATGCCACGACAAATGCTTTCAAAGAAAATTAATTTAAATCTTTTACCCTACTTATTATATTTGGTTAGGTACATTATCGTTGAAAAAAATCAAAAAATTATTCTCATATAATTTAATATCAGATTATCTTGCATCTAATGACTGCCAATCTAAAACAATTTATCTTTTCAGATTTAGAGATTTTTTTAAAAGAAAGTGGTTGTATAAACGTCACACGACTTTTTGTCTTTTTTACTCAACAGGTTTATGTCAAGAAAGAAAAAAAAAAGATAAATAAAACGTTATTATTACAATCAAAATGACACGATACAATTTATTAGTCAATTTAGAAAACAGATAATTATCAAGACACATGCGACATTTTGTGTTAGTGACAGTGAACATAAAAAATAGCGCATGAGCGCCACATATATACGAAATATGACATGAGGACTCCTAAAGTAAATATATAACGGATAAAGACTTTTCATTTACCTAAGGTGGGTTTGGAGTTCATTATAATTGACGTAGTGCGTGAAGGGGACGTTGTCTGTGATGCCAGACCTGCTTCCCGGCCTTCCAAATTCGCCGTACTGTGTTGGGGCTTGTTGTTCGATTCTCTGGAAACAATATCACATTCAACTAAATACCTCTTCATACATATTTGGAAGAAAATGGTTTTTCTTATGTTGAGAACATTCCTACGAGAGTCAGGCAGTGCCAAATGCAATATATTAACAGATATTTAACCTAAACAAATGTAGAATATTTCATACACACTTTATATTTTAGAGCTGTTAGAAACTGTCAATCATTAAAATGCGAGTACAATCTCTGACAGTTTTTACCTGCTCACTGCTCTACGTACAGTGTATGCTGTCGCTCGATGTACAACAGTGGGAAGGGAAATTATTCTACAGTTATATCAATCGCTTAATATATGTATATGCTACATATATATTTTGTTCTGTAGGACGACATAAGTGCTCATCATAGACTGTATTAACATCATACGTAGTTGTTTGAACGATGACAGTAATGGATATTAAAAATCCGAAAGTTCATCAATGCATAGACGGTAGAGCAAGATATAAGCAGCATAGAACAAGCAGTAAAATATTGGCCACCGAATCAAGTTGCAACTATGAGGAAAATAAGCATTATTTGAGTATTGTTCCATTGTTTTATAGATATCAAATACACCTGGTAATCGTAAGCAGTAGCTGAAATTAACCATCTCCATACTATATTCTTTTTAGAAAACTAAGAGATAGATCGAGCTTTCGCTATTTATTTTAAGAAAATCAAAACGAATTGACAATGACACATTTCTACCATCTGTTTTGATACTTATGCACAAGATACATTTAGCAGTCGTGTACTAATATTTACCAAAGTTGAAGTGAATACCCTTCAACAGTCTCCATATAGTTTGTACGGAATTACAGTACTGGAAAAAAGAACAGTCATCCAAATGTCATGTAGGTACCCATTCACGTTTAAATAACGATTTTTCTACAAGCTTTTTTTATTTAACTTGCAATGTATGTATGTTGGTTTCTTTATGTGAAATCTTGCAAATGAATTTCAGAACAGTTATTCTCAATCGAATGAACTGAAATTTTGCATACACGTTTAGTTTGGATGACAATGCATGGTAAGCTAAGTGCGGCTATTCTAAATCCAATATGGCGGACTACTAAAGATGGCGGACTAGTTATTTCTTATGTTACCTCATGAGATGGATATCATTTAGAAGTGTTGGTTGAGAAGAATATGAAAAATAATTCTTCTACAATAAATGAATCAACACACTGATTAGCTGGTGTTCGAGGACTTTATAGGCTTAAGGTAGCATTTAGGCATAGGAATAAATAATTTTACCTGTGATGATTGATGGCGATGATCGTACGATTCCCTATCGTCACTTTGATAGTAGGTGTGTCTCTGAGCCATTCTTTGTTTGTGGAGATCTCGTTCAGTTCGTCTGTGTTCCGAAGAATTTTGTCGGTACTTCACTGATGGCACTACAGAATTTTCGGGAATAACCTGAAAGAAAGAAAGAAAATTCATTTGGAAAGCTACTATAAACATGAAAATAGGTAAGAAACCCACACACTCTGTTAATTGTATTAGGTTGTCCGAAAAGTTAATTATTTTTTCCCTTATTTCTTCAAAGCCTGCATGATATTGCTTAATCTCAATAATAATAATAATAATAGCTTTATTGTCCAACAGTTACCTAACTATAGGACAATTTTACAATAAATTATATTAATTAATTATACTCCTAAAGTAAGAATAAAAAAACAATAATAGAATATAAATCTTATAATATTCTTGCAAGAGCAATGCCAAAATTTACATTATTATTACTTCATTTTATAAGTTGAAATTATATTGTCGTGGATATTTACTGTAAATTGATATTGGTTACATGTAATAATTTTTTTATTGTTTATTAACAGTTTTTTTTATAGTTTTTTCAATAGTCTGTTATTTTCATTTTCACAATATGAAAATATTTCTAAAATTGGAAGAAAAATTCAAATATCTACGAAACTATTCATTTTGGTTTAGGAAATATGTAATAAAAATTAAAACTGGATGATTTTTGTTTATGATATAAAATACAGCGTGTTCCATTTAAAAATGTTGAGAAAATATAATATTTGAGTTTTGACATTCCCTGTACATAACTTCCGCAATACAATAAACATAAGTCATTATTACAAGAAAACATAAGTAAAAATAATCGACACATGCACAAAATTTACATCATTTTATCATTTAAGTAATATACAGGAAGTTGAAATTATTGCAATTTTCTGACAAAATCGATCATATCTTTTGAGCCCCTCAGTATAACCCAGTATAAGTTTATATTAAAGTAATCGAGAAGAAGAAGAAATTTTATATAAAATATAGGGTGTTCCATTTAAAAAAAAAACATAAGAATAATCTGTCACCAGGTTGTAGGACATTTTAATTAATTTCAAAATATGGAAATTTAGAGTTCCTAATTTTTTTTATTTATTCTTGTAATAACGGAGTCATCAACCGTGGACACACTAAAAACTCACCCTGTATATAACAAATCTCAAATATTATCCTACCTGAACTTGTTCAGCATGCCTATGGACATAGCCATGCCTCTGGTAGATGGGTTCCCTCTGTATCATCATATCTCTGTGCTGTTGCTGATGCGCAGAAGACATATTATTATGATGATGTTGCTGATGAGGATGCAAAACGGCCTGCTGAGACAGATTGTTAGTTTGCTGCTGCTGATGCAAACTGCTACTAATTGGCTGATGATGCGAGGAGGAGGTTTGACTATTTTGTTGTTGGTACGGACTCTGTTGTGAATTACTGCTATGATTGTGGTGTTGATGTTGATTTGGGTGATGCGTCGAGCTCTGCTGACTGTGCTGTGACATTTGACTGTGCAATGAGCTCTGACTGTGCTGACTGGGATTTAACTGGTTGGAAGATGATGAAGTCGAAGAATTGGAATGTTGGTGAACAGCACTTGGCTGAGTTTGTTGGTGTCCACTGGTGGTCATCGGTGTTGTTTGCTTCGTAGTTGATGGCTGTTGCTGCTGTTGTTGTTCTTGGAGTCTATCTGATAGACTTTTATGGCTTTGGTTGTCAATTTCTGTTGCTGCAGATTGTTGTTGCGTATTATTTGTATCGAATTCGTTGTTGTGATGATAGTGTTGAGGTAGTTCTTGGTTTTGAAACTCGATCTTTCGATGTTTTCCAAACCTAGAAATTTATATATTTATAAAGTAAGTACATATACTGTGTCAAGCGCAAGTAAAATATGCCCTGTATAATTCACGCAGAAACTCTCTAATACTTCAACAAGTTTTATGTTTGACTGTGCTTTTTTTACAATTCCACTCTTTCGATTATGACGTCACACTGCTTGGATAAGATCAAAAATTCAAGGATCTGCTTTTCTGCGGAACTACGTTCTTGCCAATTTTATTTTCTTAGATAATAGTAATAATAATGATTTATTTCCCAAGAAACATAAATGTTTATAACAAGGAAAAATAATAATATTAAAAATAAAAAAAAGAAGTATTGGAATAAGTTGTGAAATCAGAAATTTTATTAAAAAATCTATATAAAAATTATTTATTATATTGCATTATAAATTAATATTTTCAAATCTTGTTATGCCAATTAAAAAAAAATTGGTAAATCATTATATACTTTTATTAAGACTATCAAGAATTGGTAGTTTGCCAATTATTGTTTTATTTTTTTATTGATGAAAGATTATTGGAACATCTAGTTGAATGATTGTGTTGATCAGTATTAAATCGAAAAACTAAATTTGAATGTTTTAAATTATTTACGACACGATGAATAAATATACAAATTTTAATTTTAAATAATGAACAAATATCAAATAATTTCTGGATTTATATAAATTAACTGTGGGTTCTCTGAAATTCAGTTTGAATATGCACTTTATAATTTTATTCTGAAGTATTCTCAAAGGTTTCAGTAAAGATTTTGTTGCTGAGCTCCAAACTGAAATTAAATATGGAAGCTTTGAATATACTTATAAAAAGTATATTAATATCAGGTATTTTAAATGTAAATAATCTAATTTTAAATAGAACTTCAATTATTGGAGCTATCTGTTTTCTCAATTTTTCAATGTGTTTGGACCATGACAGATTTTCATGATCTATGGATAATCCAAGAAACTTTACAGTGAAAGAGTATTTGATATTGTCATCATTGAATTTAATTTGATTTTTTAAATCAGTGGATATATTTTTTCTGACTATAAAAGTGAAAGATGATTTTTCATAATTTAGTGTTAGCATGTGACATCTCAACCAATTAGAGGTTTTGCTGATATCATACATCATACTAATTTAGATTTCTTGTAAATTACTATACTACTATATACATCATCAGCAAACAAATTTATTTTTTCCATTCAATTTCGAACTTACCAACGAATTTATATACATGAGAAAAATAACTGGTCCCAGGATAGACCCTTGCGGAATAATACATGATACGGTTTTTTTTTAATCCTCTTATCTCCAAAACTATAAACCATCATGTTGTCACATCCGGAAATGTTTTTTTATTAAATAAAAATAAAAAGTAAAAAAACAGAAAATGGTGTGATGGCATCACAGAGATTTCCCAATGACCTCATAGTCGAAACAGAAATGTCAAAGCAAGCGCAATCAAATTAAAAAATTGACGTGTCCGAGTGTTTTTCATTCAAATATACAGGGCGTATTTTATTAACAGTTTCAATTCTATAGTATATGTAATTACCTAAACATGGAGCCGATGCCCTTGAAGAGACCAGACTTCTTTTTGGCAGATTTATTCTTATTATCCAAGGCTGCGTTCAATGAAGACTGTCTTGGGGCACCACGTACCTTATTGAAACCGTCTATTTCTCTCTCATTCTCCACTGGTCCATCTAATAACCAATGTTTCTTGGCACCTGAAATTAAAAGATCTTCTTGAACATTAACACACATAATTTCACATCATCAAAGTCACATGGTCAAAGCTGCTGATGAGAATATTATGAGATATACGCTTACTATACAGTGTGTCCAAAATAAGGATGGGATAGCTTTGGGTTGTGGAAAACGGTGATAGATTCGGTGGAGCAATTTGAAAAAATCACCTATAAAACCAACCTCCATTTTGTGGAGTTGAAAGAGTTGCAGTGAAGCAGTACTTTCTAATTTTTGCTACTTTTTCATGTTCCCCATTTAACCGATTCTGTAGCTATTACGGTGTCCATCTTGGACGCACTGTATAAGTAATGATGAAGATGTCATGATGATGTATGGAACGCCTTTTTACTCGTTAATCTAAATATTTATTTGTAACATCCAAATTAACAAACCACATAATGAAGATAAAATTTTATATCAAACATAAACTTTATAATACTACGATTTTTTTCAGTTTGTTTTATTAATCTGTTTATTATAAAATATAAGTTATGAATTTCAAAGTTTGTGGTGTTGAATTTCGAAGTTTGTTTCAAAGTGTTACTCCTAATTTTTAGTTTGATAAAATTTTTTGGAAGTAACATTTTTAAACCAAATTTGAAATTCATGACTTATATTTTATAATAAATATATTAATAAAACAAAGTGAACAAATTCGTAGGAATATAAAGTTCTAATTGTGCACACGAAAATTAAATAAACGCAGAATTCAAATAAATATTTTAAAACAAACTTAAAACAAACAGCGGCAGTTTATGTTTGATTTAAAATTTGATCTTCATTATGCGGTTTGTTAATTTGGATATTACAAATAAATATTTAGATTAAAGAGTAAAAAGGCGTTCCATAATGATTGCATTCAACGCCAACTTGCATGCAGAAAAAAAAAATTGTATCTCAATTACTATATTTACCAATCTCAGTTCTATGATTAGGATCGACGACAGCTGCTCGGAAACTTTCTTCACAACCTCTGCCTCGTATAACTTTCAAAGCTCCCGAAGGACCTCTATAGCTGTAAGCTGGATCACCTTCCTCTTTCATTTGAATCTGTAATATTTAGAAGATAAAAATAAACTGCAGATGTCGGTATAGTTAGATGGGCCTGAAATTATACCTCTTGAACCATAGTTTGCAATGATTCCAAGCTGGAAGACTTTTTCATCCCAAGACTTGGGCCAAGTTCACCGAGTTTATCAGCTTCTGTGGAAAAATAATGTTTTTTAACGATTTTTCAAAAGGTTTTTTTTTTCGATGGAATGAATGACCCTAATGAGACCTAATAAGAGTTTTACATAACTACAGAAACGAACTGACACCTTATATATACAAAATTTTAAGAAAAAATTAAAGCTGAACCAATCACAGTTTAAAATATCTATAAATTGATGAGTTAACAAAGTAAGATGGGAGGAAAAAAGTCAACAATATTTTATAACATCACACACTTCATTTCTCATATTACCTGTATTTTTTATGTTTCGAATTTTTCCTTTCATAGATTGCAAATAACATAAAAGTACCCAAAAAGTCCATTATATTTTCAGAATAGATTAAAGAAAGGGCGGGAAGAAAATAATTGTTGATTACTAACGTATAAGAAGCTTTATGTCATATTATGATATCGCTCTAAAGTTGTCTACTTTAAAAAAAATTTTTTTTTCAATACAGGTAACATGAAAGTCGTCTTAACGAACATTATTAGTCGATCTACGCATGCCCATAAAGCTCAAAACAAGAAAGAAATAACGAGATTAAAAAACAAAGTAAGTATTTAGAAAAATATATCTTTATTGTGTAATTTCTTTCTTGTTAGAGAACCAGTTTAAAGGAAAATAAATAAATGCCAAAACATGTTTATGCTTACGCTCGGGATGTTCAGAGGACCGGTTGACACTAATGACAGATTCGACGGAACCGACTCGCACTAAATTAGCTGTTGGATGGAATGGAGAACATAAAATTATATTAGCCACAATAAGCACAATGAAAGTTATATACTTCAAGCTTAAGGAAAGGTACGAGTTCACATTGAATCAGCACTAACACAAATAAATTATTCAACAATGATATAAAGTAATTTAGTTCACTTATAACCGGTAAAGGTCACTTTTAATACTTCACAAGAGAGTTGTCTCCCTCTATTGGTATTACCTTTGCATTCACGCTATATGAAAATATTAGCTCACTAAATAAATGCATGTAAGATTTCTTAGACCTTATTAGAATATTTTGACATTTTTTTTCTCTCTGGAAATTATTTTCGTTTCCTTCTCTACCGCAAGGGAAGGGGTAATTTAGTAAGTAATACAAAAAACTCATTTTTCTATCTAAATTGCCCAGTAATAGTGCCATAAAATTTAAATATTTTTATTTCACAGATCATTTCACGTAAGTTCGCTCCCATAATTTTTCCTCTATCTTGTAAAATAACATGTAGGGGTGAGTGGGAAAGCCAACTCAATAAAATCGTTGTAACTTTTGTACCGCCTTATGGATTTTGACAAATATTGTGTGAAAGGGAATCCATTGCTCAATAATATATTTCATTGGGAATAATTTTATATTTTCATATTTCCTTCGAATTCTTCAAATACGATACTATATTTTTATTCATTTATTTTAAACAGCATTAAATTTAAAGAAAAATAGTCCAAACCGCATTTAAATATCTATTTTTAAGTGAAATAAGAGAAAATATATGTATAGTTAATATACTGGTGCAATTTGTTATAAATAAACTTAACAGAATATTTATTTTTTTTGCTTTATTTTATATAGTAAATACTTAAATTAGGCTCCTCTACCACTAAGCAACCCGGCCCCCCATATTTTACATTGCGATATTTTTAAGACTATTTCAATTTTAGTTTAATTTAATTTCATTCTGATATGATACTTTTTTCAAAATACGACAAATATAATCTATATTGAAAATTTATTTTAATCTAACAAGAGTCTAATGGTCATATAACCTATAAAAATACAAGTTACATATTTTGATATGACGATAATTTCCGCGCTCTTGTTTTAACAACTTTCATCAAATAAATTAAATTACTCTACATTCAAGTTTTTTTCTATATAAGCTTATCCAAAAAATGTAGTTAAAGTATATTTATAACAAATTGCACTAGTATATTACCTATACCTATATTTTCTCTTATTTCACTTAAAAAATAGATATTTGAATGCGGTTTGGACTATTTTTCTTTCAATGCAATGTTATTTTACATGAATGATTAAATAATATAGTATCGTATTTGAAAAATCCGAAGGAAAGATGAAAATATAAAATTGTTCATATAACGCCTTCTAGCGCTCGTTGAAACAACTGACATGAAACAAAAATGAAATATATTATTGAGCAATAGATTCCCTTTCAAACAATATAAAGTTTGTCAAAATCCATAAAGCGGTACAAAAGTTATAACGATTTTATTGAGAGTTGGCTTTCCCACTCACCCCTACCTTTACAAGATAAAGGAAAAATTATTGGAGCAAACTTACGTGAAATGATCTGTGAATTACAAACATTTAAATTTAATGGTACTATTACTTAGCAATTTTGATAAGAAAAATTCGTTTTTTGTGTTAGTAAATAACGCCCCCTTGTGGTAGAGAAGGAAACTTGAAAATAATTTATTTTGTGAATTTGTCATACAATTTTTTCTTCCTAAGTTGTAGGCTATACCTCACACCTTTCCTTAAAATTACAACATAAACAAAAATGACTACAATAGCTCGACGAATTCACTATTACTCACTATCTTTACTCTTCCTTTCTTCTCTCATCTTTTTCGATCTTTGATATGTATCAGTATTTTTGGCATCCAATGTGGCATGTCTTTTTTCAGACATACTCTGTCTACCGAAAGCGTCTCTGGTGAAACCCTGTGGATTCTCCAATGATAGCTGGCTAGCATATGTTGCATCGACACCTTGTACAGTTGTCTGAGACGATGTATCAGTGTTGTTCTTATAATCTGAGATGCATCCACTAAGACTAGCAGCTTCTTTGCTGCCATCTGCTGTTTGATGATGATTGTTGGTTTTACTGCTGCTACCTTCAGATAGATTAGCTTTGCCATCAGGTTCGTGATCTTTCCGCTTCTCTGGAGCATTCATCAGCTGTGGTGGTGTTGGACTGGGTTTGTTGGTTATATGTACATTGATTCTGGAAAAAAGTTTGTATGTTTTAAAAGTTGATAGAATAATTGGGTACGGATGAGTTTTACGTACTGTTGTTGACTGGGGTGTGTAATCATTCTGGATCCATATTCATCTTCTATAAGTAGTGGTTCAGCATTTGCTGAATTCAATATAGTGCTGGTTGTGTTTCCAAAAGAGCTATTGCCAAGCATGCTACTACTCCAAGTGTCATGAGTAGCCTGTAAAAAAAAGACACAACAATGTTGATTCATTTAGAATACATTGCATTCGAAAATACGGGTTACCTTGTAATAGCTTTCATTTCTTAGTTGAGCTTGTTTATTGTTGTTTCCCATAAGCCTGTCAAGGACAGGATTCCACATGGGCATTGCCATCATTTGACCAGGTGACGGTGATGATTTCTCAATACAGTTGTTGTTGGATGGATTGAAAATTACTGTATTTGTCGAACCACCACTGGCACCAGAATTATCAACAGAATCGCTCTTGTCGTCCAAATCGTTCGTTGAATTGCTTAAATTACTGCCATCTAGTCTGCTGTTTCTACTGTTTGCTATAAATATCAAAGAAGAAAATAACCGTGAGGTTGATTATATTCAGGAACAATAAAACGAAGTTGCGATATCGACAGAACAGTTTTATGAAATAAACGGTTGGCTTTTAATTCAATATTCTAATTAGACCAAGGTTCTTGTTATTGCTTACCTGGAGATGGAACTCTTCTTGCAATCGTCAGCGTAATATGACCTGGAACCGGTCCTTCAGTATGCGGTATGGCATTCTTCAATGTCTCCATTGCATCACTATTCGATTGTTGCAGCAATGAGATCCCATTGACGTTCAATAGTTGATCATTGGTTCTTAGACGATTATCTCGTGATGCAGCACCCCCATACATGACACCTTTTATGAATATACCTAAATCTTTTGAGCCGCTAGTTTTGCCCTTGACACTGATACCGAGTCCAGCTTTCTCAGTATCATGGACGGGAATATTGAAGGTGAGTATCTCTCGATGCTTCCACGGGAAGACCATGGTCTCGTCAATTTGATCGGAAGGCTACAAAAATATGTATATTGGAATAATTTCGGTATATTGTTGTTTGTAATTATACTAGAGAAGCAAATAGATGGTTAGTGCCACTATAAACTACATAGTTTTGAAATTTAATATCAAGCTAGTTTAATCAAAAAAGCATTACATACTATATCCAACACTAAAAAGTTTCTCATATGTCCTTATTTTGATTGATTACTAATAATAGATACAAATATATTTGACTTGAAATACTACAAATTTCGCGGTCTTGTTTCAACAATTTTCATTAAATAATTTAAATTGTCTTTCTTTCAAGTATTTACTATATAAGACTATCCGAAAAATGTCTATTTAGTTAAGTATATTTATAACAAATTGCTCTAGTATATTACCTATACCTATATTTTCTCTTAGTTCACATAGAATTCAGTGCTCTTCTACATAAATGATTAAATATTATAGTATTATTTTGAAAAATCCGAAGGAAAGATGAAAATATAAAATTGTTCACATAACGCCTTCTAGCGCTCGTTAAAACAATCAGCATCAAACAAAAATTAAATATATTATTGAGCACTAGATTTCTCCTTATACAATACAAAAGTTTCTCAAAATCCATAAGGCGGTATTGAGTTGGATTTCCCACTCACCCCTACAAGTTATTTTACAAGATAGAAAAAAAAATATTGTAGCAAACTTACGCGAAATAATGTATGAATTACAAATATTTCAATTTTATGCTACTATTAGTGGGCTATTTTTGATAGAAAAATGAGTTTTTTGTATTACTTTGTAAATTACGCCCTCTTGCGGTAGAGAAGGGAACTTGAAAATAATTCTAAAAGCTACTATAAATATAAAATATGGTTAATAACATTTCCTAGTAAACAAAAACTGATTGATTATTACTAATTTTCAATATACTAGTATACCATTTTGTTCATTTAGTGGGGATTAATGTTTTTTATCAATATTTTGGTCTTAATTAGTTAAGAAATCACTAAAATACTGCAATCATCTCTTTCACTGACATTTAAAAAAGTAAAGCAACAAAATATTATAGCAACCAACCCTTGCATACATTTACATACACCTAGTCCAAAAATTCGAAAACTATATAAAAAATATATAGAAAAAAAGCAAAAAAAACATAATATTTACATTCATATGATTGGAAGCCATTTCCCCTTGAAATCTAGATATGATCTTTGCAACGGACCCCTTTTCGGGGGATCTGTTCTGCAAAGCTTGAAGATGACTCTGCGGCAGAGGAGGAATATTCGGTGGGACATCGTTCAATAATTCATCTTCGTCAATTTGTTCAATACCCTGCACATGAGAAACAACAGTGTAGGCTAGGTACACGTACACAACACTAAATAAAACAGTGCTTAGACAAAAAAAATGATCATAACCCATGTGATCACCATTCGAATTTGCCGCTTTAAATTGTACAATTATCTGTGTTTGAAAATCACGTAATCACGTAAAAATGGCTGAACGGATTTGGATGGAATTTGGCACACTTATAGTTTATTGCCTGGATTAAAAAATAGGGTAATTTTTATCCTGGAAAAATTGTAGGTTCCTGAGAGATCAACAAAAAATGAACTACAGGACCGTATTCACTTGAAATTTGATGTATAGGTGACGTTATTTGGGTTTTTTGGTATGAAAAATGTGTTGGCGATTTTAGCATTATTTGCTAGTTGTTTAATATTTTTGTAACTGTTATGAATGTTTGCCATACTGCAAATCACGTGGGTTACGAGATCATTTCAGACTGTATGTGTGACAGTGGCTACAGCAAGCAATGGCAAAATACATATTTACGTATACGTACAACAACTTATCACTGTTTAGGTAGACTATCATTCATGCAAAATTGATAATGGTAAATCTAGGATCTAGTAACCTTGTTACATATAAATAGAAATTACTTAACAAGACCAGATTGTCACAATATCACCAAAATATATCACTATAAAACCTTATTTGAACCCCCACTAGTATAAATCCACGGCACAGCTGATGTTCTTTTATTTTTTTACATAAATCATAGTCTACGCATATATACATAAAGTGCTTTTTACATAACTCAATATATTTACATTAGGTACTGTAAATAGGCAAATCTATTCCAAATAATTTTACTTTGAGTCGTCAGCATGTCTCAAACATTATATACTTTACATATATATTGTTTCTATACTCACAATTATCCTAGGCAAACTGTTCTCTATCACATCCTCTTGCCTTGACACAACAATTTTGACTTTGCTACCCAGTGGAAGACTCTTCAAAAGTGCCACAGCTTCACTTTGTGTTTTGCCACTCATTTCAATGTTGTTCACCTCTAAAAGTCTATCACCTATTTTCAGTCTACCATCTTCAATTGCAGGACCCTTGAAATATAATATAATAATTAATAAAAATCAGTAAAACGTTCAAATGGGGATATTTTTACCATTGCATTTATGTTCTTTATGTAGATAGGACACTTCCCACCAGCTGGATTGTCCCTTGTGGTTATACTGAAACCGAGCCCGTGAGGTCCTTTCATCAGTTCGATTTCAATTTTCCTGCCAATCTTTCGAGTATTGGCTGTGAGGAGACCTTTAAGATTTTTTGATATTGCTGGCACTTTTTTTGTTGGTGATACGGTGGCTACTTTCGTATTAGTGGTGTCTGGAAAATGCAAGTTGAGATGTATATACATCTAAATGTCATGAAGGTATACTAATGGGTTATTGCTGATTAAAATTGGCATCACTTACGTTTTTGTTCGCATTCTACCATCGAAACATTCTCCTTGTCGTCTGGAAATCGTGGATAAATGGGTGCAGGAGGTCTTCGCAGGCCTTCGAGTCCAGATGATTTAATTAATTTCAGTCTTAGTTCTGGTGATGTCAAGGATAGTTTGAACAACTCTTGCACCCTACACAATAAATTAATTGTAATAAAATGAGTACAGGATATGGGATCGTCATCCAGAAAAAGCTTGAGACGATAAAATTATCTCTAGAAATGAATTAGTTATCTTGTTATGAACACGAATATAAATACCTTTGGAATGGCATACTAATCAAATTCTCTCCATTAATCTCAATCACCCTGTCATAGATAGCTAAACGACCATCCCTGTCAATTCTTCCTCCAGGTTCAATACCCTTCACCAATAGGCCTCTCTCCCTACCAAGTGTATCGTAATCCGGTATCACGTGGATACCAAGTGGTCCTGGTTCATTTCTGATGACTATGAGCTCACCTTCACCGTCCATCATGTAGGTCGAAGGTGAGGGCGAGCTGTTTGCTTGACCCAGAGGTTCTTTCCGTCGACCCTCACGCGGTAATGATGTGGTAAGGTGGTTTGTTCTTGTGGCAGCTGCCCGTTCGGCAGCTTCGACCCAACGATAGCTGGAAACAATGTTGAGGATGAAGAGTAAGTATAAAATAATTTTCAAATTTGATAAATACAATTCAAAACAAAAGTGTGGGTGTGACTCTCGATAAACTGGAAGATCTATACTTCAAAGCAGACGGGGAAAATCAATAGTATCGAATCTAGAAGATTAAATGTTCCTGAGATCGAAAAGTCGATTTTTGTTCTCCAACATTTTTATTCGCGACACCGCAGACAATGATTATAACAAAAACCAACTCACCCAGTTCCATCGGCACCAAAAAACTGCATGCTCAGTCGACTGCTGCCGTCCCTGGCCACACGCCGAAAAACACCACTGCCTGCGCCGCCTCCAAGTGCTGCCGATTCGTTATCCAGACTGCCGTCCAAATCTGGTGGGGATAGCAGAGGCAATGGTTCCATGATAAGGGGTGCTGCACTCCATCGCTTCTGGTTGGGCGGTGTGGTCAGAGGCGGTGGACCAATGATGCCGCCACCAATCGCCGCCGGCAGCTGGTGCAGCGTCGGTTCGCTGCCGCGGCGCACATGGAGCAGTGGCACCCCCGTGGCAATCTGCTCCCCTGTTACTTCGATGTCGGTGCGCGGATAGGAAGGGGCATACTTGTGTTCTCCGTCCTGTAGGAAGGAATAAGAAGATTTTCCATATAATACATTAAAATAGCTATTGTTGGATTTATCTATCTTTCTAGATTAATTTTTATTCATTTATATTATTGTGAGCTGATGAAGAAACAATAAAAGCTCGAAAACTTGGATTGGAAAAAGAGTAAATCCAAAACTTCAAAAGCCGGCTTTATATCTTTTAACAATGATTTAGTTGTAGACATTTAGGACATATGTTCATATGAAGTTATTATCTCAGAATGAACTTAAGAATAATCTTCCCAAATAAAAGCATGTTATCAAAAAACACTTTATTACTCAAAGTTAAATGTTGTTGAAAACTCAACGAAAAAAGGTATTAAAAAGTCTTGAGGCGATGACATTGAAACCTTGCTCATTGAAATACACTCTAAGAAGATTTATCACATTAAGCATCATTGCATCAAGTGCGCTTGGGACATGTTAATTTTGAGGTTCAGTTGAGCCATTTTGTAAGGCATATGATATCTATAAAACAACAGTGGTAACATCTATTTTTATTTGTGCCCTCCTTTTAGATATAGGTCATTGAAGCCAAACATTCTGTATTATAGAACTTTACTTTTTTTAGGGTAAAAAATAATACTACTTGACCTTTCTAATCTTATTCATGATTCATGGTGGTGGGAAGATGGAAAAATATATTTTTTTTAAATGGGTTAGATTAGTTCAAATATCCTAATTATTTCTACAGATCCTTTAAATTAGACATCCAAAATAATTATCTATATTATATGTAATTTCTGTGTGGAGATTATAGAAAATTATGCAACAATTCGAAGGTAATACCAAATAATAATATAATATCATAATGAGGACATCCCACATACTTAAAGCAGCTTATAATAGTAATTATTTGGAGATCAAATCATTTTTAGGAATTATATGTGGTAAAATTTTCAATAAGATAATGACTTGATAAGAAACGGAGGTAGAATTTCTATTCAGTAACATTTAAAAAATAAATTATTGAAATCTACCAATTGCATACAGAGTGACTAGAAAGTCAGGAAACACTTGATCAGCCAGAAATTAAATAAATAAACATTTCGACTGGAGACTTCGTAGGAGGACATCTAGAAAAAAATAATCAAATAGGTATATCGTAATTTTCCGAGATTTTGAAGTCTAACACGGTGGAAATGATATGAAAGACCCTATAATGGCGATACAGGGTTACGTTTGTCCGTGTGCTGAGGATTGTCTGGCTCTAAACCATACTTCTTTTTTACTTTATTACATTTCCACAAAACATTTCGAATTAAGACATATCCACCTGTCTCCACCAGACCACGCTACCACGTGACTTTAACCTCAATCAGCTAGTAGGAATGAACCTCTTTTCCAAAGACAACTCAAAACTACACTCAACTATCACCGTACTACTGATACCAGTGACAAATATAATCGCTGCAATTTAGAAATCTGTTCTCGAATTAAAACTTACGTAAATTGAAACTATTAAACTTTAATATAAACAATAATCAGTTTAGAACAATTACATCACGAAGACGGTAGACATTTTGCTGTATTACGAGGATTTCATGCAAAAATGGGTTTGTAAGCAAGTGGATCCCCAAAAACATTTACTTATGTTATATTATTTCAAAAAGTCAAGTATCTGTTCTAAAGTTAATCTCAAAACTGAAATATACCTATCTCTTACTTTACGGTACCCTTGCATACTTTTACATGCTCGTTTATGAAAATATAGAACGAAATAAAACGCAGCAATGCAACACCAGCATATTATTTTTTAATGCTTGATTAATCAAAGACTATGCAAACCTTCCAATATTATCCATTTTCCCACATTTCACTTTCTAATAAGCTGGCGCTCCCAAGTTTCTAATCTAACAGGCGGTGATAGACAATCACTGGATATTGCGAAAAAAACACACTTTCTGCAAACAAACATAGGTAGGTATATGGGTATTCCATGAATAATTATTAGAGAGGATATTTGTGAGTGTGCGAATGGATCACTATCTGTTTAATGAACGAAGACACATTTTTGTGAAACTGACGTTGCTATCCCATAACAAAAATTCAAAATCTCTCTATTCATATTCTTTAATTTTATTGGTAGATACGGATCATATTGAAGTTGTAGAGTGTTTTTTAGCCCGAGTTTTTGTATTAAAATTTTTGCCTAAGCTTAAGTTTGTTTATAAATAAGAAAAATATTGTTTTAAAGCTTCCCGAAAATAATCAGTTTTTGCAATTCCGTCTAATCAAATTATTGACTTTCGACTCTAACCTGCAAAATAAAAAATAATATTAATTCTATTGGTACTGATAATTTTGAAGTTGAGCAGTACAATTAATATTATTTTGTGTTTTTCAGTGCACGAACAAATAAAGTATGCAATTTTTTGTAAAAAAAATATTTATTTCACACTTTTGAGTGTAACATTAGGAATCAAAATCATTGAACGTTCCCCAAAGAACATAATACGTTGCTTATACTTATTCAGAGTTGTCCAAATTTCGCGGAAATACACATTTTTCAGACTTTCCCACTGCTGTAACGCGGATAACCAATTTAAATATTGCTACATATAATCTCTTCTTTAATTTCGCCATCTCATATCTTTAATATTCGACAAAAAAATGCCCACACATATTTCATACTTTACCACTGCTGTAACTCGAGAAACTATGATTTTTTTGGAAAATATCAAATTTAAACGTTGTCGGAAATGGTCTATTCTTTAAATTTATTGTCTCACTCCACTTTGGGGAAGGACATGTTTAATGTGTATTTTTTCTTCAATGTGACTATTGATTGAAGAAGAAAAAAACTAGCACATAAACAGCCGAATTGTATACCTCTTCCGTTTGGTTTGTCAGTCAAAAAAGCAATATACAATCCAATTACATACATTTTCAATTTGATTAAATATAATTAGCTTTCAAATTCTGTTATTTTTGTTGCCATTTGCCATAAGAAATAGTAATCAAAATCGATGGAATAATACTAAAAATAATAAACATTGTGGAAGACGATGATATCGCAACCTTGTTGCAAGAAGCTGAATCAGCGTTCTGGTAATTTTGCGACGATAATGATAAACATTAATTGAAAAAAAAGCCAAGCTATCGCCAACATTATACTACAGCGCTAGCGATCGCTTATCTTATTTATAGGGCTCATAAGATGTAAACTTGTTTATTTATCTCAGTTAATTACGCAACTCAGCGATAACAAAATCTTTTCTATATGTAGATCTTAACAGAGGCCGGAAGACCATTAGTGATCGATGGTAGTTTTGAAAGTTTTCACATAAAAATATTTCTTACGGACCGACGTTATTAACTGGTGCACTGAGAGAAACGAAATAATATTAATTCTATTGGTTTTGGCACCAAGTTCACAAGTACTAGCACCAATAGAATTAATATTATGTCGTATTTTTCAGTGCACCAAAAAATAACCTCGATCCAATATTTTCTAAAAAATATTTATTTCACACTTTTGAGTGTAACATTACTCACAAAAATCGTTGAACGTTCACTAATACCAAAGAAGATAGTACTTATCCTATTACCCACGTATATTCTTTGCTTGTACTTGTTATTATGTAGAGATCTCAGAACATCGCCTGGGAAATACGCATAAGTATTTTAGATTTTACCATTTCCCCACCGCAATAGGTAACTCGAAAAACGTAATTTAAGGGAAAAAAATGTTCATTATAAATGTTACTAATGTTCATACGGTACCCTCAGATTTTCAGTTTTCGAAAGAAATCACCCACTCCACATAGCGAAAATAAACATATTCCAGACTTTACCACTGCTGGAACTCGAAAATCGTAACTCTTTTGAAAAAAGAATAAATTTAGAAGTTTCCGGATATTGTCTCATCTTTAATTCTGCAGCCTCAGATTTTCAATTTTCGAGAAAAAGTGCCCATACCGCCCCCTTCAGAGGCGGTTTTTCGAGGGAAGGAGGTTTCGGATTTGAGTTTCTTTAAATATGGAACCATTTTTTAGGTCTCTTCTTTCAGATGAATCAAAAATCATCAAAGTAGGAGCACACTATGCAAAACGCGCGAACAGCCATACATAAAAAAAGCAAACATACAACCGAATTGTATACCTCCTCCTTTTTTAGAAGTCTGTCAAAAATACTTCAGTATAAGCATTTTTTTATCATTTCTGATAATTAATGAATTATGAATTAATGAAATAACACCTAATTGAATAATTAATAATAAATTTGTATAAATAGAGACTTACGTGAAAGATGTCTGGACTACCAGTTCCAACAGAACTGCCGCTTGCTCCATCTCCTCCGCCATGAAGATGGGTACCTTCGCCATCTTCAAAACTGGCCAAAATTTGCTCCCTGTCATCAGCAACGTCACTTAGTCTGTCGTCTGGATCCAAAATACCCCCACCTTGCGACTGAAGGTTGTGTACAGATACCCAGGAATCTGGTCCCTAGAAGAACAACAAAAATATAGTAATGATTAGGATAATTGGAAAAATTATGCTGGATTTTGGTCCAGATTTTAATAGGGGAACCACAAAAGTAAAGTGGTGCCTTGAGTAAATTAGAAAACAAAAAACTATAACCAATTTCATTAATGATACATGAAATTTCAATACATGACATTCTACTTATATATCTCATTAGCTTCTGCGGTTTAATCAAACAATTCTAAAACAAAACATTGCAACAAAGTATTTTTGATTGATGGCAATGTGCTACGAAAAATATTCATTCATCCATGACATCCGTTTGCCATTAATAGTACATGTAACCAGTTCAAATGGACCTTCTTTTTTTTTGGCTGCAACAGGAATTCTCTAACTCGCGCATCGGTTGCTTCTGCTTTTCGTATGGCAAAAAAAAATAAAGAAGAAGAACTGCAAAGACGAGCAAATCACCGTGAAAAAGTGTTCAGGTCTGGTACATTTGACCTTGAGGCGCTCGAAAGCTCAAGTCTCACCTGCTGTAGCTTCATTTTATAATATATGTAAGATTTGCAAAGTGATATAAAAGACGCTTAAGGTAGGTATTGTCATTTCCAGTACTGCCCCAAAATTATTTTTTTTTTCAATTTTTTTTTAACAATAGAATATAAATAGTCAGATCAAATTATGTTGCTGATCAACACCAAAGTATCCAAAGTATAGTCCATAACTTCCATAATTTGTACGTGTCTTCCTTTATAATAATAACTTGCATGACCAGATATAGGAACAAGGTTTGCTCGAGACTATTAAGGCAGGAGTTATGTTAGTTCAGTTGTTTTGTTCAAATACTTATGCAAAAAAAGATAGTACTTATCGTATTACCCATGTATATTCTTTGGTTGTACTTGTTATTATGCAAAGATCTCAAAATATCGCGGCGGAAATGCACATATTTCAGACTTTACCACGGCTGTAACTCGAAAACTATAACTTCTTTTGAAAAATGTCCAATTTAAATGTAGCTACATATATCCTCTGCTCTAATTTGCCCGTCTCATATTTTAGAAAAATATTGCCCCCTCTACACAGCGGAAATATACATATTTCATTGCTGTAACTCGAAAACCGTAGCTGTTTTGAAAAAATGTTCTATATAAACGTTACCAGATATGGTCTTATCTTTAATTCTGCCGTCTTAGATTTTCGATTTTCGTGAAAAACTGACTTCTCCACCCCTTCGGGGATGGTTTTTAGAGGGAAGGAGAGTTCTGATTTGAGATTTTTCTAAATATGAAGTAAAAAATCATGAAAATCGGAGCACGTACTACAGTCATACGTAAAAGAAGCAATCATACAACCGAATTGTATACCGCGTTCCTTTTTGGAAGTCGATCAAAAATATTGGTCATCTATTTGAATGGATTTGAAAATATCCTAGCATTCGATACTAAAATGCCCTAACATATATACCCATATTTTTACGATGGGATAATAAATATTCAGTAAGCAAGTACCCACAAACTTAAATCGTTATTTCATTTTGAAGCAATTCGTACAAACAGGTAGGTACCTACTTTTTTTTCTCCTTTTATAGAAATTCGTAATAAGTCACGTCTTGAGCAGACGGGCAAAAGCGATTACAAAACTTTTTTTTTTTGATTGCAGGTCTTGAAAACTCGCAGGTGTTCGTGATAAAGTAAATGTAAGTGGGTACGTGCTTCAGTATTTCCCCACTTCGGGATGACTGTAAAATATTGCAAAAGCCAGAAAAAATATAGAAGAAAATAAGTGGAAAACATGGTTTTGAACATTTCGAAAATCTTTATTCGTGCATTTACACTGTACTCAAAGCCGTTTGTGTTCCTAAGTTGATTTTAGATAACGTTCCGGTCAGCATGTCTTTCAGAATTCGTAGCAAAAAACCGTTAACGAATAGTCTGTAGTATAGAGATAGTTTTTATTTACGAGGTTTTCTATGGTATCTATGCTTAAATGCTGAAATTTTCAGCATAACCCAAGTTGTGGAACTTCTTTTACAAAAGATTCTTTGCCAAAGATCGATCATTTAAAATTTTAATTCCTTTTTACTGGAGCTTCAGGGCCTCGAAGTTCTTGCAAATTATTAAATAATATCAAAGACTGACTGAAAGGATATTAAAAATAAATACGCTAATTCTATAAGCAATAAATTTCTTCATTTCTTCGGACCGATAGCCAATCGAGATTTCTAAAAAATAAAACACAAGAAGATGAATAAAAATTCTTCTTTCCCACAGTCCGATATCTCGGCGGCATTTTCAAAACAAACAAACAAAAAAAGGACAATGGCCAAAATCGAAAGTAAATAATTATCGACGATGGCAGAGCAATTATTATATATGCGATGAAGAAGTATTTCGACCCGACCAGCTGTTCGTCGATCGGTCTGACTTCAATCAGGTGAAGAACCTCCAGAGATAAGAAAGCAGAGAATTAATTCGCGCGCGTCTTGTCGTAGCAATTTTTTTCCTTCTCGCGTACTACGACGACGAGATCACTTTCACTTTGGCCTTGATCGTACACCTTTTTGATGGGACAGAAACTTAAAATAAAATTTATCACTCGAAACAACATGACTTTGTTGCTAGAATGCTATGCAAATAAATGAAAATATCCTATAGAACTATTTATACCCAAGGATAATGAGTCGATTAGATTTTTTTGTTCAATCATATTTATAAATTATTTCATATCTGGTTTATTATTTACAAAGTATCAAAGACATAGAAAATGAGAAGACAAGAATAAAATTCGTCATCAAAAAAATTTGCTCTACAGAATCAACCCCTATAGAATAAGAATTTATTTCTTTCGTCTCGGTTTCGTTTTTTCATCGGATGTCGAAGTTTTGTTTATATAAAGTCGATATGCGTACATCGTTCTTTTGAGAAGTCAGTTAAAATATTTGAAAAGTACTTAATATAGAATATTTTCAGCTGTTTGAGATATCTGGTCGGCCAATGAAGAAAAATTTAATATGATTTTAAGAAATAATTTAAATTTTGAAATTAGGAAGAAATTTTTATTTTTGACCGACGAACCCCTGGGCGGAGGAGGTAAAAAATTCGACTGTCATTTGAAAGAGAGAGACTTGAAAAATGGTCCAATATTTATATAAACGTAAATCCGAAATCTCCTTCCCTCCGAAAGTCGAAAATCCGAGATGGCAGAATTAAAGATGCCAAAATATCTACAAACGTTTAAAATGAACTTTTTTCAGAAAAGTTACGGTTTTTGAGTTTCTGCGATGTTAAAATTTGAAATATATTTTCGCTATGTGGGAGAAGCGATTTCTTCCGAAAATTGAAAATCTGAGAATGGAAAATTAATGACCAGATTATTTGTAGCAACATTTATATTGGAAGATTTTTTCCATAGAATTACGGTTTTCGAGTTAAAAGAGTGCTAGGTAAAGTTAAGAATATGCGTATTTCCGCGACGATGTTCTTAGATTTATGAATAATAGCAAATACAAGCAAAGCATACATGGATAATGGTGAACGTTCAACAATTTTCGTGACAAATATAACACTCAAAAGTGTGAGATAAATATTTTTTACCAAAAACTGGACCGACGTTATCAGTTGGTGCACTGAAAGGTACAAAATAATATTAATCCTATTGGTGCTGGTACTTGTAAAGTTGGTGCCAGAAGTTTTCAATCTTACTGCAACTGCACAACATAAAAAATACCAGCACCAATAGAATTAATATAATTTTGTACTTTTCAGTGCACAAACTGATAACCTCGGACCATTTTTTTATAAAAAATATTTTAGGCAGTAAATGTACTGCCTAAAATATTTCTCTCATAGAGATTCTAAATACTATCCTGTATTGGTAGGAATATACTTGATATTTAGTCTAGTTTCACTAAAATTTAATTGTACCAGTATCCGAAAAACGACATGAACTAATTAGTGGCAGTAAACATAAATATAATTATACCAAATTAAGAGATTTCACATGATTTAATGACTCTTAGAATGGGCAAACGCAGGTAGTTTATTTGCCATAACACAAATCCATGGATTAAATAATGAGCCATTTAGTCGAGCTTAATTGGCTCTCTAGTATTAAGCTCATGTAAATGGGCTTCACTGATGATCTTTGAAATAGACCATAAAAGTTGATCATCTACAATTAATGCAAAATTATTTAACAAAAACAGATTTCAATATCATGCCAATCAGTGAGTACAGTAAATATTGGAATAAAGTTGAATCAACTTCAAATCTATATATATATATATATATATATATAATAAATCTGTTGTTTTTTTATGCTCGGAAACAACGTGAAAAATAAGTTCTGTATTTTGTAGAAAGTGGTCACAGTTATCGGTATTAGCATCGTTTGGGTTCACACCATTTCATACAAGCGACAAGCCTTACAAACAGTAGGCGTGGACAAAGTCACGGCCATTTTTGACCGACTTCCCAAAAGGAGGAGGTATTCAATTCGATTGTGTGCATTTTTTTTTTTTTTGGTTTGTGCGCGCCTTTCATATAGTAAACGTACTCCGATTTTGATGATTTTTGATTCATTTGAAAGAGGAGGCTTGAGAAATGGTTCCATATTCATAAAAACGGGAATCCGACATCTCGTTCCCTCCGAAAACCGCCCCCGAAGGGGATGGAGGGGGCAAATTTTGTCGAAAATTGAAAATCTGCGTTGATATAATTACAGATAGGACAATATCCGGAAACGTTTAAATGGAACATTTTTTCAAAGGAGTAACGGTTTTCGACTTAGAGACATTTTAAACTCTCAAATATACCTATTTTCGCTATGTGGAGAGGGCGATTTCTGTCGAAAATTGAAAATCTGTTTGCAGTACATGAAAGACATAATTATTTGTAGCAACATTTATACTGAACATTTTCCCCTTAGAGTTACGGTTTTCGAGTAAAATCGGTGTTAAAATGGTAACAACTAAAATATTCAAGCGTATTTCCGCAGCGATGTACTGAGATCTCAATAATAACAACTACAAGCAAGGAATATACGTGGGTAATAGAATAAGTACTATCTTCATTGGTATTAGTGAACGTTCAACGATTTTCGTGACTAATGTTACACTCAAAAGTGTGAAATAAATATTTTTTACAAAAAATTGGACCGACTTTATTAGTTGGTGCACTGAAAAGTATAAAATAATATTAATTCTATTGGGGCTGGTACTTGTGAAGTTGGTGCCAAAAGTTACCAATCTACCTGCAACTGCACAACTTCAAAAGTAACAGCACCAATAGAATTAATATTATTTTATACTTTTCAGTGCACCAACTAATAAAGTCGGTCCAATTTTTTGTAAAAAATATTTTCTAGTTATTAAATACAAACCCCTACAAGTCGATATAATTTTGAATAGTCTTGGCCTTTTTTGTGGATAAAATAACCCAAACAATAATGTTGAAAATTCTCGCAGCGAAAAAGATTAACGGGATAAGCCATCTTGTTAAAAGCAGATATTACCATTTTATTCAATATTCAGGCATTGAATCTTATTTTTGGTTATTACAAGGTATATTTCTAAGAATTAAGAATAAATGGTCAGAGATTCAATTATAAATGGGTATAAAAAATCTAATCTATTCGTTTCCCTTGTTTCAAATCGTCAACAAACTATATTTTTTCCTACGGACGCCACATTAGATTTATGTGGATTAGAAAATTTAAATATTTATGACAAATATTAAAAAAGCAGTTATGGATATAAATTATAAAAAAGTATATTCTCTTTATTTGCATTCAAAAATTAAAAACAAAATATGATTGATTCGATTTTACGATATTGTTTAATATCAAATTTATTTTATTATTATTATTTATTTTATTTTGAATGTTTAATATGTGAACATTTTTATTTAAATAATCTTTTCTTTTATACTAGTCTGTAGAATGAAGCCCAGATTCTCAAAAGCAAAAAAAATTTGACAGTAAAAAAAAATCTTTGAGCCCATCAAAGTTGGTTTAAAAATTATTTAACACATTTTACAAGATAAATTCAATAGAATATTTTCTATTTTTTAAAATTTATGTCAAAATTATTTTTTTAATGATTGTTGTACATCTTTGAAAGCATCAAACAATACCCTTTCCAAATCCCCTAAAATCCAATATGGCGTCCCAATAAAAAATCTAGTTGGGTTAGATAATTATTTCAGACAATCAAAAATGTAAAATAAGGTATGAGATACAAGATTTTTTTAAATGCACGAGTTTAGTTTTTTTCAAAAATTCCATAAATCCAAGTACACACACTAGTTGGAATTGTAAAGAGTTTTTGTTTCTCTGGCATTTACAGTTTCTGATATCAACATTAATTCATCGCCAATTTGTGACTGTATATTGACATTTTATTATACACTAACCTAAGCTAACATTATAGTTGAACACAATTCAAAAGATACCGTAAAAGTACCTTGAAGTTTCAACTGTATTGGATGACACTTGATGGAAATGCATATTAGATAGGAACTGAATTAGTATATTAAATTTCCACTATTATATATTCTAAAAACACATAACAATTGTTTCGGCACACTGTATCTTTATCTTTATGTTTATACTCACATTTGATAATGGTGCCGAAACAATTCTTATGTGTTTTTAAAATATATAATAGTGGAAATTTAATATATTGTTTCAATTCCTACCTTGAAGTTTTTGTGAATGTAACAATCATCACAAAATACTTACACAATAACATTCGAGTTCTTCGACAATATCCAGCAACTTCAGCTCAGCTTTTTGCGCATTTTTCATTCCGAAAACAAACCTTTTCGGTGAAGGAAATTTGAAAAACTTTTGAATTTTCCCCATTATTACCCATATATAAACATAACAGAAACTATCACGACAAAGTTTACAGGTAGACTGACTCGCCTCCTTCAATTTGATAGTAGCTCTTACAGTTCTCAGAATCTTTACGATTATTAAGCCGAGAAGGAATTCCCATTAGTAAAGGTTCTACTTCTACTAGAGAGGATGAAGGTATATAAATTGAGAGAAAAATTTTTACCTGACTTGGGCTCTTGACGTTTAGGTGTATCTACTACAATTATTATTAGAAGGGATTATGGTGATCTATTTTATACAGATTATGATAGTTATTTCTTTTTCAGAAATATCTTGATGATGAGCTGGAATAAGATTATCTAGAAGTTTCTATTGCATCATTCAATGATGTTGGCTAGATTTTCTTCTAAAAATATATTTATTACTTCCATAGCTTTTTCGTCAACAGAGTGTTTTTTTAAAAAAACTCAAAAGGTTTCGTTTTCATTTAAATTTATCACAATATTTTTAACGTAAGAATATCCAGAACAATCAAGATTCTATTTAAGTGGCAATATATTTGGCATTCCACATTAATATTGCTATGTTTAACACAGTTACGTGAAATCATTTTTGACCGACTTCCCAAAACAAGGAGATATGTATACCTATAATTCGACTGTATGAATATTTTTTGACCGACTTCAAAAAAGGAGAAGGTATACACTTTGTTGTATATTTGCTTCTTTAAAGTTTTTGAAGAGAAAACTTCTACAGGCACGTTGGGCGTTTTTCGGGTGGGTAAAATCTTCCTAGCTCGCGACACCGATGATCCCGGTATGCTTGTGACGTATTGTGCATTGTATAGCGGCCAGTGTACATGTATTTATTCACATATATACACTAATACCAAGTCTCTCTTCTTTGCTAATACAATTTGAATTGATTAATTGTAGAATTACTGTGCAGTACAATAGTGAGA
The DNA here is from genome assembly GCA_958507055.1 of Crioceris asparagi. NCBI lineage: Eukaryota > Metazoa > Arthropoda > Insecta > Coleoptera > Chrysomelidae > Crioceris > Crioceris asparagi. The sequence continues at coordinate 29,958,468 of OY293830.1, read as the reverse complement.
ACTTGATATTTTTATATAGAAAAATAAATGACAAAAACAAATAATTATTTATTGTCCAATATTTCCACCATTGTTGTTAATATTTATTTATTATTTATTTTTCTAATATTTGATATCTGCAATACATCTTGCAATAAATATTATATAGTGCACTGATAGAAGTATTTGTTAGTATTTAATGAGATTTTTTCATATTTAATATCGAAGATTTGGTGAAAAATTTTATGATATTGAAGTGTGTAATGATCGAAAATTAAGTACTAAAAATAACTATAACTAACATATTTGTTTCTAATTCCAGTTACCATAAGCCTATTATATATTTTTTAGAATAAAATAAAATAATTAAAAGTACAAATGGACTAAGTATTGTTGAACTCAACGATGATAATAGAGCTAATAATAAACTCAAAGTTCATTAAAAATTATTTACAAACTAATAAAATCCTGATATTTTGTATTGAGCTTGTGCAGTCCATCATATGTTTCATTAATTAATAAACTGTATAAAAATGTAATTAATTATTGCTCGGAGTGACAATAGATGTGAAAACCAGACTAATGTTAATAATTTCATAAAAAAAAATCAATAATTTAGTTATTCCTTTGTTTTAAGTTTTCACTTCTGTCAGCAGTCCTTACGACTGCCTCTGTTTTTTCATAATATTACTTTTATATTGCTTTTTTGTGTTTTCATCACAATACTGTAGAATTATCTGTAAAAATAGCACATTTCTGCATAAACGTACGTTAAATTAATATCATTGTTGGACAATACAAAAGAAATACACATTTAATGGTCATTTGATTATATATAGATAATCGACCAATAAAAATCTAGGTTTGTGGAACGTTGTGTTCATTGGGCCATAGCCGACATTTCTATAAGAAGCTTCGACTAAGTATCTAGTTGATGGACGGACAGAACAGAGAAATGTGAAAACTAACGAGACAACCAGCTAATTAATATAGATACGCAAATATGGCGGTTGTTTATGTTGTTAGTATAGGTATGAGAAAATCTCCTGGGACAGGAAGTACACAATGATGGAAGCTGTGAATGTATTTTTCTCTTCTGTTGCTTTTATTATTATTTTATCATTTTTACTTAGTCACATGCATGGTATTCCGTTGGAGAAAATGCTAGATATATAAGTTTATGAAACGTGAAAAGTTTTGAGTGAAAATATATTTCAATTCAAGAATTTTTATTTTATTCCAAATACCTCGTATTGATTCAATAATATTGACATTGGAGCATCTATCTATATATATTAATACGTGATTTTACACACGATTTTTAAGGCATAAAATGAGATTTGGCATAGTCAAAGTTTATATGGTGAAGTAGTGCACCCATTTAAAATATTGATGTATCATGCATTAATATTTAAAATTAAATTATATAAATAGAATATGGTTTACGTGGTAGAAGTGTATTGTGTGTTGCATAACGAACCCAATTGCAATGTGAAGTCAACGAGTCATGACTGTCAGATTGTTTTATTCGTGAATGTGACAACCCTGGTCAAACGCCAATTTAAATATTGTGAATAATGTATACAAAGTGATGTAATTATTTTGAGGGATACATTTAAATGCGCACTTGATGTCATTTCAAGAAATTTTAATATCTTTGCAAAACATCTCGAATCTCCCACTTTTGTGGGAAAGGAGTGCATTCTCTTCATTTTGTTATTAGGGTAAAGTAATATTACCGGCGTTAAGTCGAAACATTACAATGCATCATCGTATTATAAAATAAATAGCTAACTGTCATTGTGTTTTTTGAGAACTGTTACTTGAACATTGAATTTTAAATTTCATACGTATTGTGAGGAATTGGGCAAACAACACACGCTAATGCCCTTGCAACTGACGTCATAGAATAAAATTCTCAAAAATTATATCTATGACCAAAAAAAAAAAAAAAACTCGAGAACGTTTAAATTTAAAAAATAATGAGTTACAATCGAATTTCGACGTAATATAATTTGTTTTGAAAATATCGGATTTAATGCTACACAATCATCTATCTTTAAAGTCTATCGATATTTTCAACCTAGACATCTACTTCTTGAGAACAAGTTTACCTTTTGAAGGTTGCATTTCTGTGTAGATACCTACATAAAAGTTATTTATTGGAAATGAATTTGCAGCAGCTGCTGCAAACCTTCATTATTATAAACAACAACTGCAACCAACAGCAAGTATAATATAATATTGCAGTGGAATGGAATGGTGAACGGATTTTTGCTGTTCCACTAGAAATGCACTCTGCCCATTTATTATCTACTCGTATATATATATATATATGTGTAGATAAATTATGATGCGTGTTGAAAAAATAGAAACGTGATAACAGGTATGAATGGAATTTTATTGAGAAAACTTTTATATATTCATAATGGCAAATAAAGAAAATATATAGTCAATAACCATGACACATGGGGCAATTGCAAGGAGTCGTAAAAAATCAGTTAAATCCAGATTGTTTACCAATAGAAACGACTGCAATAATATTTTGAATAATAATAATAATGATAATGCATCGTCAAGAATGAATCAGAACAAAGCTTATATAAACATACCCATATGATTTATGAGAAATTTTCATTACCTTTGAATAATGAATAGATTACATAATCGGACAAAGGAATGACATTTACATCCCACTAAAATGTGATTAGGGTTTTGCAAAATTTAATAGTGCCGGCTATATTGTTCAATTTATAGTAGGAACATTTTTTTATTGCAATTTTTCGTGAACACCACATGAAATAGCGCTCAGGTGTTTTCAGTCGTGAACCATTGATAACAGCTTAAAGATTCTATTCAAAATACATAATTATATTTCCTGGAACTCTTTACATTTCTATATTTTTTATGTTTTCTTTTTGATGGATATACAGGGTGATTCATAAAAGATGCGCAGGGCTTTAGGGAAAGATAGTTTGTCTATAAACATGGGTCCGCAAACGCACCGTTTTCGAGGTACAGGGGGTACTTTGTTTGTTTTCATAAGGTAGTTCTGTCCATGTTAAAATATTTTTTTTTATCATAAAATGGCCTGTTTCTCGATAACGGGTCATTTTAGAGCAATAGAGCAAGAGTCATTTTTTGCATAGAAAATATTGGCGGCTCTAGAAAATTTAACATAACCTTATTTTGACCGGTGCCGTAGAAACTGGAGGGGTTTAAATACAAAATATACCCCAAATCTACAACACTGACTTTCTCAAAAAGAATTGTCTGCACCTTAGAATAAGGATATTTATTAGTTTAATTTTTTTACAGGAGATGAACACTGTACCTCTAACAGTTCCAAAGATATTCTCAAAAAAACATTTTTTTTTCTCAACTTTGACCCCCTGTATCTTGAAAACGGTGCGTTTGCGGACCGATGTTTATAAAAACTTTTTTCCATATTTTTAGACAAACTATCTTGCCCTTAAGTCCCGCGCATCTTTTATGAATCACCCTGTATATATTTGACTTTCATAAAAAGGCAGTGTGTAAAATATTTATCGTATAAAAAAAAACCTCCAACTTTGTTTTGATGAAAGTATACCATAGTAAGAAAAGTTCTAAGATACCTACATATAAAGTTTCACCTACATATAATGGGACAGAGCCCACTGACAGACAGACGGACGGATTTGAAGTTTTTGAAAATTTCACTTGAAACAACATTTTGAAGATATAACTTGTATTTTTCTAATTTTAGTAGTTTTATAATATTTTCGTCCATTAATTAAAGTATATCTGAAATAAATGAAAATCGAACCTGACTATTTGAGTTTATTTTTAACTTTCTAGACATTAAAATATTTCCATTTCACACCAAAAAAACACCCTGTATTACCATATTAAATTAACAAGGGTCAAACATACTGTTTAAAGAGTACCAACTTGATCTTATAACCGGACTATCTAAAAATCAAAAAAAAGGAAATAATTAAAATAATTTCTCATGTTGAATCGTACTTAAGCAACGTACGTAGGCAGTCGTCAGTAATAATTATAATTTTTATCATTAACATAATAAATCCAGTTGCACAAACACATTACCTAGGTATATAAATGCAGCCGGTGGTAAAATATTATGCACATTTTAATTTAACAAAAATGTATCGAATTGCACCCTGAAGGATGGATGATACATCGCATGCTCAAAAAAATAAAAATAAAAGAGGATGTTAAATAAATTAGCCACACTTGGGTGCTTGGGAACGGAAATAAAACCTTTTACAACAAGAGTGGAAGGTGTTTTTAGGATTTAATTTTTCATGAGAAAATTGGGTGATCAGTTTTAATTAAATCTGATATTTATCAGGTTTTTCGTTATTGACTTAGGACATGCACATCCTAGAGCCATATATCATTAGTGTTTGTAGTGATGTATTTCATAGAATAATAAAATATAATTTATTTTTTAGTAAACATGCTAGCCCTATTCGGAAGAAAAAAACATATTTTCAGCCACTGTCTGTCAGACTGCGCCAAAAATATCTAGTTGCTAAGCGATAGTTGAAAAACGTGTTTCGCTCAAAACTGTGTCGAGTTTGGTAAAAATTGTCTAAAGCATCCCTTAACGCTTATCAAGAAGCAGTAGGCAAAATATTTATTCTGAAATTAACTGTCAAATATTCTATCCTTTTTTTATTCATATTCTGGCTAAATACTTTCTTCTACTTCAAAATTGAATAAGACGATTGTTGTTTGCCTTGGCACGCTGAATAAAATGGATAAAGTGGATCGATCAATTTGATGGAATTTATTTTAGAGTGGTAGTAAAATCATCATTTAAAAAAAAATAGATGTCGTTTGATTTGCGCATATATTTTTGTAGTCCAAGGACTAATACACTAGATATTTTTTTATTCTTTTCAGTGAATAAACAACTAGTTTACAGATTATTGCCTCTCATCAGTATGCTGTAGAGCGGTAAGCATTAGTCGATACTCAGTGAATATATCTGAACTCTTTATAGTTCCATAAAACTATGGAATGAATAATTCATAGGAATATTTATTAACCAGACTCTTTCTTGACAAATTCCTTTTGGAGAAAAACACAGTTTTCATGTCTATAGTTATTTGTTTCCGTTCTTCTGTCGACACACTGCTTCCTGGATAAATATTGCATATTACTGACTACGAATTTTTGTTGTTTGAAACAATGGGGAGAAGGAATTCAAATATGTACCTACCATAGTGGTTGTAACATTTACATTCAACCGTCCTGGGAATTTCAAGTTTTTGTGGTTGTTGTGAATAACATTTAACTGTGTGAAATAAATTAAACAAATTGCTGTGAAAGCGAAATAATTGTTGGATCGCAATAATTCATATGGAGATAGGAACGGAATAATTATGATATAAATAACAAATATGTATGTACTTTCTGTGATATTTTCAAATACAGTAATGAAAATTGTAGAGATTCAAAGAACCTGTCCAACTAATATAAAAGGTCTGGCTGCACTTTCATGGTTTCTAGATAATAGGCATTTTAACTGAATATCTCGGAAAATTCATTTTTGGTTTGCTTTTATTTCAAAAATATTTATATTCTTTAGTTCAAACAGAAATACTGAAATATTTTTGGCAGGAAATTTAAAAAAAACCAGTACAAATAATCTTATTTTTCTTCACTCGGGTTTATCTTTTTGATCTTTATTTGTATATCTCTAGCAAGGAACTAAAAATGGTTCAGAAAGTTGCGTAAAACGTCAGTTTCCAGTAAAAGCCAACCAAAAAATTGGTCCAATTTAATATGGCAAACCGATTTTTCTAAAAATGCCGTATTACACAAATAATAATTAAGGTTCTTATAATTTCAGCGGAACCCTAAAAACAATCATTCTTCCATCGCCTTACCTTATCACCGAAAGAATCTCTTGTGGGAGATGGTCTTGTGATGGATATTCTTGTGGTCGAACGACCTTGCACATTTCTTTGCAATTTCTCCACATTGTACGTTTGCCGCCAACCGAACAGTTGCACTATCTTTTCAGCCACCTCAGTACACTTGGGTCCACCATTGATGGTTTGGCACTTATCGAACATGTCACATATCGCATAGGTACACAACCCTACATTAAGAGGTACATGGTACACTTGGATAATTAGTCGAACAATTTATAGAAAGAGGGAGAAAAAACACACAACCGAGATCAGCTTCTAAATTCTAGGAACTCTAGATTGACTGTTGAGTTTTATTGGAACGCGAACTACCTACTGGACATGTTGCACAGTGTCTTCTTCGTTATCTGCAAGTTATATAAGGTAAATGTTGTTTATATACAGGGTGGTTCTCCGGGAAAGACATAGAAGGATTGTGAGCAAACGATAACTACAAACAAACCGAAAATTTTAAGTGATTTAAGTCACTGGGGGACATACATTAGAATAGTTTCATGTTAGTTGCGTTTCTGGTTATACCGGAAGTAAATGTCAATTTTGTTAATTTTTAATGAAACACCCTGTATATTAACACATTTTTAGATTTCTTGTACTATTTTGAAAACATTTTATGTATAATGTCCTATATCTAAATCTAACAGTTTTTGATATATTTTCAAATTTTATGTCAAAAATTAAGTTTGCATTCCAAAACATAATCACATATCAATCTTTCGTATGAGGAAGCCTTTATTATTTAATTTGGGTTCATTTTCTTGAAGAAGAAGTTCTACATTATCAGTATTTTTATGCTATTTTGACATTTGAGTAATCCAAAGAAACTTGAAAAGTAGATACAAAAAAGTCAAAAGTAATTATTTCATATGAAAATCTCTGTTTTTTTCTTGTATTCAGCAGCAATAATGAGGGGAGAACTTTGTATGAGGTTGTCTATACCGAAAATTAGTAGTTTTTTTTAAATAATTGGCATTTTTTCATTTTTCTATGTAAAAATGCTACACGTCTTTTAAATTGTATCAGAAGTGGGCCATCATTGCACTAGAAAATAATAACAAATGTCAATAAAAGTCGACCAAGCTTCAAAAAAAGTCAATGTAATAATTTAGATTTGAAATTTTTGTGTAATTATCATGCCGAAAAGACTCAATTATAAAAATTATGATTATTTAAATTTATTTATTATTTATTGAGAATGTGATGAAGTTATTTCAAGGACATGTTATATATTCGCTATGCGATATCTGCAGAAACAGGAACAAACACCAAAATCTGTTAAGAAAATTATAGAAAACTTCAAGAACTTTGGAAAGTACGTAGAAATAAACATTGAAAATATTGGAGTCTCAATTTGGGGATATTTTACCGCATAACTAACAAATTCTACAAAGCAACTAGCATATGGATTAGGAATATCTAAGGTATCAGTTCTAAGGATTTTATGGAAACACAAGTTCTTGCTTAGGTGCGAGAAATGTCTGGAAGTTCAAGGGCGTTATTTTGAACATTTACTACAATAATTTTTTTATAAAACGAGGATTTCAATATTTTAATTTGTTTATTTCTATGTACTTTTATAGTTCCAAAGTTTTTGAGGTTTTCTATAATTTTCTTAACAGATTTCGGTGTTGCTTTCTGTCTTTCTTGAAATAACATTCTCCATAATAATAAATAAAATCAAATAATCTTCATTTAGTCTTCCCGGCATGATTATTACTCAAAATTTGCAAATGAAAAGTATCATATTGACTTTTTTACACTTATTTGACTTTTATTGACATTTTTTATTTTTTTTTTAATGCAATCATGGCCCACTTCTAACACAACTTTAAAGATGTGTAGCATTTTTACATAGAGAAATAAAAAAATGTCTACTATGTATACTAATTTTTGGTATAGACAACCTTATACAAAGTACCCCTGATTCTTGTTGCTTATTACAATAAAATAATAAAAAGCGGGGTATCCATTAAAAAAAAACTTTTGACGTTTTTTTGGATCTAGTTTTCAAGCTTCTTTTTTGATCACTCTGTACAAGTTATTATCAAAATATCATAAAAATACTCTTGTACTACAAGAAAACCAACCCAAATTAAATAGGAAAGATTTAATTTTTGACATAAAATTTGAAATATATGACAAAAACGGTTAGACTTAGGTATAGGCCATTTTACAAAAAATGTTTTCAAAGAAATCTAACAATGTAATATTTAGGGTAATCCATGACTAACAGGAAAATATTTTAGACATATATTCCCCAGTAACTTTAGTATATCACAAAATTTTCAGACTGTTTGTAGTCATTGTTTGCCCACAATCGATCGATGTCTTTTCCGGAGAACCACCCTGTATATATGCATGTAAGGAAGCACTGTATAAGGTGCTATAATGTCGAAACAATTGTCGATGGATTGCGTTATATCATCAACCAGGTAGGTATTTGTGCCAGTTGTGTCTATTTATCCATACGAGTGTGTTTACTTAATGATGGTAATTTCAAACAACATAAGGGTATTATCAAAGAAAGATAACATTTTCGCTTATGGTGGTGATTTGTTCATTATAAAATATATAGCTGCATCTATTAAGATGATAAAAATATTTGAAAAATGCTATTGAATAGAAAATGACCTTAGGATTTAAAGAATAAGTAGGTATCTTTATGTGTTCTTTAAGGATTTGCGAATATTTTAAGGGGTGATTCTACATCGAAAATTAATGATCGTTAGTTGATTAAACTATAGTCCCAAAATGTTCCGTTAATAAAATACGGGTTGTTTTTTAAAAAAAAAGGAAATTAATAAGAGTTTTAACTACAAAATGTTATTTGGAATGTCAATAAAATACAAAAAATGACATATATTCTAGGTTCAGCCACCTAGATTTATTTCACAATAATAAGTACCCTTCAATAAATAATCAGAATATTATTTCTGTCAAACAAACCGACAGTATTTAATTATTTCCTCCAAAACGGCGCATTGCAGCCCAAAAACTCAAGAGGGCTATTATTTGTCAAATTGAAGGCTAAATTCAAAAATACTTTTTATTCGGGAAAAAACCAATGGCGTAACATTTTTTTTTCTTTAGAAATATCCAAGTACCTGCCAGTACGCACGCCACTGTTAAAACTTGAAATTATATTTGTGTTGAAAAATGTGTACCTTCATAAATAGTCACTGCTTAGCAAATTTTATGAAAATACCGAAAGCGATTCCGAAAATATTAATTAATTTCCTTTTTTTCTAAAACTTGAACACCCCGTATTCTAGTAACGGAATATTTGGGACTATCGTTTAATGAACAAACTATCATTAATTTTCGATGTAGAATCACCCCTTTAAATATTCGCATATCATTAAGGAACACACTGTATAATAATGAAAATGTTCAGCACATCTGATCAAGTTCACTTTGTTTCCAGAATAATCTAGATAATTTTAAGACATAAATTAGTGCTACGGTTTCCAATTAAATATCAAGAATGTGTGTTCAACAGCTTGATTAAAATCGAAGATGGTTTATGGCGGCAAACAACAAGGTCGCATGATTTATATAGATAATCGCATTTAATAGGTTCAGCCCCATTGAGGTTCCTTGCGGTATTCTATATATACAAGGTTAATTCGAAATGTTCAATATTAAGCAATTTATTTCTTTTTCGTAGTAAATGAAAAAAACTTACTCTTAAAATGCTTACCATAGAAAATACAATGAATTCATTTATCATCCCGCAAACAAAATTCTTTAAATTAAACAATATACTTTGTCATTTTTTTAATTCTGTTATGCTGTGTTATAGACTAGTTTCATCAAAATCGTTTTCGAGCCACAGTCTTGAACGAAAGCACACGTTTTTTAGTCATTGACTAGCAAACAGTGCTACCAGGATTTCCAAACAAGCGAGCAGTATCAATACCCTACAAAACGAACAAGAAAGCACAATTTCGTTCCATAGAAATTCAGGTAGACTCGAACCTTCACTCCATATCTTACTGATCTATGTCCTCTCTTTCATGACCAATCTGGATAAAGTTGTATAGGTGGTGATGATAGACTTGGAACATTTCTGGTAGCCCTCGTACAGCTTGGAATCATTATGGCAATAATTTTACCGGTGGTCAGTCGATGGACGAGCAACCAACCAACATATAATAAATGCGATAAATTTAAACAGAACGCGGCTTCCGTCCAATGGAACTCGCGGCAGCGGCCGCTGCATGGGTAGCGTAACGAAGCGTGGATTTTTACAATTTTTAATTGTTCATGATTGAACACCAAATGACTGGTGCTGTTGCCATTATTTAGCCATTTAAGTCGAGTAGCCACTCGTGCGACTGACCAGCAAAATGGATGATGGTGGTAGAGTAGGCCTATTTGCATTGGATTGCCGCTATATTATAGCTGCTGCTGTTTTTGTAATAAAAATGAAGAGAAGCTGATGAAGTTTTAATGCCAAGGTAAACGATTTGATGCAGCAAAAGTTGTACAATAATAATAATTATATAAAAAAGAACAAAAAGAAAAACATTTTCTACTGCAAAGCCTATTTAATATATCAATCCAAACTTAAAAACAAATAATAAAAATATCAAATGAACAATTCTTCTATATTTCTAAAATGATTCCGCAGATTTCGATAAAAAAGTGTCACTGAAGATTTTGAGTCGCAAAAGAAATCGATTGGTAACAATAACAATCTCATACACCGGAAAATATATATTTTTTTTGTAACCATTCTTTATTTTTTTATTGGTATTTATACCAATTCCTGCTAGCTCAACTCTTTCATTCCCCAATGCTGTTGAGCTCCCCGCATTTTCCTACGGTAATAAAAACCTTCATAAACTAATAAAGACGTTCGTTGTTTTTAAAGCACTACTCCCATAATAGGTTCTGTATTGTAAAAATAATTTTAACAAAAAATAGGACCGACATTATTATTTGGAGCACTGAAAAAATCAAAAATATATTAATTCTAATGTTCATTATTCTCAATTACCAGATGATTTAGAAGCGGTAGAAGGCAAGTGTAGAAGGACTACGATTACGGTTCTTTGATTTTATTTATTTGTAACGAAACCATGGAAATTTGACGACGACGGGAACCAAGAGAATAAACTACAAGTCCATCACATTTACATCGAAACTACAAAAACTAGTATCATAGCAATTGGAATTTTATACTAGAAACATTTGCTGATAATTTTCTACTATATTGACTAGAGACGCATTTTTTTGGATTGGACGAAATGTATTCAAAGACAACACAACATAAAATGTGATAAGTACGAGGATAACTCATAACCCGAGGGTTAAGGTTAAGGTAAGAGCCTAGTAAACACAATGACAAATTGTTGGGTGTAAACAAATAAATTTATTTTCATTAAATAATACCAGAAAAACACCAAGGTTAGTTATTTTACTCTTTTCCAAAAAAGTTTCTTCTCTCCTATCAAATGAAAAAGTTTAGGCACAAGATGACTGGACTAAAAACTGCATATCAGAGCCAAAAAAAATACCAATCGTCACAAAATATATGTATAATGCCATAAATGGCATAAATATTAAGTAACGTTATCTCCATATCGCAATAACATTGTACCGTAAGCAAGAATTTTGTTTGCATATATGCAGACAGGATGACACGTAGGAGTTGATAGGATAGCGCTATTTCCAGTTAAATTTATTTGGGGGGTAATTATCAAGTATTGAGTAGAAAATTATATAATAAAAAAATCATAGGAATGATAGAACAAAAATTATTTACTAATATTTTTGGCTAAAGGAGTTTTTGAATTACACATTAGGATTCAATTTAATTTTTCCATTTGAATTATAAAGGCATCCACAGACACTTTTATTTTTTGTACATTTTTGTCCACAAAATTAAATCTGTACAATGTTTGATCAAAAAATAACAGCTTCAGTAACATTTACCCATGGAAGTTAACCCGAACCATCAAAACTTTCAAATGCACATTTTAAAAATCAATTGTTGCAGACATGCAGCAAACTTCTGGAGACTTCTTACAATTTCAGCATTTTTTTCCTTCTCAAGATACCTTATCTAAAACTAAAGAAGAGTTTGTTAAACAAAGGAATAAATCAAGATTTGTTGGTTTGATTCACTTTGAACAAAATAAAAAATCACCATCTAACAACAGGAAAATAAAGAAATCAAATATCACTGGTGTCTCATCTAGAAAATAAAGGGTTATTTTGTTTTCAACGCATAATTAGATTCAGTAATACTTGTTATTGCAATGTTTGGACTGAAGAATGTTTATTTCCACAAGATGATGATGAAGAAGGATTCCTAAGCACTGTCTATTTTGAATTAAGTACACTAATTATGTCACGAACTGCTACATCGTGTTTTGGGGCGAATGTTGGAATATTAAAAATCTCCAACAATACTGTTTAATCTTGTTATTGTGATTGAATTGATACGAAGTAGAAATTGATGTGAAATTATAAAACAATGTGTGAGATTCAGCCGTTAGGTATATTATATGAACTGTGTCGTCGTCTGGGATAATGAGGTTTTTTCAATGATTCATTGGGTTCGTTGCTCGTTTCTTCGACTCACTTGATAACCAACAAAACAAAAAAAACACCTGTGTATCGTAGAAGCCATTTCCTGGGAGGGTGCACAGGTACAGGTAGATAGACGAGGAGCAGCAACGCTCCTGTTGTTCACAGGTGAATGCATCCAACATCCAACAACGTTTTATACCCATACGCCCATCCAAACGACTTCCTGTCCTTCAAATCGTACGTTCTCGTAATACCCTTCGACTTTTAATAGAGGTCTGTGTTTCCTTCGTGGTGGTGGCGATGGTTTGTTTCATCTTCGAAACCATACACAAATAATATGAGGAATAAATAATAGTTTAAGAAACTAAAAAAAAAACACGCTTTAATAGCAAACCAAACTAAAAATTTGAAAATAATTTCATTAACACTTCATATACGGGTAGAGTGATACTATTATTTATTCTATAATTTCTAGTTCGGCTTGCTATTAAAGAGCGTCTTTTCAGTTTTTTTAAACTATTATTTATTTTGCTGTAGAAATCAAATAAGCGTTTTGAGACACTTAAACTCCATCGCAAATTCTTCCAACACACATGCATATCGAAAATTCCACAAAAATCCATCCATAAAACTCCGAAAGGTATAGGTATGAAACCCTTCATCAAAAAACTACCACTCGCACGTACACAACTATAAGTATGAAACCTTTGATCGGAAAGTCCCACTCGCACGTACAGAACATCACAAAACCTTCCAACCCACATACAGATAGAAAGTTTCACGAAAATTCATCCAGAAATCAAAAACACCCATAGGTATGGAACCCTCCACAAAATAGTCCCACTCACTCTTAAACTCCATCGCAAATCCTCCAACACACATATATATGGAAAATTCCACAAAAATCCATCGATAGAGCTCAGAGATATAGGTATGGAACCCCTCATCAAGGAGTCCCACTCGCACATACACATTAAATTATGGAATTGTCATCGGTCCTTTAGAAGTATGCACAGTTTCAAATCGATCCGATGTACGGATTATATCTATAATCCAAAATTATTTATTTTTTTAATGTTTGAACGGTCGCCATTTTGAAACTACTTACCCGATAATGCCCAATAACTGACTTGACTGAGGTATTTAAGAGATTGATTTTTGTATTAAATTTGAACTTGATATTTCCAAAAATGCGACCTCTATCGTGTTAAAAAAATTCAACAACTTTTGAACAAAAAGTTTTTTGGACGTACTTATAGAAATACTCGTATAACAATATGGCATTGAAATTTTTTCGAAATTCAAAAGTGTGAACGACCACAATAGGTACATTTCTATAAAAAAATTACCTAAAAAGAATCCGAAAAATCGGTGTACGTTTTCTAATTTTGTAAGCGATCAAAACTTTCCGTTCTCTTTTAGAAAATTACTTGAAATTAGAAAACACAATGTCAGAATTACACGGAAAATAAACTGATAATAGCGAAACGAATACTTTTTTAACTTTTATTGCTCTTCTAAAATAACCACCATAGATGATATAGGTTTTTCTTCAATCGAAACCAATGTTTTGGAATCGCCGAATCTTTGAATCTACCAATTTCCAAAAACCCTCAACGGATTCTGCTTAGGTGGAGTTTAAAAAAAATCATCTTTCAAGAGTGTATAATAAATAGGTTACTTTTCACAACAAGTAGGACTGATTTTATTACATGAAGCACAACTTCAAATTTACTAGTACCAATAGAATACATTTTTCATTAAGTAATAATAAAATAGGTCCTGATTTTTGTTTAAAATCATATTCCTGAGAATGTCAAGAGAAAGAAAAACAAATCAACAATCCAAACTATGGAAAACTAGTTTTTAAAACAGAAAAAGGTTATTATGTCGCAGAAACTCGTTACACTTTGCGTACCAGTATATTATTTACATTTCTAAATCATCCAAATATGTAAAAAAAATGCCATCCAACTATCAGGGCATGAGGTTAAAGTGGAACAAGTTATGAAAGAGATATATGCAAAAATGTGAAACACCGGCATCATATTTTATTGATCATACCTCTATTGTTTTTCGTCATTACTTTAATTATTACTTATCTACTATAATGCACGAAGTTATGTAATGCAATATTTATCTTAATAGCAGGATTTGAAACTAATAATATTTATTACAAAATATAATAAACAAAGTATTAAGTTAATGAGACTTCAGCGACACATTTTTTAGCAATGGTTTCGAGACTGCGAGGCATTCCATTGAATTCTTTGTAATTATTCCTCTAAATAAGTAAAATACTAAATAAATATATTAAATACCACACCAACAGAGTTCAAATTTGACTTTTCGATTTAAACTGAGCGCCATTTTTATCAGTCTCCCTAAATTGTTCTAAAAAAAAACAGACAGCAGATGTCAACTACTATAAATATTAAGATTAGACGTGGCTAGTGAAAACTTATCACCAAAATGTAGTTATGTTTGGATGAAACGGTCAGAAAATGCCATGCACATTTCAGAAGAAATGTAGCACAATGGGTAAACGCCATTGAGAAATATATGTATATAGTTTGTTCGTATTTAAAACAATAACATTGAATCATATAGTATTACAACAATATTTTTTTACTTTTAATTTACTACCTTTCGTGTAGGACGCTATCACTTCAAAATTATTTGTGAAATGAATTGTAAGGTTTTGATATCTAGACTATTTGGTCCCAACAGGATGGTGCTACTGCCATACAGCAGATGAAACAATCAATGTTTCAAGAGAGAGAGAGAGAGAGAGATTTGGTTATCGAATAAAATGTCTCGAATAGCTCAAACTAGTAGACCATCTTCTGGATTTTAAAACCTTACACCCCTGGATTATTTTCTCTAGAGCTTATTGAAAGGAAACTTTTACTCTAACCACAATGAAACAACTGTACAGCTTCGAACTGAAGACTTGCAGGATATTTTTGTGTTTTGTTATTAAAGTAAATTTGAGGAACAAATATGGCAACACTTGAAAAACTTTTTGTAATATATAACTGCAACTATGATGTGCAAATATGTGTACCTAAGAGATCCGGTGAGACCGACTGATGATCATAAATTGTTCACTTAGGTATGTAGAAGCTCTCGAAACATTTCTGCTTCATTGAATTGAAATAGTCTTAATATGTTGCGTTGAGACTACATAAACTAACTTCCTCATGCGATATTTGCAAAAATCTGCTATCCAAAAAGGCTCATATATCTCATCCTGTTAGACACACTGCACGCAAATTGCTATATAAATCCCAACATTTTTACAGTCCTCTTCTTAGGCTAGATACAGGGTCTTTCTGTATTGTAACGGGAATTTGTATTTAAACTGCGTTTCGATTTATTTTCACTTATTTATTTACACTAACAATTACACAACTATATACACATTTATATCCAGAGCGCCACCTAGCATTTAGCGCTATATTTATATTCATTGTTCTCCGCTTGCTCGCGCGTTCAACTCACTGGCTATGCTCTCTGTCATTGACGCCGGTATTATATATCTAACCTAAAAAGGTCTCGAAGATTCGAGTTGATACCAGTCTTCGATTTGCTGTGTGCTATTATCAGGGCCCCATTTTCTCGGTGCTTCTAGAGTGGTGTTCTTCCCGGGTGTTCTGGAATGTGTTTCATTTTTCGGGTAAGTCTTCACGTTACAGTATATACATCAACAGGAAATCAAAATCAGCTGATATGTTCAAGTCAAGGTCTCGAAAACAAACATCTCTATTGGGCTATAATGAATGTTACAGCATTTGGAATACGATTTGGTAACTTGTGTCCATTTTCATATCATATATGTTTTTAAAACAATGACATTATCAAATATAACTTTTTTATTTATCTTTGGAGTCGATTTCGTTTAAAGCCCCCGGTATGAAAATTAAATGATTTGATCTTGACTTCCTAGACATGTTGTACTCAAGTAATTTCCGATACCTACAGAAACACCCTGTACAGCTGAGTCCAAAAGACCGGTCGCACAAAGATAACAGCACTCTGGATGATTTGCTGCATTCGCCTTCCAGACTGATATCAAAGCTAAATAAGTGTGTGCTCGATTTAGTTCATGGAAGTGCGTAGATTATGGTTCAGATAAAAAATGGCGTAGACATATGGAACTTATCAGTATGTATGATTGAAAACTATTTCTATATAGGTTTATGATTCTGAATAGCATTATTTAAAAATATATTCATTGAAATATATCTTTTTTTTAACATATTTTTGAAGTGGAAACTTCTATAGACACGTTAGGCGTTTTCGGATGAGCAAAATATTAACAGCTCGCAACACCGATGACCTCGACATGCTTGTGACGTATTGCGCATAGTACAGCGGCCAGTGTACATGTATTATACACATATATACACTAATACCACGTCTTTCTACTGTGCTAATAAAATTTGAATTGATTAATTGTAGAATTACATTGCAGTACAATAGTGAGAACTTGATATATTTATGTAGAAAAATAAATGACAAAAACAAAAAGTATTTATTGTCGAATATTTACAACATTGTAATTGATATTTATGTAAAAAATTTTGATATTATTTATTTTTCTAATATTTGATATCTGCAATACATCTTGCAACGAATATTATATAGTGCACTGATAGAAGGATTTGTTAGTATTTAATACGATTTTTTCATATTTAATATCGAAAATTTTATGATTTAAACGAAAGAAGGTTCTGAAAAAAGATTTGGTGAAAAATTTGACAATATTCCGATATTATGTGGGGATTTAAATATTAAATATGCAGATGATAAAAACCTATCACTAATTGAATTTCTTAATGAAGCATTAGATTTGACTATGCCTAATAATCGAAAATTAAGTATCTACTAAAAAATATAAAACAATGATGGATGCAGTTTTTATACAATACTTAGATAAATTCAAATCCAACTTATATTTGTTTCTTATTCCAGTTACCATAAGCACATTATATCTTTTTAGAATAAAATAATTAAAAGAACAAATGAACTAAGTATTATTGAACTTAACGATGATAATAAAGCTATTAATGAAAATAAAGTTCATTAAAAACTATGTAAATACTTACAATATTGATGTTTTGTATTGAGCTCATGCAGTCCCTCATAGGTTTGTATTAATTAATAAACTGTATAAAAATGTAAATAATTATTGCTCGAAGTTCCAATAGATGTGAAACCCAGACTAATGTTAATAAATTCATTTACAGAATTAAAAAATTTCAATATTTTTTTTTTATCATAAAATATTCTTTAATATTATCAAAATATTTACCAAATCCTAACCACTATGGAATAAGAAAGAATATTTACACTAAAACCAAGAATTTGAAAACCGGAAGTATATGTTTCCACCGGAAGTGCCCCCAATCATTAAATTTAGGTTCCGGGAACATCTTATGCTGACCATCTTTAACAAAGATTTAGATTATATAAACAAAAAATAGTTCTTCCAATCCCATGCTTTTTGTTCGAAAAAATCAACTTTCAAGGTAGGTCTTGCTCAAAATATATTGTTTATTAAATAAGAGCAATGAGGATTTCAAATAAATGAATTCAGAAATGAGCTTCTTCAAGATTATTAGCTCAGCAATTACATTAGAATACATGCAACCATCAAACTTCATCTTCATTTGGGGAGTGGAATTAATAATAGCGGCTATATTGAAAATAGCATTATGCTATTAGCGCAAAAGCGTTACACAATTAGAAAGATTAAAATTTAAAAAGATCGTTAATTTGAATCAACAATAAATAATTTGTACTCAGCAATTTAAATTGCAATACTACTTCCTCCATTAAAATTATTGTTCAATACATACTAATAACCGCACCACACGCGCATTTGCGATGATATTTCATTATTAAATACACTTTGGATCTTTGATTCCTTTCTTCTTCTTCTTCTTCTTCCTAATAGGGACAAGAGTTATCGCGTTATTTTTGCAATTGATATGTTGTTGAGTTGAACAGAGATATAATTATTATTAGCCATTCGGACGTACATACGTACGTACAGAGAGGAGAGGTCTATTAACATTCTTGGAACGTAGCGGTGAGGTTTTCTGCAGCGCTCCATGTTATAGTAGCCAGGCTACTATAATGTACCAGCTACTACAACGGCAAAAACGGAAACCGAAGCACAGCCCGCCCAGCCTTTTGCTTATAATAAAACTATAACCGTTTCATAACATAATTAGCGATATACACTATTGAACTCTGCATAATATATGAGCAAGAGAACAATAATACCGCAACTTACAATTGAGTCGATTCAAGCCTTCGATCTGACTGAAAGAATAACAATAATAGTAGTTATTGAAAATTTGGTTCTGCTAAGTATTCGATACTTGATTTTCATCAAATATGTACTGGGTTATTCATTATATTTTGACACCAACCCACAGCTCTTATTACGAGTGATAGAAAAAAAAATTGCGTTTTTTGTTTATTTTTCATGTAATATCTTCTGGTAATAGCGGAAATAAAAAACTCACTTTACAACAATAAAAAATTAATCGAGTTATATTTTTTCAATGGAACACCCTGTATATTATTAGTTAGAATGAAAATCCTCTCAGTTTTGATTTCAAATATGTATAATTTGTTGCCATTTGCTTCAGTTACTTTTGAAATATTTGAGTTTAAACTTATTTTTCCACAATTATTGTTGCTATAAAAATAGTCAAGTTGCCTCGAAAACGTCTGCAATTATCGTAACTATGACAACGAAACAATGTCATTTGAAGA
This sequence comes from Crioceris asparagi, assembly GCA_958507055.1. NCBI lineage: Eukaryota > Metazoa > Arthropoda > Insecta > Coleoptera > Chrysomelidae > Crioceris > Crioceris asparagi. Next base: position 29,939,212 of record OY293830.1, on the reverse strand, counting down.
TTAAACCGTATTACATACATGGAAAATTATTCAAAAAAGAAGTATATCAAATGGTATTTTTTTTAACTAACAGCATTGCAAGAGTTGAATATGAATATGATCAAATGTATCCGGGAAGAAGAATCCCGTCAATTAAGAACGTAATTAGGCATTTCTAAGAGCGTAATAACGTTCAACAAAAGAAGAGGACAATCGAAAGAAATTCAGATGAAGAACTGGATGTTTTACTTTAATTTCAAGACAATGGAATAATACCTTTATAGACTTTTTAGAACACCATTATTTTTTAGAAAATTCAGAATACTCAGTTCCTGATGTGCAAAAGATGTCTGGAAAGTCATAGAGCAAAATTCAGCGAAAGCTAAAACGTCTTGAATATCACTCCTGTAGATTTTATTCTGTGCAAAATTTAAACGACGAACATAGAAGACAGAGGCTTGCATATTGTGCCGAAATGCTTAGGCGTCGTTCACAAGAGTCGAGTCATTTAATCGGAAAAATAAACATTTTTGGGAACGTCAAATCCAGACGAAATACCGACTGTTAAAATACAGGGACGAAAATCTCTTAATGTGTGGTGTGGTATATTAATTAATATATAAAACCAATTATATATCAACGATCCCTCACTGGTGAACAATATCTATTTTTTTAAGACGGAAATAGAAAATATCCTAGATGAACAGTATATTAATTTAACATGGTATCAAAATGGCCCCCTGGTCCACAATCTTCTACAAGTAAAAACATATTTAAATAGTAAATAGCGACTCTAGATAGAGAGACACGTCCGATGGCCAGCGAATAGTACGGATCTAAACCCGTGTGATAGATTCTCATAGGGATGTTGGAAAAAAAGTTTATTATAATATTACCTGAAAGATTTAAAGTAATAAGACTAAAACTCAATAGCGCAGTATTAGAATTGAACACAGAAAATCAAAATTTTATTACCTCTTAAGTTAATATTTTTAACATTTGTTATAGTTTAGAGGAAGTAATTTATTTAAAACTAAAATATTTCAAAAGTGACTGAACTAAATCCCCAAAAAAATAGATAATAAAGAGGATTTCCATTCTAAATACTAATAAACGGGGTGTTTAATTTAAAAAAATATGACTCAAAATATAATAACCAACCCTGGACAGTCGCAGAAACAAATTTTTCAGCCATTAGTAGAAACGTATCAAGTTATTAAATATAATTATCTTATTTCCGATAGCTTTTTTATTGATATTCATTCGGAATTCGGTTATTTTTTAGTATCATAAAATAAACTTGATCAGGATCATTCAAAAATCTAAAATGAATAACTTTACTAAAACTAAATAATTATGAAGAATTTGAAGTTGGTACTTTAAAAGTTATTTATTTACCTGAAACTAATTCTCGCCTTTGGTCATTTTTTTTTTTCAATTTTTGTCAATTTACGATATTACAAAAGATGAAGATCATATTCCAGTAGTGTGTCCATTAAAAATCTACCAATGGAAATTGAATGTTATATATGTATTATAATGATGATGATAAGTAATTTAGTATCCTTGAGCTCTGTACATATTTATGATTTATTTATATTGCTATTCCATTTCTATAGTCTTATGTCGTGCCAAGAATGCCATCATGAAAAAAAAAACAGAAGCCTTGTAAGGACGAATAAGTGGAGGAAGAACCAATATTCCCACATACGTATAATATAATAACAAACGATAATGAAATTGCTCTCCAACCGTAGGTATATAAAATATAAACAGCCTCAGATTTATTATTCCATCACCATTTTGCGTCCGTCTTCTTTAATTAATAGGACAATGTTTATTGATTATAAGACGACACTAGACTCGCCTTATCTACGCGGTGATATTGCCTTTATTAATAGTCGTAATCGAAGTTTATAATTTGTTGATTGAGAAACTTACAGTTGGGAATTTTAATACATTTATTCTTGGATAAATATCTGGATAATAGAAGGCAACACCATAGAATTGATGATATCTTGCCCGAAAAATGACTGGTTTAGCATGGTGTTCCTCAAGGATCTCATGTGGAGCCACTAATTATATTTTATATACATTAAAGATACTGAATATGTTCCTTATGAAGGATAAAACTGTGATGTTTTGTATGAACTATGTAATACTCATTACTAATGAAAAGGAGTTCCAAAGAATATGTGATTATTGCGTTCGTTTCTATGATTCACCTAAGGTGTTGAAATAAATCAGAGGATATCTGTGTAGGATTAAAATGCTGGATTCGGTACTCAACAAACGGTTATATAAATAATGAATAACCATTTTCAATCAAAGATATTTCACTTAAATGTTGTATATAGGCAAAAAGCCAGGCTGTGTTAATATAGCTATGCAGCATTATTTTGACTAAAAAGCATACATAGTACAAAGTAAATTTTCATTGATCCGTTGATCATTTTGAGGTTGCAATTTCATTTTCTATCACGTTTTTGAACAAGTGGGAAAACATCAAAAAGTAATTTCTTATCTGTAATCACGTAACTATAACAATTTCCTACAAGGAATAAACATTTTCTATTACCCATACATATCCAATAAGCTGCGTAACAATTGCATTTCCTACGACTAGCACGATAACGGTTCTATACTTGTGGTTGGAGAACACGACCGACAAAAGGTAAAAATTTGAGACAATTTCTTTGCAGCAAATGTCCAAAGTAAATAAGTTATACAATAACAGGTAGCAGTAATTTTATGACTAGAAGTTTAAAGTTTCTAGAATTATCTGGTTTTCAAAACAAAAAAATGCTTATCGACAAAACGTGTATTCTGCTGGTAACTCTGAAGAAGTAGTTATCAATCCACAAGTGCAGAAAGCACGTAGAAGCTTGGAGCTTAGAGATAAGAAGTTAAATTTGGATTTAAAACGAACTAAGATTAGTATTGGTAACGGTAACAGTAACAGTGCTCTGTGATTTTTGACTGTGTCATGTTGGGAACTTAAACATTTAGAATATGTTGACTCCAAGTACAATATTGGTTTTCTATTGTAACAAATAATAACCAAATTCTTAATTTTACATCACGAAGGTTTTAAGCATTTTTTTACATTTTAATGAGACGATTTGAAACACTGTTCCTATAAATATATTGAATAAGAACATTGAAACTGTGTTCTAGAATTTAAATAATCACGAGTAGAGTTTAGCTTCGATGAGCCTACTTAATAAATAAAAGTTCCTTTTGTAACATGATACCTACAATTCAGAAACATTGGACCCACCCAGCTCGTCAAAAGATATCCAAAGCAGTTTATCTCAAAATATGATGAGATACATAATATCATACTATATTCAAAACAACCTGCATGACACAACAGCTTATGTAGTGAGAAAAACCATGCGAATAACTTTCCAACCTGCACGTAGTAGATTATTCATGTTTTGTGACACCATCAAGAGCCAAGATACCATATATCCGGTGTTACCCGATATATTCGAGTATTTGTTGCTTTTGAAAAATAATGCGGGCACACCATATTACAATGGCTCACGTTCTTGTTGACAAATTCACCAAACTATGATGTATGGCATCCAAACCAAATGATATACCTAACTATGGTCGATGTTATTTTTGGGAGAATAGAATTTTAACGTTAAGTGAAAGTTTATAAAATTTTAATATGGGTTTGATGAAATTTCCCGTTAAATTACATTTCAGATCAAATCAAATATCAAGAAAAGAAAAAACAATCGGTCAAGTGCGACTTGAGTTTCAATGGAGAGGATTCCTTTCTGAGAACTTTGGCAAAGGTTTTCCTGTAAAGATGCATTGAACGCCTATATTTTCAATATACTTATACAGTGTAACCTCTATAATCCGGATCCACTTAAATCCGGCCTTGCAGTACCCCATCCATCCATATACATTCGCGTACAGTGGCAGGTTTAAAAAATGTCGAAAAGAAAACAAACAACGCTAAATTTGCAACAAAAACATTAAATAATTAGGTTGGTGGATTCCAGGGAAAGTGACAGATCTTTTGCCAGTAAATTTACACAGTATTGGAGAATCTACCGTCTTGGATACCTATATTTAAGAATAAAGCCAACATAATGGGTGATGAAGCTGAGAATCGTAATTTAGACAAAAGCAAGACACTATGTTTATGTGCAAGTGCATATCCAGAAATGGAAAAAGTCTTGTACACTTGATTTGTTCAAGAAAAACCTAGAGACAAGTAGAAAAATAACATCTAGGCAATTTAGTGGTTCAAGATTCATTTTCAAGGGCAAAAAAGGTTGGATAAACTGTACAATCCATTGATCAGCATGTCATCCGAGCAGTAAAACTCTTTTACAGACAGGACCTGCTTAAGAAAATTGTGGCATCTGAGTCTCCCATTCCAATAGGCTTAAAGAGCATTAACCTTAGCTTTCTCGTTTCAAGAAGCATGGTACCAAGTGCATCAGGACCTAAAAAAAATTGTTGTTCACCCAGCAGATGGACAACGTCGGCAACTTTAGCTAAGAAAATTAATAATTTCAAAATGAATTAAATGAGGTAAGCGTGAAATTTTTAGACGCAGACGTTTCAATGGATGATATAGAAGCATGGATAACATGGAATATGTTTGAGACGAATATGTTACTTACAGACCAAGACATTGTTGCTGAAGCAAATGACGATAAATTATGTAAATAACGATTCTTCTTCTAGCGACGACGATGTTTAAATTGTTGCGAAAGTTAAACGCCAAGATGGCGTAAATTCCTTTGACAATGGCATCCAATTGGCATCAGAAGACAATATACCAGCAAATCAAGTTGAGTTACTTTTTGAACTGAAAAATATTGCTGTAAAAAATATTGAAAAAATGGGTATTGGTGTTTTTTTATTTTTATTTTTTATGCAGAATGATTACTTTTGTGTTAAATAATAAACGTTTTATGAATTATTCTGGATTTTAATTATATCAAATTAATATTCAGTAATCCGGATATATCACTTATCCGGACAGCTTCCTCATCATTAATAATTGTCCGGATTATAGAGGTTAAAATGTACTTTATTAATATATCTTCTGCTGAAAATTTCTGTTTGATTAAAAAAACCTTCTTACCACAGAAATGGTTAATTGATTTTCGTGTTTGTTATTCCTCGACCAATATTGATATTAATTAACAATTAGCTATCGGACATATTATACATAGAAAGTGGAAAATAAAATATTTGAAAGTGAATTGCATCGATATCACCTTGAACATTGTTACAGTCATATGAAATCTAACAACGTTCCCCAATAAAAGTGGTTCTTGAACAATTCAAAGTCTACAATGTAGCATATGAAGGTACCTAAATATGAGTATATTATATAAAATGGGGATGAAATCGATAATTTTAATTAAAAAAAGCATTCAATTGACAAGTGATATAAGATCTAAGATTATGAATATATAAATGCTTTGTTAATGGCCTATAGTTGTCAAATAATGTTTGGTTGTCTAAGTCTGGATACTTTGAACAAATTTATAATAAGTCAGACAGTCTATTAGCATACTATTTTTATACTTAATATTTTTATGGTAGCCTGAATAAATTATTATTATTAAAATTATTATTATTATTATTATAATGTACGATTAAATTCGCTCAAAATCTCATTTTCAACTTAAAACTCTACTATACTGAAATCATATTATTTCTTTAAAACGAAGTATAAAACAGAACCATGCATTACAAAACATATATACTTTGTTTCACGAATGTTGGCGTCTGCCATGAAAACACGAAAAATGGATCAATCCAACTGACGGGAGTAAATCAGTGGTGAAACGATTTCGGCTTAGATATGGAATTTAAGGAAGTTCATACAATTAGAGGAAAAAAATATCGATTGATTAAATTTGCATACATAATATGAAATATTTATTATCAAAAATAATGTAGAAACACAAAATACAAATTTATTGCTTGAGTTATGAAATATAAATTTATCCACCCGAATTATCTGAAATGTCACAATGACTCTGTGACGCCTATGAAATAAAGATTGCGTTGCCTTCGGACATACGTGCAGCGCCCTATCATTGTATGAAAGGAGATAGGCTGCTTGACATACTGATGTCGTAGCTTAGATCGACAAACGTAGTAGAGGATTTCATGATAATGAGACGTATAGCGATATGTACGTAGCTCGTGAATAATTACACACAATAGCCATGATTCGTGAAACAAACTGTACATAATTTTAAATATCTTCACGGTTCTAACATCATCTTCAGGTTAGCTTATTAGTAGGTATCGTGTTTTTTTTTTATTTTTTATTTTAGTGCCTTTTAAAATGGAAAATATTCACACATGCAATATAAAAACGATTATGAGTATGTTTATTCAGTAGACATTAATATTACTTTTATTAGCGATATGGAATATGTGTATATCTAACTATTTGACATTGAAGTCGCATTCAAATTAAATCACGTGTTTGTCACTATCATATGATGAGTAATATGAAGTTAAATTTGGTGTACCTTAATTTAATTAGAGTAATCCCTAATCTTGTTATAAAGGTAAACAGAGAATTATTGTCCAACGTGCAACTATTTGCTGTAATGTAAATATAAACGATATAATAATTAAATATTTGAATTATTTCATTTTCAGACCTTAAAATTGATTTTGAATCTTCTTTTCTAAACTTTTCCAATTATCAAATCATCAATTACCTCATATCGTTTTTTCAAGTTGAAAGAATTATCATTCTACATATTATTTAAAATGCCACTTAGGAATTGTTAGACCAAACATAACCTTTAGTTTATTGTTTTCTTTCGTAATTATGTATACAGAAGAGATAAGATAACGCGATCAAATATTAATCAATATAATAAACTCAGGAGGTGCTCTGCAGATTTAGGTTGCGGTAACATTACATGGAAAATATGTAATATAATATTTGTCGATGAATTATTTACGTATTTAGGAAATTTTGGACATATTGAAACTACTATAGTTCTGATATATTCAGCTAATTAATTGTGACAGTACATCTGATATCGATTTTTTTTATATAAATAAACCCCAGTCGGGCATAGAAAGTTTTGTTCATGTTGAATCCGCTGTTGAATATTTTTGAAAATATCAAAATGCAACCAATTTTGTAAAGTATTTTTATAAAAAAAATACCGTGCAAAAACGTGACAAATAATCTTTTTCATTTGGAAAACAGTGAATAAACATAAGAGCAGTGTGAGTTTGGCTCGTATGTGGTTCTGTATTCTGCATAGTTATTTTCGTAAACGACATTTGTAAGTGATTCCGGTTTTTGGATAATTCATTTTAAATTCACGACTGCTGGACCTGAAGAAGTAAATGAACATTATCGAAAGCTTGACTTTATTCAAAGAAGTTTTTTTAGTGAATGATTCCATTCCCAAGTATCATCTTTTTATTTAGTTAAAAATACATTTGAATGTAACCATTTTTGTTTTGTTTTAAATGTTCAATTCAAATATTGCCGGATATGGAGTCAAATTTTGTAGTCACCGATTTTTTATTTTCTAGAAAACTGTTATAAATAACTAATATCATAGCAATATCTTAGAAAGTTTTTTTTAAACACTACAAAAGATAAATCATTTAATAATATCCATAAGTAGACTGAAAAATACTACTATTCTAATAAAAGTTATTAATGAAAAAATCAATCAAATAGCACACTGAATGTATACTGAAAGGAATCAATTGTTTTTGTAGTTCATACTTGAATAGTCATTGACTTATCAACAATACAATCATAACAAATGATTATATGAGTTATGGTAAATATAAAGTATGTATAATAACTGATTAAGTTTATTTATATCGGCCAATATTAATGTATTAATAAAATGTATTGAAAAAGAGAACGTCTTATTTCTGCACCACAATAAGTGGAAAAGAATATTTATTATTTAGACCATAAATTGAGTCAACCTTTTTATCAAGAAGCTCTACACACCAAATTATTGCACGTAGAACCTTGGCTGGTAATTATTTGCTAAAACATAGGTGTGCGAAGTCTAGTATAAAAATAAAAACAGCAACAACAGGTATAATATGTTGATCAAAAATGTCGATCAATGGAAAAAAAAGCAATGAACTGTTCACATCTTATAAAACATTTGGTAATTCTAGTATATGTAATAAATAGCGATTTTTGGTATTTAATTCTTTTTTTATTCTTCAGAATATAGAAAATAAATAGACCAAAAGACATTTTTCACTTAATAAACCCGGTTCAGGATTAATGAAAAAATATGAGCAGAGCATGAACCGTTTTCTTTTTATAAAAAACATTTTTGTAATTTATTAATTTTTTTGTATAGCCAATCGATTTCACAGGGAAAATAGACAGAATTATAGACACACTTTAAACTCAAAGCATAATAGATTAACTTCGAAACGCGTTTGGTGCAATCATCGACAATCATTTCGCAAAGTACCACCAAGACATTTTTACACCATTACATATAATCGCTATATTAACAAAATTACCGCCACAGATTCCTCCTAGATGTTTATTCCTCCCCTCTTCTAGATCGCAGCAGCAGCTGTTGATAACTTTGTTGAACACACCGTATCATGCACGTCACTGTGACAGATCTAAGAAGGGACGATCCTTGATCTTGATCTCTATTATAGGTACCAACACCACCCTTCTGGTGCACCCGTCGTAGACTCGAAAGTACGCAGCAAGCACTTCGTCGACCGAGCTATGGAAGCAACTGACTGACTGGTGTTTTGTGGTGTAGAAGTAGTATAATGATGTAGTCGGCTGTCGCGTGGTGCAACTCAGGTGGAGCCCCGGTAATAAGAGTGGAGGGACACAGTCAAAGGAAGTGATTGATACGAGGGAGATGTGATAATAATAAAAATTTCGTCATTAGTTCATTCTTACAAAGACACCTTTTGATAAATGATACAAGATGAACCAATCATGTCTCAATAGAATACAAATGTCTAGTTCCAATAGAAAAAAATCATCTTTCGTAAAAGTGACGATTGAATCGATGGAAAGGGTAGGTCTGGTATACGTTAAAAATAGAAGAAACCTACGGGCTGTTTTTTTTAAATCATATTTACAGTAATTGTAGATTGCGTCAATATTATCTTTGTTAAAACAATAACCTCTTAATGAATGTCACAAATGCCAAGGGTAACTAGCAAAAGACAAAAAACAGGCAGTCAACTGCCGACAGAAGTGAAAACTTAAAACAAAGGAATAATCAAATACTAAATTATTGATTTATTGATTTATTTTTTGACATGAAATAATTAACATTAGTCTGGTTTTCACATCTATTGGCACTCCGAGCAATAATTATTTAAATTTTTATACAATTTATTAATACATATGTGATGGACTGCACAAGCTCAATACAAAATAACAATATTGTACATATTAGTATTTACATTGTTTTCAATGAACTTTATTTTCATTATAAGCTCTATTATCATCGTTAAGTTCAACAATACTTAGTCCATTTGTACTTTTAATTATTTTATTTTATTCTAAAAAATATATAATAGGCTTATATGGTAACTGGAATAAGAAACAAATATGTTTATGACTGGAATTTATCCGAGTACTGTGTAAAAACTGCATCGTTTTATCAATTTTTTAGTACTTAATTTTCGATCATAAGAAATAGAAATTCAATTAGTGGTAGGTTTTTATCATCTGAAAAGTTGATATTGAAGTCCCCACATAATATCATCGGAATATCGTCTAATTTTTCACCAAATCTTTTTTCGAGTATATCAGAACCGTATAAATCATCAAATTATAGATTTTAAATATGAAAAAATACTAAAAAATCCTTCTATCGGTGCACCATATAATATCAACAATTTTTACGCAAATATTAATAACAATGTTGGAAATATTCGACAATAAATATTTTGTTTTTGTCATTTATTTTTCTACATAAATATATCAAGTTCTCACTATTGTACTGTACAGTAATTCTACAATTAATCAATTCAAATTGTATTAGCAGAGATACCACGTCATTGTATATGTGTATGATACATGTAAACTGGCCGCTATACTATGCGCAATACGTCACAAGCATGGCGAGGTCATCGGTGTCGCGAGTTAGGAAGATTTTACCCATCCGAAAAACGCCTAACGTTTCTATAGAAATGTTCACTTCAAAAAGGTCCAATCGCTCCAAAACAATTTCAGTGATATAAAAAGCATTATTACAAAGGAGAAACTAGAAAATAGAAGCAAAATAACGAAAATTTCACCTTGAAATAACCTAAATGAACCAAACAGAGCCTTTTTAAAAAGAATGGGCAATAGGTGGATGAAAAGGACTCGGTGAAGGTTCTGGTAAAATTTTAAAAAAATATGTAGATCCCCCGAGGAAAATCTCATGGAATGTGGATGCCATCAAAGGGCTTGGAGCTTGGAGCAGGCCCAGAGGTCCGATTTTCAAACTTGTTCGAATTCATTCGTGGACCAATATTTCTCAATTTTCGTGTGAAACTTTCATGATAGTATTTTCGATTGTGCGAATATGTTTCGTGCACGAAATATTTCGATTAATATGCTTCGGATGGGTATTAGTAGACGAAAACTGAATTTCGTCTACGAAAGTGGTAAAAAATGGCGAACATGAAAGATAGAAGATGCATAAATTTTGGCGAATGAGCCACGTAAGAAGATTTCACCCTTTCGCAGACCCATTTGCGAGTTATAATGACAATAAGTTTTTAAAATTGTATAAACTTACAAAACCCTTAGCATCGGAGCATAAATATTAGTGATCCTGAACTTAATCATCTTTATCTACGTTGTTTGAATCAGAATTGTACTGAGGATAGTAACTGAAATGGGGAAAATCAGAAAAACCCACAAATAAAACATAATCTTTGTTTATCAGACTCATAGACACATAAAAAAATTAAATCCAAATGTTTTTATTCTCTGCTCGGTCTAACATTTCACTCACTATGGCCTTTTCATGCGATTTCACAACGTTGCCACATCAAAACTAATTCGAATGCAAATCTCATTTCGTGTGAGGTTCAAAAAAAACAAATCTCGTTTCTTACACGAAAATTACTATCTGAAAATATTAGTGCACGAATAAATTCGAACAAGATTGAAAATCGGACCCCTGGTAACAAAACAATTATCCGATGGTACAAATCATGTCACAATTTTTCGATTACACCTCGTAATTTGTAAGACATGTTGTTGGTTATAAAAGCATTTCAGGCAAGCTGGTGCCTCACTAAATGTAGTATTAATGTTGCTTCTTGGTTCCTAGCGGCAGTCATTTACTTATATACTATTGTAGTGTAAATATCATCGAAACAAGTAATTTGACAAAATAGACCCCTTAATGGAATAAAAACTTTGCATTGCTTATGGTGATTTTGCTTTCCATCCAGCAAACAAATAATAATAATATTTATACTACCATTGATCAGGTACCTATACAAAGAGAATATTATACTTTCAAAAAAATGCTGGTGTGGAGGAGAAAGTCCAGAATTTTTGCTATTACAAAGTTATAACAGAATCGCGCGATAAATGTTCTTGATAAAATTTGATGTTTATCTCATCACTCATCACCTGTGTGTTTCAACAGCAAGAGAAGATGGTTCGTTCTAGCCATTATACAATTTTCTTTCTTTGTTTCTGTGATGACGTAAAAAATTATTTGTTCAACAATAATTTAGCCCTGATAGACATAAACAAATGATTTCGTGAATTTAGCAATGTTGAGAAGGATTCTTATCTCCATGAAATTAACTCCGGAATCGTGTTGAATTTTGAAATATGGATGTGAAGATCTACTAACTACTAAAAAATGGACAACTAATATTTGGAGAACATAAGTTCAAAGAAGTGGATTAATTTTAGTAGTTACTTGATATAAAAAAAAACTGGAAAAAAATTTAAAAAAATAAGTAGTCAAATTCTCTCTCAAGAAACAAAACTCAACATTTACAGAACAATGATTACCTAAACCATTAACGATGACGCCTCTGAAGAGATGAAGAAAATCTCAGAGAAGTAGAAAGAAGGATAAATGGGACCAATTCAGATAGATGAAAACGAATGAACCATGAAATACTACTAGAGCGGAATATTGAAGATATAGTAACAAAAATGGAAGAGCAAAGAGTAAATTAATGTATTAAAAGGGAAGAAGCAATGGCTATAACATAGGATACAATTTCTGAAGGATGTCGAAGAAGATCTTAGAAGGGCGGGAATTGTGAACATTGGGTGTCAGGTCATCATATATATACTCACCGATATGAAATGTGTGTCTAACTAATAGTGTTATTATGATATCGCTACTCGCCTATGGCTCGAAGCAACATATCCAGCTCTGGTCATTCAATGCATTTGATTTATACCTGGGCTCTTGTTGTGTACACATTTGTAGCATTAGTTAAAAGGCTCAAATATGTAATAAATGTAACTGAGAAGAACACACCTTTGTAGTAATGAATCCTCAATTGAAATTACATTTAAATTAAGCATTAAAATTAAAACTTTTATAATAGTAGTCGCTATATGGAATCTTTCATCACACACACATATATATATGCATCACAAGAATAGAAGGAATAATTCCCTAAAACAATGCATATTGTTCTGACTCATCGAAAATATATTTGCAATGTCTTACAAAATCCATTTTCTACGTGCTCTCCTATTATCTCAACATTTAGTTATTACAGCACCAAAGGCATATACCTTATGCCATCAAGCTCCAACCTCGTCTGGGAATTTGGTAAGCCTATTTGAATGGCAAATTCCCATATTACAAAAATATGCTATAGTTGAGGCGATAAGAGTTTGCGAGAGTTTCATGATTTATAAAATAAAGTATTTTTTCCATCTATCGTTCCCATGCCACCAATTACCACGAATAATATCCGTTAATTGAGGCCACGAGAGTTTTCTGATGTGTCATTAGATTACACACTGAAAATTAAATATGGATGGAGGGGACAATTTTTCTCGAAAATCGAAAATCCGAGACGGCAGAATTGAAGATGAGACAATATCCGGAAATGTTTAAATTGAACACTTTTTCAAAAGACCTACGGTTTTCGAGTTACGTTAGTGTTAAAATCTGAAATATGTGTATTCCAACTATGTGGAGGGGGCAATTTCTTCCGAAAATTGAAAAGCTAAGACTGCCATGCTAAAGGAGGGATTATATGTAGCAACATTTAATATGAACATTTTTCCATAGAGTTGCGGTTTTCGAGTTACAGCAGTGGTAAACTTTGAATAAGTGTATTTCCACCGCGATGTTCTTAGTTCTTTGAATAATAACAAGTACAAACAAAGACATGGTACATGGGTAATAGGAGAAGTGCTATCTTCTTTGGTATTAGTGAATGTGATTTTCATGACTCATTTTACAATCAAAAGTGTGAAATAAATATTTCTTACTAAAAATTGGGCCGACTTTATTAGGTACTTGTGAAGATGGAATGAATACCACCTTTTTTGTATTTTTCAGTACACCAATTAATAAAGTCGGTCGAATTTTTTGTCAAAAATATTTTCAACTAACCAATTTGCAACGTTGCCAAATCGTAAAATACCAATTGAACAAGTTATTATAATTCTGTACCGGTTTTTAAAATGAAACTTACCAGCTGATGAGTTTTAATTGGTTCAAATTATTTTTTGAATGTGACATTTGTTTGTCAAATTTGGTTTATTTATTAGTAATATACTCCTGAAGAAAATTTCGATTAATTACTTCCTCTACATCGAAAAATTGTAACAGATGTTAGATTTTTTTTTTCACACAAAAATGAGTCGAATTTACTATCATCCGTCTAAAAGGGAGTAATGGCGGCCGGACGACATTGTTGCCGTTAGAAGCGCAAAATCGCAAAATAAGTTTTAATTGATTTTACAGAAATGCTTTACTTATGTTTATTTTCTATTAAAGCACCTAAACGTCTGTGGGAGACAACGGTGACACATTCAAAGCATATTATGTTTCATCTTATCTCAGAAACCCTCGTCGCCTGAACTATAAATTACAATAATGCGTACTGTATGTTGTACAACAATGCCATCTGGGAGTGGTAGGTTAATAAGCGCTTTTCGAAGTGACAATCTCTTTGTATACTTTACTGGACATAATATATGTATAGATTTGTATATGTATACTATACATATCTGTGTATAGAGAATAATGTTTGTCTTCTAGTTGTTGTATAGTCCGTATAAAAGGATGATGATGATGATGATGATAGGAAGTTATTGGTTATTGTATGTAAAAGAGTAGGTATGCGTAGAAAGAACTGAGGAGTACAAACTTGCGGCTGATATCCTAATGAAAAAAGCTAGTCACTTTTAAAACTTATTTCATTGGAAGGCATTTGGGGACATAAGAATAGAAGAATAATGATTTTTTCAACCAAAATGAAATGACATTTGTTTTCAAAAATTAGGACCGACTTTAGTTAGGGTACTGAAAAATACAAACTAATATTAACTTCAATTCCCGAAAGAAATTTCCCCCTCCACATAGCAAAAATACACATACATGAGATTTTACCACCGCTGTAACTCGAAAACCGTAACTTTTTTGAGAAACTGTTTAATTTTTTCCGGATATTGTCCTATTTTTAATTCTGCCACCTCAGATTTTTGAGAAAACATTCCCCTTCCCCCCTTCCCTTTGAAGGTGTTTTTTGAAAGGAAGGAGATTTGGGATTTGAGTTTTTACTAGTACGTTTACTATATACAATGCGCGCAAAAAAAATACCAGACAGTCGAATTGTAAACCACCTCCGTTTGGGTTTGGATTTGAAAGTACAAAGTTTTTGATATGTTAAAGATGTCGGTTTGGTGGACACTATTCAAAGAAAAATTATAGTCAGCCTAAGAATAAGACGCCATTGCTAATATCAAAAAGAAAATTATTCTTAAAGCTAGAATGCGTGAAAAAGCTAATGGAAGAAAAAAATCTCATTCTAACAACAATAGATTCAAAATTATCTGGATCGTTACTTACTTAGTTGTTACTTGTCTTTTTCATTATCTTTTGATCACTTTTAGTTCCCTCTTTCATGTCTTTCGAACTCACCTGAAAATAAAAATGTTTTCAGTTCAAAATAATTAAATAACACATATTTTTCTACTAGTCTTTTTTATTTCATGTTTGATTTAAATGGCACCGGAAACGCTGTCTTCTTGATTTTGAGGAGTGATTTTGGGAAGAGAGATAGGCATATTGGATTAATCAAACATACAGTCGATTTGAATACATCTTCTGATTTCAATCAGGTCTTTCAAAAATGAGATGTGAATAATTCACTACAGAGAAAAAAACACCTGGGCACATACAATGACCCAACAACATCTCAATCTCAGAATTTAAAATAGACAAAAGATAGTTTACT
The DNA here is from genome assembly GCA_958507055.1 of Crioceris asparagi. Lineage (NCBI taxonomy): Eukaryota > Metazoa > Arthropoda > Insecta > Coleoptera > Chrysomelidae > Crioceris > Crioceris asparagi. The sequence goes on along the minus strand of OY293830.1, from coordinate 29,923,786 downwards.
GGTATTTTAATGAGAACACATACGAGAACAATATATTATATTATAAAAGAGCAGCACTACTCGCACTTGTGGACATTAGACAATACTTATATACTTGCTGAGATCGACCACTCAACGTTCCACATTCTCTTCAAAAGATTAGAAATACGATATCCATCCACAACACTGAATGCTTTTTGATGTTTTATTTTTTGTATGAATACTCAAAGGGACAATTATCTAAATGAAATCTGGAGTGCTTCAAGGAAGGTTCAAGTGTCTCCATTACAGATCTCCCTTTCAAAGAGTATAATAATAATAATATATTATCTGAAATATGGTTTCGGGAATATTTTTTTCGAGTAGGTGTGCGTGTTTCTTGGGTAAATGGATATCTATAGGCATTCGGCATTCTTTATTGACAGCTCACGATGACGAACAGCAGTTATGGGTTTAATGAAGTGCCTTTCCGATGTTGGAATTTGAAATCTTGAACAAAATATACATATATGTATATCATAATATCTTAAATATATGGAAGACCATGAGAAAATATACGCGAGATATTATCATCATAAATATAATATATAACCTACAATTTTAAGACGAAAAAGAAACACAATTTTATAATTATGCGAACATAATGTTGTTTTAATCTAAATTATAACAATTTCCCTATTAATTTACGAATAAAAATCGTTTTCGTTTAGGTAAGTGAAATAACATTGAAACACTGTTTGTGATTATATGCACCACAATACACGTGCGTGCATTGTTGGTTGCCTGTAGTTGAAGTACGTTGGAAGGTAACATTCAAAATAATAAACTAATATGTAACTCCTCGTCAAAGAAGGCAGGTGTTGGAATAACGACAAACCACAAAGAAACACCAGCTCTTGAATTTCTTTTACCATCCTTTCAAATAAAAGCTGAAATGATAGCAATACTTACGTATCCATTATTTTTACGGGAATTGCACAAATCAATTAATCTTTTTATTAGATACTTTAATTTCCAAAGAGATTAATAAGAAAATCTTTGATTAAAATCATTAACGATACCTGGATATTTATAGTATTAATAACATTACACGGTCATTATTTTATATACTAAACAAAGACACTGAGTAATAATAATTTAAGAATCAAGATTCCTCTGGTTGTAAATCAAATCGGTCGTTTGCTGAAAGCAATAACAATTACTTTAAACATAAAGAAAATTCCATGTTACATGTCCTGGTTATTTCGATGATTTATTGTTGGTTGCAGTTATTAACTTGAGAGCATTCATTTTTATATGAGTGAATAAGTTTGTGTCAACACTGGATCTCTGATTGAGCCCAGTACCTAAGCCTTAATACCTTGATTGACTATTTTTATGTAACGTTTCAATTTTTTATGGTAGGAATTAAATATATTTAGTTTTATGTCGAATTGAAATTGAAAGTAAATAATTTTGTATTCATTTATTCAGAATTAATAATTATTTGTAGTCAAATTGGTATAATGTACAAATAAGAATGTATAAATAAATTCTGGAATCGGGAAACAGAAAAAAATCAGAAAATATTTGATGAGACATGATATTATCATCGTAAAATTTTGTTTTTTGGTCTTTTTTAAATAGTTTTTATTACTTTCGGTTCTTGTATCAATGGACTCCGCAGCGATTTCTCAGGCCCCATACGGTCTAGAGACTTGAAATTTCGAATTCGTACTTAGATCGCAGACATCTCGCCGCCTGTTAAGCTGCAAGTGTGATCCAATATTGGTAATTATAATTATCTCATTCAATCTCATTCAACCAAGATCATTACTTTGTCGACATGGAACGACAATGGGATCCGTCACTGGAATTACGCACAAGCATGGAGCGTATATATACGTCTCGTTCTCTGGTATATAGGTACTTTCTGGAAGATCGTCTATGGTTATGTCGCAATTGTCAGACGTCAGACGTTATTGTTATTTTAAAGTTTAATTTTGTGTTGTGGTAGACGAAACAGTAATTTGTTATGGAATTGCTGTTGCTGGCAAACACATATACATAAGTATAGTTAAAATCGAGAAAAGGATAGCAATAGTAGGTACGGTTTAAATCTTAAATGCCCAATAAAAACTATTTTTAATTTTTTTTTCAAAAATTTCACTTGTTGAAATTATTCTGTCATGGAATATGAAATGGACGGGAGTTTTAAATTTAAAACCATAATTTTCCGCAATTTTTTGAACACTTGTATTGAGAATTCTTTAGAAACAGATTTTCAAATATCTTTTATATCGGGCTCAAAAAAGCCAATCTATCTATTCGCATATTTTTATGTAGGAATTTCGGAAATGAGTAATTTAACATTTTCTTACTCAAAATAAACTGTCAAACTGTAAAGGTATTATGTTTTTGACATATCCTGTCAAAAAAACAGCATTTTTTGCGGAACCATATGAATTTATTTTTGACCTGAATTACTCCTTTTACCTACATGTGATAAATATCTACAGGCAAAAATTGTAGGAATTCCGTTTTTTCTTGAAACAAAAAACACGGCTGACTATTAACGTTCCATTGTCAGTTTTAATGGTAATAATTGTAAAAACAAACACAAACACACAAACACACACAAACACAACGATTTTAGATACTCAATGAAGCACAACAAACTAAACTCAACCAATTACGCAATGCAATTGTTTCAATTAAGTGACTGTTAGATTCAATTTGTTGCTTTCAAAAGTAATGAAGGTTGCCAGTGTAGATGCCAAAGCTTTAGAAATAAAATTTACCGATTTTAAATATAGTAATACATACGTAATAATATTTATTGGCTATACATAAAGGTACAACATGCAGGTCCACATTTTTTTACAGGGACACAATCATACAAATTTAAGTTTAGGTTCTAACAGACTATGATAAAAAGAATTTAAGAATACAGTTAATTTCGTATACAGTGTTGCACACTAAAATGAACATTCACTGCCGAATTAATAGAAAATCACTGTTCCATACTAGTTTTGTTTGTTTTTTAGTTACTTTGTTAATGGTAATATCATACGCGACAGTTTTAGTATCAAAGGTTAATGAATGCTGAAAACTCTTTTACTGAATAAAAGCCATTTTGCAGACGATATCTTTGATCTTATATCATCGTTCATTTAATTGAGAGGTTCTTCTGTGTTATTTTGTAATCTGTCAAGGGTTTCTTCACAGACTGCATCTGTTCTGTCATCAGCAGTTAAATGACTGGGAATATATTAGAATAAAGGATACTGGTCCGAAGACAGATCCTTGGGGAACACAGAAAGAAGTCGTGCATTTCTTTGATAACGTTGTAAAAACAAAAATTACCATATGAAGCCAGACATTTTGTCAAAGTACTGAATTAAAATTGCAGATAATCAGATAAAATTCTACAGTTTATTCATTATGAATGGAAGTGATGTAATAATTAGACTGGACTAGTTGTAATTAGCCAATTTAAAGCACTTTTTAGGTACCTATATATTCCGGAGTATATTAAATTCTCAGACTTAGCAACATGACCTCAAAACAATAATAAATTATGAACTAACAATGTTCTTATGACATGCTAGTTAATCTGGAAGAACTAGTTCTTTTAATGATCGAAATACAAGAAACAAAACACAGGTAACAAAATAATAGCAACAAAAACAACCGATGAAAAAAAAACAGTAATTTTAGAGAGGTGTTATTATACCCACCGCAATGCCGCGATGTTTTTTTCTTCTTGCATTTCTTACATACACTAGACACATACAAGTGTATAATTTCTCATCAATTAGCTGTGTCGAACCAAGATGTTGTGACATGCAAGCTAGATAAAAAAAAATAAATACCAAAGAGCCATGGACATACAATATCCAGAATAGCCCTGACATATTCAACGCCTGCTTAGACTGTCAAAAAATACTTAAATTCATGTGATTACACTATCTCGGCAAGATATCAACTCAACAACTTAGTCCTTAAAACTACACACGATAGTTTTTACATTTTTTATATATTTCAAGCCCTTATATTTATGTCAGGCTAAAGAAAACGCAATACAATGTTTCACTCAATAAACCCTTAGTAAATTTAGTTTAAAGTTAGTTTGAATATTCTTCAGCATGTTAGTTTAAATGCAATCACGTAGATTTTAATTTTTTGAAGCACCTTCAAACTTATAGGCATGAGAATCACTTTTAAATAGATCTTAATAGAGCCCTTTTAGTTAAAATAGGATGTACAGCTGTATATGTTGTAACAATATTTTAGTCTCAAAACTATACATTCTATATGCTTATTTCATTTCATTTTATGTTCTTATGTGTTTTCATTCGAAACATGATTGTATTTTCAGAAACCTTTAATTCCATTAGAAATACGTGTAGTAACTGTTGGAGATGAGCGCAGTTAACGTAAGATATTGATTATTCTAAAAATAACAATTCTAAACGGATTAGGATTCAAAAGTGCAAGAGTATTTACTAGTGTTTGCTTACTATTGCGATTTCTGTATCGTATTTCTGCGTTAGGTTTTGTACCTGCCTATGCAGGAATTACTGTCATCGATATCACTTGTGGTAAGTTTAGGAAACATAAGCTGCAAGTAAAGATTTCACTAGAAAATGAAATTTCTACACGTATATATACAAAGAAATATCCTAACGTACTGGCTTTTTGTTGAAGATTCGAAGGAAATTATAAAGATATAAAAGTAATGCGCTAGTTGGTTGATAAATAATTTAATGTACAAGAAATCATAATCTTAAATAAAATCGAGAATTATCAAAATCGACAATACTATTGTGAACTAGCAATTTATATAATGTGGTATACCACAAGGAACTGTTTTGGGTCCACTACTATATATAATATAATTTTTACACAATAAAAACTACAGGTAAAATTATTGGTTTTGCTGATGAGACCATTGCTAACTGTGGAAATAAAAATTGAAACTTGATATTTAGGTATTATTTTATATGGCAATATTAGATTAGACAATTTATACAAATATATTAAAAATATAAATACAATTTTACCTATATTTATATATGTATTTTGATATTTAAGTAATAATAAACTATAAAAGAGTTAATAATACATTAATCTATATTGAGCCCCCTACATATAGACTTTGAAGTCTCGTAGGTTATTCCGCTGTTTGTTGACAGATTTTAGATGTTATTTTTTGATTTTCAATAAACGTTATTAAGTAGTAGTATTATTATTTATTATTGTTATTATAATTTCTGAAGATTAAAAAAACTATCTCCAGATTTTAATATTGATTTTATAAGTGAAACATAACACCTATTAACTTTAGATCGTAAATAATTCCAAGAAATATTTCAAATAAGAAAAATACTTTGTAAAGATTGTATTCAGCCCTTGAAGTTGTTTGAAGAGAGTGGTATAACCTCTACAGTCTATAGTGATTAGATTTAACAGATCTCGTGTGAAATTTATATACAGGATGGTCCGAATTATAATATAGAAACCTTGACAGCTTATTCAAAAGATAAAAATAATTTTTAAAAAATGATATAAACTTATCTCCAAAAACGCTTCGTTTTGGAGATACGGTGTGTTGAAATATTGCGAAAAAATAGTTTTTTCTTATTTTTAAGGAAATTCTTCTAGATTTTGCTTTCAAACTTAGTAGGTATTATTACCAGTTAAAAACAAATTTATAGCATGATAAACACTTGTTTTTGTTTTACCAGTGACGTTCGTGAGGCCGTTTTAATTATATTAAATAATTAAAAAAATGTACGCCAATGGTTTATAACAATTTTGTTATTAAATTTCGATATATTGATCAATTCTAAACAAAAATGGTCTCTTTAGTCTTTTAGCTAAAACCAACCGTTCTCGAGAAAAAAAAAAAATTTGTTTGCATGTGCGCCTAATATCTGAGGTTTGTAAGTTAAATTAAGAGCAATTCGCGGTATTTTAATTTGTTTTTATTTACATCACATTTGCAAACCTAAGATATTAGATTTTCTCAAAAACGGCTCGTTTTAGCGAAAAGACTAAATAGGCCATTTTTGTTTAGAATTGATCAGGATATCTAATTTTGTTAACAAAATTGCGATAAAACAAAAACAAGAACAAGGGTTTATCATGCTATAAATTTGTTTTCAAGTGGCAATAATACCTACTAAGTTTGAAATAAAATCTAGTAAAGGTTTTCTAAAAATTAGAAAAAACGTTTTTTTTCGCAATATTTCAACCGCCCATATCTCCAAAACGAAGCGTTTTTGGAGGTAAGTTTATATGAACGTTTTAATTATTTTTATCTGCTGAATACGCTGTTAAAGTTTCTCCATTACAATTCGGACCACCCTGTATATCTTGTTATTGAATAAAGTTAATTATCAATCCCTTACTCTCAACTCATAGCATCATTAAAAAATTGAATATATATATATATATATATATATATATATATATATATATATATATGTATAAATATGCAATCAATTCGAAATTAAGAGTCAGTCAGGTGGTAACAGATGGTACTCGTAATACGGTTCAACTTGCTACAAGTATATACCTAACCATACCAAAGATACCATAAGTTATCTTCCATAACAACAGCGGATTAGGGTACAACAAGAGAGAGAGAGAGATTCGTTCCATCTCTCGATATAAATATATATGTATTATAAAAGCAATCGGCATTCCATTGCAGCCCTTATGACAAGTACATTAAAGGTCTAAAATGGCGCTCATCATGCTGAACTTTTGAGGGCTGTCGTGTTGGTACCTGTACCTATAGGCTTTTTTTTCGAATAGGATGATCGTCGTCTATTATAAAAGGCACCTGCTTCCGACTCGAACTACCTGAGACCAATAATAACTCATCTTAACTATTTACCAATTTGAAATTGTCTTCGAAATGTCCCGTCTATTCCAAATGAGCTCTGCAGCATTTTACAACTATTGAATATTTAGGAAAGTTAGGTATATAACAGTTATCAAGAGTACGGAACTCTCAGAATATAGGTTTATACGATTTTGCCCCATATTTTAACTATCGAAACTATTAAGATGTTAAAAAAAATCAGCATTTTCGACTACTAAGATCAAGGAAAAAAATCGAAACACAGAACCCTCTCCACGCGAGGCCGACTCGCGCTTGATCGCTTTTATATATATTCTAATGTCTAAGTATAATGTCAAAATAAACATGAAGGAAATCAAACGAAAATACAGAGAATACATAATAAAATTAAAAAGCTTCCATTTTGGGTCCATTACTATTCAATAATGCCTATATTAATGGATTAGTGCAACTTAATATACCGGGTGTTATTGTATCATTTGCGGATGAAGTTACAGCCAAGATTCCTTAAAGATTATAATTTTTTTTTAAATGTGTCTCTATACGCGGATAAGCTCCCTGTTACAGACAGACTGACAATACATAATGATGTTTGTCATAATAATTGAAATTATAAATGTGATAAAATAAAAAAGTAAACGAAATTAAATTCCTTGGTGTTTATACTGGATGAAAATTTGAATTGGAAGAAAAATATTTTTAGTATTGTTAAAAAAGTAAGACCTTCTTTTTGTTTTCTATAAAATGAGATATATTCATGACAAAAATGATTTATTAAAATTATACCATACTTTTTTCTGTAGCATCGTTTTTTATGCGATGATTTGTTGGGGTTCAGCTTATTCAAATGCATTAAGTAGACCCGGTAGCCAGAATACAAAAGCGTGCTATCAAAATTTTAACGTTTAATAAACAAAACAACATTTTTATCGGTAAACGATTGTTGAATATCAATCAAAAATATATTTTGGAAACACTAATACATAATTATTCTATTTTACGGAAACAGTATACTTTTGCTGAAACATATGTATTCTGTATGTTCTAGACATACTTAAATCGCTTGCAGTAAATAAAACTAAATTAAATATTGGCCAAAAACAAGTTTATATCGATCCAAACGTATCTTATAATAGATTAGATAATGATTTAAAAAAACTTTTCTAGAGGGCGTATTAAACTTCATATTAAGAGTGATTAAGTTATAATATATTGTTTTAGTACTTTTAGTATTAATATTTAATATATTTTATATCCTACATGCACTTGTAGTTGTATTTATTTATTTTTTTTATTATTTGTTTATTTAGGTATATTGTATTAGTATGTATATTTAGATGATGTTAAGGTTGTAGATTTTAAAGCATTATTGAGTTCAGGTCTACACACAGATTATGCTATTTGCAATCTCGGCATACTATTCTTTAATCAAGATTTGTAATTTAGCCTGAATAAATTATTATTAATAAACTTTATAAGTTTTCGAAGATAACGTTTTAAACTATCAAGAAGTGCCTTGATTGTGACATAGAATTTTTTTTTTGGATACAGTATCTCATTATACTATTTAGGTTAGTTGTTACAAATGTGGAAAAGGTAATCAGTAATCTAAGACCGATTAAAGATATAATAAATTATTCTTGCCCCAATAAGATTATTCGGCTAATATTCCAGATTCGATGCTCATTACTTAATTAAGAATATTGGTTTATTATATCCTGTGGCAAGACGTCAATTTGAGTTCTTTGAATAAATATATCATTTTCAGTATGTGAATCTAATTATCTTTCTCCATATCAGAAGGCACATTGTAATTTAGGGATGTGCTAGGAAAATATTAATATTATTATAGGTACGTGAAAAATTAATTAGAATGTTATTATGAATAAAATACAATTCCGCTAAATGAAATGTGATTACGAAGCCCCTTTAAAAAGTAGTTATGGCGCGTTGAATAGACTTTGTCCGGTGGGCTTCATTTTTTGACCGGATTCACAAAAAGGAGGAGGTATGTTTGCTTTTTTTGCCCAACGAAAATCGAAAATCTGATACGATACCGGCCTTTTTTTTCAAAAATTTAAAATATGAGACTTCCAAATTCCAGAAGAGATTATATGTAACAACATTTGATTTGGACATTTTTCGAAATAAGTTACAGTTTTCGAGTTACAGCAGTGGTAAATTCTGAAATATGTTTGTCTTCACTATGTGGTGGAGGCAATTTTTTTCGAAAATTGAAAAAATGAGAGAAGAAGAAGAAATTATTTATTTATTTATTTATTATTAGCCAAGAAAGTTTTTTTCCATCCAGAACTTTGAATACATAGGGAAGTCGATTGAATATTTTCATTACTATAAAATGTGAATTTTTGGTACCATCATTTCTATTCATTTTAGGTAGGAGAATACTTTTATTTCTGGTTTTAGTAGTTGAATCTAAAAACTCATGTTGAAATATTTTATAATGCATAAGCAAAGTTTCTAACTTACAACATTTGTTCAACATTCGAGACACACAGCTGCATCAAACTTTACAAAAATACGTTTTCCGAGTTGCAGCAGTGAGAAAGTCTGGTATATGTGTTTTTCCGTGATGTTTTGAAATCTCTGAATAAGTATAAGTTACGTATTATCTTCTTTGATGAACTTGGAAAGACTTTGATGACTAATGTTACTCTATAAAGTGTGAAATAAATATTTTTTTACAAAAAAATGGACCGAGTGTTGATGCACTAAAAAATACAAAATAATATTAATTCTATCGGTTCTGGTACTTTTGAAGTTGGTGCCAAATGTTTTCAATCTAACTACAAATGCACAACATCACTTTCTTTAAAAGCTATTAAAATAAATCACAGAGCATATTAGTCATTGTGTGTCATTTAGGAATTCGACGACCTTTTTGCAAACACGTGGGCGTAACAACGGTCACTTTAGCTTTCTGCAGGTTATTATTATATTGTAAGAAGTCTAAGGGGTCAAACGTGTATGGTTGGCAGTCGTTGATATAGATTAAATAACAAAGAGACCAACCACACTTCTGGAGACCGTAAAGAACACCGCCATTTGTGCAGAAAATGGCTCGAGTTGATTTATGGTTTTTGTGTTTCATTCTTATTTATTTTTTCACGGTTCAATGTGAGAGAAAAGAACCGATAACCGAGTAATTTGATAGTTTTGCTAGTAGTGTATTAGCATTATTTGTTTGTGGAGCAAATTGGTTGGCTTTATAATGATGTTTTCGTCGCCAAGAAGACAAGTGTTAGTTTTGGAAGGGCTGAAGGGCAGTTATACTTGCTACCTAAAAGTTGAAATCGTGGAGTATTCTCTATTTAAATGAATGATTGTAGCTAGAAAGTGAAAAGATTAGAATAATAAATGCAAAATAGTCTATTTGTTTGCCGTGTAACGCTAAAACAGATCAATTATTCGACGTGATGAACGCAAACCAGTTAACTTGTTATGTGAAACGTCGAGAAAGTAAAGAACGTATAGGCAAAAGTCAATTTCAGATTTGTCATTAGTATGAGAAGAAATTTATTTTGCTCGACAGATTAAGTATTTCTAGCACGGTAGTCAAGTAATTTAAAAATTAGTGGGTACGAACGCTTCTGAGGTTATCTAGACATTTTCAACAAATAAATATTTTTTACAAAAAATTGGACCGACTTTATTCGTTGATGCATAGAAAAAGAAAAAAATAATATAGTAACTAGTTGTCGCCCAGTGGTCGAAATTCGACCGTAATTCATTATTTTTTTTAATTCAAACGTTATTGAGGTTTTTTGTCAAAGATATCGTTGTCTCTGGTGGCATAATTTTTTTCAAAATTTTGTTCTATTACGTCGCATACGTACAAATACGGCATTTGCGAGTGTTGTTTGCCTAATTTCTTACGATACATATGAAATTTTAAATTTAATGTTAGTAAAAGTTGAAAAAATATCGTGACAGCTAGCTGTTTATATTATAATACAATGCATTGTCATGTTTTGATTCAAGGCCGGTAATATTACTTTACCCTTATAACAACATTCAGAGAATCCTTTCACAAAAGTGACTTCAGATTCGAAACAGGTAAGTGCATTAATCCACTATCAAAACTATTACAATTTTCTGAATTGACATTAAGAGTGCATTTAAATATATCCCTCAAAATTTACATCACTGTATTCTATTCACAAAATTCAAATTTGCACTTGGTATATTATCATTTCTCTTACACGAGCATTATTCCTTTTTCTTTTTCTCTCATTTCGAACCGAATAAAGCAATCTGACAGCCCTGACTCGTTGACTTCACTCAATTCAGTTCGTTATGCAACACACAATACACTTCTAGCACGTAAGCCATATTTTTTAAATTTATTTTAAACTAAAATATTAACACATAATACATTAAAATTCAAAAATTATATAGATTCTATTGGCGCTGGTACTTTTGAAGTTGTTCTTCAATCTAACCACAATTACACAACTTCAAAACTTGTATTTTCCATAATGTCGTCCAATTTTTGATAGAAACTATTTTATTATTTTAATATTTCATTGCTCTTAAATTACCATTGCAGACCTAACTGGCTCTGGGAAAGTGAGGCATTTCTGTTACATTTAATTCCTCGTAAGCGATTACCAAATTTAGATGCTGGTTTATTCGAACTTGGAAAACTTCTAAAGACAGTCAGTCACATATGAAATAGCAACAGAAAACCATTCTGTTTTCGAGAATCCCTTATTAAGTATATGAATAAAACTATCCAATTTCACTGACGTTGAACTTGACTTTTGTTCAACCCTAAATGCCGCCTGTGGATTTGGGTGGTTGAAAGTATTTTCTTTTTTTTTCGTCACCCACAGCAATTAGGCATTTCTTCTACCATCGAGTTATGGGCACCATATACCATTTTACCACACATACCATCACGCCTCAGATGTTCCACATGCATGACATGACGTGACCGTCCCATAATATCCGGCCGTGAACTTTGCCATTGACCATGGGCGGGTCGGGTAGACTTGTCGATGCTTCCATGACCTTTTTGGAATTTTTGAACCCTTCAGTTGTTACATTTAAAAGCCAAATTTGTCTCCCTCTACCGAAATTTAAAGCATGCAAACCTGTATCGTCTACAACACACCTTAATTTTTCGTACTCGGGTGTAAAGTGTATCTCTTCGATAACTTAGGTAATTGTTGTATAAGTGAAGAAGGTCTAGGTAGTCAGTTATTTTAATTTATGAGTTACGTCTTCTGTGAAAATGTTGGTCAATATTTTTACGTTTCTTTGAATCAAATTTTACTATTTCCTTACCAGAATATAAGCAAAAAACCGAGAAGTATTTCCATTTTATTGCTGATAATGATTTTTTGCAAAGTGTCTCCGATTTTGTTATTAGTGTTGCAGTGGAAAATGAAAATACAAAATAATATTAATTCTATTGGTCCTGGTATTGTTGAAGTTTTCGAAATTAAATACAACTGAACCACTTCAAAATTACCAGTAAAAATAGAGTTAATATTATTTTGTATTTTTCAGTGCACTAATAAAGTCGGTCGAGTTTTTTGTAAGAAATACTATTTTTCACACTTTTAAGTTAAATTCGGTTGAATTCAAGACAAGATGTTGTTTTTCAAATAGATTACCAGCATATTCTTCTTTTCCACACATATCTAAGATGACATATATTATGAGATCCGTTTTAACATTCACGTGCTGAACCCTAAAATGATATAGCTACACCTACCTACATAGTACAGACTGATTGTGATTCAATAATTATTTCAGTTCTAGTGATTTGGTTAACAAACCGCAGCACAATCTTTTTATTTATAATTTTTAACAAAATGATGTTCATGATTGTACGCCAATGGTAACATCGTCCAGAAAGTTTTGAAACTCGATCTGTTGCAGAATCTTTTTCTTGTATGGGTTTGCGGGACAGTTTAGTTGTTGTTCACTTGGAATTTCGAGTGTGGGCGTGTACTCGATTACTTTTTGTTCTCGAAAATGCTGATCATTGGTAAACGAGTACTAGTGCTGAAGCATTTTCAGCATAAACTCACAGACGTCTTCGTACTCTAAATCCAAAAAACATCACGGATATATAAATGAATTATACAATAAATAACACAAAAACCATTCCAATGCTCCACCCCCTTGGAGAAAAGTTTTTTAGAGGGTAAGACCTGTTGAATGTCGATTTTTTCTCTATCATATTGAATAAAGAATCATGAAAACCGGAGCACATTTACTATTTTAAAGGCGCAATAGACAAACAGTCGTATTGTATAGATCCTCCATTTGGGAAGTCGATCAAAAAATATGTTACCATTCACAGAATAGATTCGATAAAACGCTTTCACACATCGACAACAACCTTGGTAGTAAAAGAGGAATCTATGAATGAACATAATAAAAACGTAAATTTCACAAATGTCATATTATATCTAATTTATTCCAATTAAAAATTGGAAAGTATCGGCAATATTGCGATAAATTAATGACGAAGAAAAAAAGGTAGACAGATGTCTCTGCCATATGCTGTATGACATAAATTTAAAAAAATGATGAGTATTCGATTTCAAGAGCGGATTTTTATTCTAGTAAACCTATGAATCTTCTCTTCTGAGAATTGGTCTGAGATTACTATGCCACAAAATTTCCAGATTTCAAGAACACGTGAAACGGTTAATTTGATGATGTAATCAAAATTATTAATATATGATTAAAACAGTGCGCTTTTCTATTTAAGAACTTGCAATTTTATTCTATTGCAACGGACATTTGTCTTTTCCGAGTTTGTTTTATTTCTTCCAATATCTCAACTATTTCAATGTTAATATAAAGGAAATCAGACATAACAGAAGACACAAAATGATAATCTGGACAAAGCCGGTTATATATACAGGATGTGAGAACTTAATTTGATAGTAAATAAACTGCTTTATCAAAATTTTGTAACCAAATTGTCTATTTTTATTCATTGTCGTAGAAATTGATATATCGCATATCGATAAAAAATTGTATAATCTTAGTATGGGTTTATTTTTTACCGACAAGCCAAACGGAGTGAAGGGGGCAATCGGGAATTTCAGACGACAAAATTAAAGAAGAGACCATATCCGGCAACGTTTGAATTGAACATTTCTTACAAAATCATAGGTTTCCAACTTACAGCAGTCTGAAATATGTGTATTTCAGCGTTTTTTTAAATCTCTGAATAAGTATAAGCAACGCATTGTCTTCTTTGGTAGAAGTTGAATTATTTTGGTGACTGATGTTACTCTCAAAAGTGTGAATTAAATATTTTTTCCAACAAATTGCACCGACTTTATTAGTTGGTATTGGTGCACTAAAAAATACAAAATAATAATAATTCTATTGGTTCTAGTACTTTAGAAGTTGATGTCAAAAGTCTTTTACCTAACTACAACTTCAAAATTACCAGTACCAATAGAATTAATTTTTTTTTTTTTTCAGGGCACCAATATTATAAAAAATAATAAAGAATATTTATTCCTATCCAAATTTCATCGAAATCCCATGAACCGCTAAAATTTATTAAGAAACCATCAAAAAAACTTTTTACTAAGATAAATTTGCTTACATAAAATTATTTTCGTCTCGAAAATTTCTGTTAGCTGTTCGTTAAGACCTGTATGAATTTTCAAATCAAGAATAATGCAAAAAATAAATCTACGAATAGAGGAGGGTATAAAATACGCCTACCCACATAACATTCACATTCAAGAGTTTACAGTTTTCTTCATATGCCTCTAAATAGCTCTCAAAATGATTTTCCTATAATATAGATTGAGTGTTTAATGTAACTTAATGAATTATACTTTTTATCGTCCCCAGATTTCAATCAATCTATTCAAATGAGCGCAATCTAAAGTGTTTTTCAACACCCACTATCCTATATCAATTTAATTCATTTTTAACCAGCGTAGATAGTAGGAATACTGGAATACATTATTACAATATAGTTGTGATAAACGAAAGTATCATGTAGGAGTTTTTAATGTTGATTAATTTATTATCTGAAAACAAGGACTATAACTGAAAAAGTAAGTGAAAGTATATCGTGTAGGCTCTTTTATCCTACCTACTAGCAAATGCCCGCGACTTTGTGCACGGAATTCCTCTACAAATTCCAGTAACATACTACAAACAAACATAGCGAAAATTCAGCCATATAGCTCAGAGATATTTCTTTGGTTATTACAGGTATAGAACCCTCCACCAGTTAGGCCCAGTTACACTTACAGCCACTACCAGATCATTCCAATAAATTCTACAAACATACATGATCAAAAGTCCATCAAAATCCAGCCATAGAGTTCAGAAATATACAACTTTCAGGTACTGAACCCACTACATAGAGTCCCATGGGCAATGAATGATAGCTTATGTCCTTTCCCAAGGTCTATAGTCTATGTACGAAATTTCATCAAAATCAATTCAGTTGTTTAGGCGTGAAAGCGTAACAAACAAACTCACTTTCGCATTTATAATATTAGGATAGTCTCAGTTCGGTACTATCCATACTATCCATTCCCATAAAATGCCTCTAGTTTTAAACTAGGTATATAGATTATATTATCTAATTACCCATATAAATTTATTTCATGATTGTATTATCAGTTATCTATCTACCGATTGTTTCACCAGTAAAAAACAAATATATTGAATCGTTTAAAGATAACCAAGATTAGATTACATCAAAATAAATTGAAATATGTGAAGATAATTCGTTGAACCCTACAAATACATTTGGTTACATGTTTATATTTCTCGATGTATATAGTATCATACAAAATACAAACAAAAGTGTTACTGGTATCGTACTTGCTTTTCGTCGTACAGCTGACCCTTTTTGAAAATGTTCCTCTTAATCATCTGCCTTTCCATAGCTACTTCATTTCCACTTAACAGTTATGAAATTCCTATACTCTATTGTATAACAACAATTAAATATTTCTTTTAACTCCTCTAACCTGACTAGCAATGTATTATCTAATAAGATCTAGAACAAATAATGATATCAAAAACATACATTATTAATTCGATTTCCTCGTTTTAATTAAAATAACGGCCACATACTGAATCTTTTTGATTGAAAAGACTGTAAACTGGATGTTAGATTATAATTACTATAAATATTTATGGCATCCGGAATTCTATTAAAAGCTAGGTAACTAAAAATATTTTTTACAGTAAATTGGAGTGAATTTATGAGTGGGTGCACTGAAAAATAGAAAATAATATCAATTCTATTGGTAATGGTAATTTGTGAAGTTTTGTAGTTGTAGTTCCATTGAAGACTTCAGGCACCAACTTCAAAAGCATCATAGCCAATAGAATGAATATTATTTTGTATTTTTCAGTGCACCAACTAATAAAGTCGGTACAATTAAAAAAAAAATTGTTTATTTCACACTTTTGAGTATGAATAACATTAGTCATTAAAATCAGTCGACGTTCACCAAAGAAGAAAATACGTTGGTTATATTTATGCAAAGATTTTCAGAAGATGGCGGAAATACACATATTTCAGACTTTATCACTGCTATAACTCGGAATCCTATGATTTTTTTTAAATGTCCAATTTAAACGTTGCCGGATATTGTCTCTTCTTTAATTTTGTCGTCTCAGATTTTCAAATTTCAAAAAAGCAGAAACAATTCGAACAGCAGCACTTAAGAACATTTTAATAGCTCTCTATTGAAGTGATTCTAGAAATAGAATAAAGAAAAAATTTAATACACCAAGTTCCGGTTTGGAAAACGTTTCGCAGAATAGCGCAGATTCTTCGGCAACACAACAAATCTGACTCATGTGAGTAGCAAAAAAGACACACACAAGAACTAGTGACGTCACAGTATATATATATAATATCAAATAATTATCGTTGTTGAAACCACTTTTTGTGAAATGTTTAAGATCGTCCGTGCGGCCTTCTAAAGGTTCCTCCAACGAGGCGGCTTCCGATGGTTGTGTGCCAGAGGCAAGGATGTTAGTTTAAAAAATCTCTCTGTCCGGCAAATTTCTGAAGATGCCAGCCAGGCAGATGGTGTTGGAGGAGGTATTTGGAAAGAATAAAATTATTGTTATGTAAGTTGGTCAGTATGTTGTTGGTTGATTGTAAAGGAAATGGGATCAAAGTTTTAGGCGATTTCCGGTAACAAAATTCTAATTCCTTAAAAATTGTTACTATATATATCAGGTTTTAAAAGTAAACAGACACGTTTCACAAGATTGCTGTTTTTAATAAATGAATCATTTCAAATGATATTCTGATAAACAAACGTGCTTTTCTTGCTACCTGTTAATAATATACATTTATATAGAGGGTTTTCCAAAAGAACCGGAACAGCCAAATATTTCAGCAACGGCTTGACTAAAAGTTATGAAATTTGGTATACGGTTGTTATCGGCATTACCGGATCTAAAAGTAATATTTGCAACGTTGCCAGATTCAGAGTTTTTCCTATGGAGCCCTCAAGTTTATTTTTTTAAATGTGAATTAGCGACCCTGTAATAGCAATTTCTAATTCCCCTAATTTTTGTTAAAATGAAAATTAATTTATTAAAAATTTCTTCTAAAAATACAATTTACAACGTTGTCAAATTTACATCTTATTTCTACTAAATAAAAAAGTATTTATTTTCCATAGGAGAAACTATAAATCTGGCCACGTTGCAAATATTATTTTTAGATCCGGCGATTCTGATATTCATTATCCCATTATTTAAACAATTGAATTGATTTCAAACCCAAAATTTGTAGAAATTACAAAAAAAAATCAAAAAAACGTTTGTCACACAACAATGCATGGTTCTCGGCGTTGCCAAATTATCAGATTTTACAGAAATGGGAATAAATGTTCTCATCGTTGGTCAGTGCGCTTCTTATGAAGTTATCATTAAAAAAAAGATTCAATTTATTTTTGGAAAATCTCTGTTTCGATGCTTGAACGCATGAAAAATATCATCAAACTCATTATATAGATAGGAAAATAAACATAGAAAATAATATTAATGCAAATATAATTATGATTATAGGAAATATACAGGTTTATCAAGAGATTATATTCATGCATTTGTTTATTTTTTGTTTAGAATATTGTTGATCTGTAGAACTGGGTATAAACAATTAACTTTAACCACAAGCTATTGAAATGCCAAGTAGCATTTGTATGGCGATTTTGTTATTATTTTCTTCCCTAGGGCATCTCCAATTATTATTGTGCAATGACGTTATATACATATACCTACTTACCATTCGTTTCCATGTAAGTGAGATAATATCAGTAGTTCTATGATTATCATAGCAATTAATCATGTAAATTTGTATTATATAATAAATGCATTCAGGAAAAACAAAACAAATTGACAAAATGTTTGTAAAGAGTTGCTAAAATAAAGTTCACTAATCTGGAATATAAACAGGGATTTTTCATCATTTTTTCAATATCCAAAAAGTCTAAATTGAAGAAAAATGGTAACAATGGACCAGCAAAATATTCTTATTAAAATCTCACAAAAATAGAACTAATTCCATGCACCATGCGTGAAAGAATCTGTCGATCGATCATGTAAATCTTGGCAGAAGGAGACGTAACAGAATATATACCTCTCTTTAGTATACCATGCGAATCACACGAATAGAAAAACCTGAGAAATATTAAAGCTCGTCATCCAATCCGCCAGCCGTTCAAGATATGCGTGTGTTTGGGAAAAGATTAGAAGGTGTATTTAATCTTTGGTCTGAGATTATTCTAAGTTGTAGGTAAAATCTCAGTACAGGTCTATTCCGGTGATTCGCAGTGTATATAGATTTGCATCGCATCATGGCGCAATTGGAATGCAATTTTCATATCGGAACCATATTATTATGTATAAGACTTATAGACTGAGTAGTGGGATGAAATATTAACACATCTGCAATCGGATCATGTAAGAATTCGCATTGTTGTTGATGATGATGATGATGATGATGATGTGGCTAATAACGGCTGCTACGTGTAACGACATCTCTCGAAGAAGCAGAGGGGCTTCTACGAAACTGAATATGTACATCTACCCAGATATAGAAGATATATGATGCCATCAGACGTAATGAAAGCAACGAGAGGTCAACTGTATAATCCAACTGCTTTTCACAATAAAGAATGTACCTAGATACTACGAGTAATTCCGATGTATTTCGCTAATCTATACTTTTATCTGTAGTATATAAAATTGAAAGTCTGTGTGTATATGCCGTATTGGCTCTTACACTATTCAAGATAATCCCAACCAAATTTTGCACACGTGTTTCAGTACTTGTTATACTTTCAGTATAACAATATAATAGAACATAAATGTCATAATAATTCCCGTAATAGAATGTTATTAGAATGATCTGGTAGGGGCTATAAGTGTGACTGTGCCTTCTAAGGGGAGGGTTCCATAACTGTAATACTCAAAGAAGTATCTCTGAGCTTTATAGCTGAATTTTCGTGGATTTTTCGCTATATTTGTGTATAATATGTCACTGGACTGTCTTGTGCGAGTGTGTCAGTGCGACTGGGACTTAAAGGTGGAGGGTTTCTTACCGGAATATCCCTAAGACATAAGTAGGAGAAATACGTATGCTGTTCTCTCCTGGTGCATGTCTGTAGATAGATCTGGGTTGGTGTTCGGACTTGTTCTACGTGCGAGTAGGAATCTGAGGTAGAAGAATTCCATATTCAACACTTTTTATGACTTTATTTTTTAATCTACCGAAGTATTTCTCAGGGAAGTGCCGGTTAAAACAAATATATATAAAATTTCTGAAAGTATTTATAAGACTCATATTTTTAGAGTTCCCTACATATAATAGATGAAATCAGGAGTATATTTTCTTGTACTGAAAATTCAAAAATATAAAAACCACTAATGAACTAATGATATTTTCGAAGTATATTTTAATACACCTTTAAATTACCAACTAAAAACAAACAACTCTATCTAAAATTAAATAAAAACTCATCAGATCTGATCTCATAAGATATGACACTGCTTTATTAAGTTAATATTTACATGCATGCTATGATGATTATATTCTTTTTGATTTATATGCCAGAGTTCAGCGAACTGATGCGTTTATTGTATAGTTGAAAACTAACGATGTTCTAATTACATTTCGTGAGAGAATGTATGTTCCATACCTAATTATTCATGTGTCACAATAATAATAATTAACACTATTATTATTATTAGTGTTTCTATTATTAGAATTGGAAGACAATACGTGAAAAAAGAAAGAGAGCGAGAGGAATTCATTGTTTAGAGGGCAGAGTTTATGAATAATATGATCAAATGTAACTGGGTGTATTAAGGTGGTAGCCTACATAAAGTCAGTTGCTGCAAAATATTATCCTGATGGATATAACCAAAAACAACAGCGACATTTTTACAAGTTTTATGTATCGTATTGCAAACAGCAGCAACGGAAGTTCCTGATATATATTAGATAGTTCTAAAATAATTTCCATTAAATTTAAATAGTTCTAATGAATAACGTGAAAAAAAGTTAAAAATAACCAAATGGGGTAGCAACAACTTTTGTAAAAATTAAATACCTATTTCATCGGAGTTCCTGATTGATATAAAAAATAGTATTAGGATTTTCGATAAAACATTTAGAGTTCTAGCGAAAACTGCAAACAGAACATTTTTTGAATTTTTGTTGTTTATCAAAAATTTCGTTTTTTTTTTAATCTTAGGCGTTACCAAATCTACATAAAAATGTTATAAGAAGTGTTGATAGAACTCTTAGAATACTAACCTGAATTTTGAACTGAACTGTTT
Source organism: Crioceris asparagi (assembly GCA_958507055.1). Classification (NCBI taxonomy): domain Eukaryota; kingdom Metazoa; phylum Arthropoda; class Insecta; order Coleoptera; family Chrysomelidae; genus Crioceris; species Crioceris asparagi. The sequence continues at coordinate 29,903,112 of OY293830.1, read as the reverse complement.
AAATTTTTCTATTCTTCCAAATTTCTTTCAATAATGGACGAAAAATAATTCAAATTAATTTTTTTTAATATCTTATGAATTACTAATTCTACAGAGAAATGGTAGGTATAAGTATTTTCGATAGAACTCTTCTATCGAGAACTGCAAACAGAATTATTGAGGGATTCTTTTATTTTACAACAATTTTGTTTTTTGAATATCTTAGGAGTTACGAAATCTACAGAAAAATGTTATACGAACTTTTGATAGAACTCTTAGAATACTAACCAGATCTTCGAACAGAACTGTTTAAATTTTTCTATTTTTCCAAATTTCCTCGAATAATGGAAGTAGAAAAATTCAAATTCATTTTTTTTATTTCTTATGAACTCCTTAATCTTCAGAAAAAAGGTATGCGTATTTTCGAGAGAAAGAAAGAGAATTCCGAACAGTGAACAGAACTATTGTGAGATTATTTATTTTTTCCAAGGTTTTTCGATTTGTATCCTCATTTCGGTATTTTCCATTTTTCTCACGAGACTCCATAAAACTATTTTGTTTTTGCAAAGTACTCCAGAACTATTCCATATCTACCAGGAACTCCGATGAAATATGTAATTTTTGCTACCCAAATTTTGGTATTTTTAATTTTTTTTACGTAATTCGATTGGACTACTTCAATTTCATGGAAAGTACTGTAGAACTATCTAATACAACAAAATGGGCATAGTTGTCCACATTTGAAGAATAGGTTCTAAAACTATTAGAACACGTTTCTGTGATTAAAAAAGATAAATATTAAGTCCAAAAAACGCCTTTTGTCGTCAAAGGAAAGCAAGAGGCCATCTAGATACCCATATAGAGATCCTTCTCCATCATCCACTTTTGATGTGCAACAGCGAAGTCTCATCTAACACCATCATGTACGTTGTTGAAAAGAAACGCCACGACGCATTCTTCGTTATGACGACGATAGCACAATAATTAAACAGCCGGCTTCTTCCTTTTACGTCGAGTACCGATAAATTATTTTTAATTAGCATCTTGATTCTTGAATACACTTCTTGGATTCCGCGTAGATTTGGATGACGAACGGACACTGGCGACACACGAGCTCTCATGCTCATGCTTCCGCAGCAAAGGAGGTGTAAAAGCCGAAGAAGAAGAAGAAAAATAAGAAGAAGCATTTTATCTTGATTTGTAACTTAATTATTATAATTATTATTCTCCACTTGATGCTGTGGTCATATTTTCCAAGAGATTTCTGATAATGTTCAACTCAAGACACGTGTGTTAGTACCTATATATGTATATGAGGTGTTAAGTTCTTCTGGGTAATTTATTATACAAGGTTCTGACCATTTCTCAGGGACAGTATTGCTATTTTTTAGACTGTTAAAGTTAGAAAGATGATTAAATTAGAGAAATATCTTCAATATTGCGATTTGCAAAGTCATATAATCACATATTTCAAATTTTCCCACTACTGTAACTCGGAAACCGTACTTTTTTTAAATGTCCAATTTAAATGTTGCTACATATAATCTCTTCTTTGATTTGACCATCTTAGATTTTCAATTACATATTTTAGACTGTAACACTGCTGTAAATAAAAATAAAATAAAGTGATGTAAGTATTTTTTATCTAATAGTATTTTTGTAGTTTAACTTAATATAGAAACTTTTTCACTGTCATATTATCGGTACCTTTTAAATGTTATAGTAAGTACTTAGATATTTTCTCAAAAGTTGACAAAAATGAAAACGTGGCGGGATTACACTTTGATCTTTCAAAGGCCTTCGATACTATAAATAATCAAAAAATGATATTGAGGGATGTGGAATCAGGGCGACCTGTCTCTCATTGCTGAGGTCATATCTAACAGACAGATGGCAGACTGTCAGAGTCACATGGTCGAGAAAACAATACTTTTCAGAATCTGTTCTGAGATTAAACAAGGGATTCCGCAGAGCTCAATTCTTGGTCCACTGCTGTTTCTGCTGTAGCGGGAGAGTTATGTGTCAGTACGCCGACGATACGTCAGTAGTGCTGGCTCATACCTCTCTTGGGGATGCCACTATATGTAAAATTGAATGGAAACTCCATCGCAGTACAAGAAAATGTGAAGTTTTTGTGGGTTTATCTCGATTCTTGCCTGACTTGGGACAAACACATACGCTCTCTGGAATCTAAATTTAACAGCATGTGTGCACTAATCAGAAAACTGCGCAGAATCCTAAGCATCGATACTATTCGACTGTTTTACTTCGCAAGTATATAATCTTTGATCATTTTTTGCCATCTTATTCTAGGCGATTAGAGTCTTTAGAGCACAGAAGCGTATTCTGTGTTGCATCTTTGGGTTGTATCCCAGACCTAGAGTATCCTGCACACCTTACTTCTTGGAACTTGAGGTGCTCACTGTTCCATCACTGTATTTTCTATCACTCGTCTCTTTTTTTTAAAAAAAAAATAGCCAAAAACCTAGGTTACCAGGGGCAGAATGGGCCTTAGCATTCCCGCTCATGCCTCCACCTTTTTTGAAAAAGGACCTTATTACAGGGCCATAAAAGTCTATGAAAACTTACCTAATAATATGAAAAAAATTCAGAGTATTTGCAAATTCAAAACCGATGTTTTCCTTTTCCTGCAACGAAAATGTTTATATACATTTAATTTTAACACTTCGCTCTGTAAGTACACAATGTATCTTTTTTACTGACGTTTCTGTGTCACCCTGTGATTTTATTGGCCACAAAGGATATTATTATTATTATTATTATTATTTATTTATGTGAAATAATTCACGATTTTATCTGCGACATAGTGGCCAGTTGTTGAGAACTGAGCTAGAAAATGCTTTTCCTTAAATTCTCATCAAACCACTACTTAGTTAAAATATACGATCATAAGAATATCATATTCCTATATGGCTGCTCGGTATCTATATTCTTGAAAAAATCGTTCGCGCTTTCTGAAACCGATACCAATGTGCGTATTGTATGTCCAATTAGTTGAAAGGCATCTCAACGCACACTATGTAGTGTAAGTAGGTATATAGAATCGAAACCAGTTCTCAAATGGAGCGCCGTTTTTTTCTTTTCAAATAAAATTACGTTTCCGCCGATTAAGCATATACCTACTAAATATATAGGTATCCTATAGACTTAAAGTCAGGTGATTCGGTGACATCGTATAAATTGGTATGTTAATTTCGTGATAACCTCGTTTCCCCAGATACTGGTTGTAAGGGCATCATGTTGAACGAAAGTAAAATGGCAGTAGATTAACCCAATTCTGATGAATTTCTACAAAACTTGCAACGCCATGTTCTCGAAATGTTCAAACTGGCTGCAGAGGAAACATAATTAATAAGAGAACTTTATTAAATAATGCACTGAATAAATATTCCTTAAAAAAATATTTTTTTACAAAAAATTGGACCGACGTTATCAGTTGGTGCACTGAAAAGTACAAAATGATATTAATTCTATTAGTGCTGGTATTTTTGAAGTTGTGCAGTTGCATTTAGATTGACTTCACATAAGTACCAGCACCAATAGAATTAATATTATTTTGTACTTTTCAGTGCACCAACTGATAATGTCGGTTCATTCTTTTTTTAAATATTTATTTCACACGTTTGAGTGTTACATTTGTCACGAAAATCGTTGAACGTTCACCATTATCCATGTATGCTTTGCTTGTATTTGCTATTATTAAAACCGTAACTCTATGGAAAAAAAATCAATATAAATGTTGCTACAAATAATATGGTCATTTTCCATTCTCAGATTTTCAATTTTCGAAAGAAATTGCCTCTTCTACATAGCGAAAATACACATATTTCAAATTTTAACATCGCAGAAACTCGTAAACCGTAGCTCTTTCGAAAAAATGTTCAATTTAAACGTTTCCGGATATTTTGGTATCTTTTCTAATTCTGCCATCTCGGATTTTCGATTTTCGAGAGAGATTGCCAAAGCCACCCCCTTCAGGAGCAGTTTTTGGAGGGAATAATACTTCGTATTGGAGTTTTTATGAATATATGCCATTTCTCAAGTCTCCTCTTTCAAATGAATCGAAAATCATCAAAATTACAAACAAAAAAATAAACAGTATTCCTCCTACGTTTGCGTTCGTCGGTAAAATATAGTTAGTATTTTATTTATCAATTGCTAAGGGTCTGAGTAAATGTCCCAGGTTGCTCAAGTGATTTTGACAAAACTTTCACACTTTTGTCATGTTGAGTGTAATACGGGCCTAACACTATTCGCAGAATCTCAGCATTGAGCATACCAACATGAATAGGAGGTATAATAGAATAAGTTTCCATGTAAGTAGTGATCTAAAGGTGTGGTTATGTTTCCAAATTAGCACTCGATATATCTGAACGAAAAATAATAATTACAATACCTACATACATAATACGTCGATACAAATACATTACTTACTCACGTGTTTGGAATTCGATATTCCCCCGCATTTCGTTGAATAATGCATCAGTGCCAATGATGAATGTATTTCATTACACATAATATTATATTATTTGCATTGTCTTTCTTTTGCAAATTGTTCGCAGAGGTTATGATTAGGCGGAGAGATGTAATGTCAATTCAATTCGTGATAATGAAAGGCGCAAAAAACATGTTGGCGACATATTTATTATTATTCTAAATTACAGGGGTCTCCAAAAGAAGAGCATACAAAAGAATCACATATAATATGGTTCGCAAATTATTGGATATATAGACGATAATTATGCACAAATTTGTTATCAAACATTTTGGAAAAATTTCAGAATTTATATGAACTTTAATAATAATAATAATTTAATTTACTATGCGTTTGTCTTATTTCAGATATTTCTCATATAAATATTAAACGAGCACAACAGAAGATGCAAATTATAAAAATATATTGTAACGTGGTGTAAATAATTTGAATCATACCAGCTCTAAATAAATACCAAACGGCAGTTAGTCACCTTATAATATAATCTAAAATATAAATTTATAACAACAAAGAAATCATTTTCCAACACGTATCGTCAGGTCACTACACTCAATATTTCCATATACATACATATATAACCTTATCTACTAACTATTTTTACTTTTCCATGTATAATCTCGACTAAAGATATTTTCGCATACCTTCTGTCCGGATTCCGTTAAAAGTCGAGGTTGCAATAGTTATATTCCATGAACAATATTGTACTTTTACCACACAGAATAAATAACAACTTTATTCTGTGCTTTTACTGTGATGAGGCTAACGATTTCTTTAACACTAACAACGTTAGTGAATCTCTATACATATATTTATAAGTTTATTTATTATATCATCAAATCAATATTGACTCGAATGGTGTAGTAAGAAAGTATACTAAAGAAAGTAAAACAAATAAGATGTCATATATTATTATGAGATCAAAAACTTTTCTATAGAATATTCAAGAAAATACTTAAAGATATATATATATATATATATATATATATATATATATATATATATATATATATATATATAAAGATGTTCTTGGGGATGCAGTCATATATTCAATAAAATTCTTTGATTGAAGCCGAGCTTTCGAGAATGTTTATTCTCTTCTTCAGGGCAAAAATCGTGGCTATGAAATCTTTCCTATTTTTGGCTAATTTATTCAAAATTAACGATTTTTGCCCTGAAGAAGAGAATAAAGATTCTCGAAAGCTCGGCTTCAATCAAAGAATTTTATTGAATATATGACTGCATTCCCAAGAACATCTTTATATTTATTATAAAACCAGTCAAGAATACAAAATCAAAATATATAGGTATATATATATATATATATATATATATATATATACATCTCGGTATCATTCTGGCGTCCTTTCAAAAAACAGTAATGAAGCGTCCTTGCCGTATATATTTCACTTCGCCATCAATGTGAGCTCCGTTCATTCTATAGCCGTTTGGGCGTCCAATGTATATAATAATTTCAATCTTACAAACAATAGAGCGTCCATACGGTGTATATTTATTTCATTTACCGTAAATACAGCGTCCGGCGCTATTGCCAAATGTGCAGTGGAATGGGATGATGAAATGTGATTTTAAATATATTTCTCGTATTTTGAAACTACCAGCGACTGCCTAGCATTGGTTGTTTCTCCGAATAGTATTTCATCTGACTTTTTGTTCCTTAAACTTTATTATAATTACTCAATTGTCATATATTCTATAATTCAATTATACAGAATGGAATTGTAGATGCTAATGATTTTAAAATGTAAACTCATTTTCATTTTTGTCATTATTTCTGTCTCCAACATCAAATAGAAATAGAAATATTTATTTCATGTAAACAATTAGGCATGTATACTTTCGTCCTGGATAGTGATATAGATCACACCAAATAAAATAAATTAAAATACGCTTCAGATGAAGACATAATAAACATACAAGTGACAAAGTACATATAACTTAATTCAAGACAAGGATTATGAACATGTTAAAAAAAGAAAATAATAGTAATAACAATCTAGAAAAAAGGGTAAAAAAGGATTACCTACATAAATGTACTTACAACATGTTCCAGATAATCATCTAAGAAGTTAAAACGGTGTTATGTTAAATATTTACGGATCTTAATTTTGAGTGATGCACAAGACATATTATTATCTTTGAATTGTTTGGCAAAGCATTATTCAATTTTATGCCCAGAAATTTATAGGAATTATGGGTCTATGTCTGAATAATGGAGGACAGATATAGTTTTTTTTCTCTTGTATTATAAGAGTAAACATAATTGTGCTGGATTCTTTGGCATGTTTTTTATATAAAGCAGGCACTGCAAAATGCAGCAACATGGTAATTGCAGGATGCTCAATTTTTTTAACAATGGCTTACAGTGATCATCATATTTGCTGGATGTTATTATTCGAATGACTTTTTTTGTGCAATGCATATTTTGGGGCTGTGACATGTGTTTCTCCAGATTATCAAGGCATACGGTCACTATTATGCTATGAAACATAACAAAATATGCCATTCTTGGATAATCTTTATCTACATTCAGCTTCAGTTACCTGAGAGTATTTCCCTTTTTATAGATAGGTGTAACTTTGGAAACCTTGAGAATATCTGGAAAAATACATGTACTCATACGAAGATTAAATAGATTCGGTAAAGAAATCGCTACATTTTTATTTATCTGCGGCTCTAGAATTTTTCAGTTTATGAACAATGTTCAATATTTCTGATTAACTTGTTGGATGTAGGTAAGAAGTCAAATGGTTTATTGCTATTTTTTGCATGCAAGAATCGAAGGGATTTGCAATATAGTTCGCAGAATTTTGCATTAAATTGTTTATGCAATGTTCAAAAGAGTTGGCAAAGTCCTCAGCGGATAAATTGCTCTCATTCCTTAGGTTATTAGTTTTACCTAAATTTGTATTTAATATTCCCCAGACTGACTTTTGCTTATTTTTGATTCAGATATTATCTTATTATTAAACTCCACTTTTTTCGATTTGTTAATGTTAAGTAATTCGAAGCTATCGAGCGTCCTGGTCACTTCGGCAATAGTATGAACCTGGGTTAGTTGTGACTTAAGATTTTTAATATCAGGAGAATTGTCTCGTCCTTGAAGCTAGCAGAATCAAAATTACAAATTTGGTGCTTGCAGAGCTAATTAATTGCTAATTAACTGCTGTATACCGAAATGAATTGCTCTTATAGTTTTTTTTAATGGCTGCTTTGCTAGCTGTAAATCTAAAGCTTACAGAGCAACATTTAAAAATATTTTTTTAGTACTTTTTCTTGTGTTTATAGGGCTAATTAAGTTCTAATTAAGTTTTGCTTTATTCAGAAATTAATTACTCATATGGTTTTTGGAAAATGGCTGCTTTGCTTTAAAAAAACAACTTTTCCGAGAAAATTTTATTTGGTGCTTGTAGACCGAATAAAGTGCTAATTAATTGCTGTATTCCGAAATTAATTGGTCTTACATTTTTTTAATGGCTGCTTTGCTAGCTTTAGATCTAAAGATAGCTGAGCAACCTTTAAAAATATTCATTGAGAACTTCTTTTTTAGTGCTTAAGGTCTAATTAAGTGCTGTATTCCGACATTAATTGTTGTTTTATGGTTCTTAGGAAAATGTATGCTTTGTTTTTAAAAATTATTTTTTTCTAGAAAATCGTAGTTGATGCTTGTAGAGATAATTAAGTGCTAATTATTTGCTTTATTCCGAAATTAATTGCTCTTATAGTTTTTTATAAATAGCTGCTTTGCTAGCTTTAGATCTAAGTCTAACAGAGCAGCTTTTAAAAATCAACTTTTCGAGAACTTCTTTTAGTGTTTATAGGGCTAATTAAGTGCTGTATTCCAAACTCAATTGTTCTTAAAGTTTTCGGAAAATGACTGCTTTGCTTCAAGAAACACTTTTTCGAGAAATACTTTTTTCGTGCTTGTAGAGCTAATTAATTGCTAATTAAATGCTGCATTCCGAAATTATCGGCTCTTATAGTTTTTAGAAAATGGCAGAGATTGTCGCTATCAGAGCAAAAACATATAATCTATACACCCGATATATAAACTATATCGGTAACCATTATTTGAGGTATTTTTTATAAAAAATCAATAAAATTTACATATTTCCTATGTTATTTAATCAAGTGCTGTTCCCCGAAATTAATTTCTATAATATTTCGGCCAATACAATTATATCCGTAAGAAAAGTACTTACCGACGTGGTTAGTAATGAACTTATCCACCGGTAAACTTATCTTACAGTCATAGGAACATATACGGTTAGCAATCGAAAACCGTCCGGTCCTACAAAAATTAAGTTTTATCCCTTAGCTTTTTAGTATCAGAATTGTACATTTCTTCATTGGGAGAGATAATAAATTCAAAAACATTAAAATCTCAATTTTAAAAGGGAATTAAAAATGGATTACATAAAATTAAGTAGTTTCAAGTTGCCCGGTGTACCTTTAAAGCTATAAATATCCCCACAATAGATAAATTGCCATTTTTATTTGTCTTAAAAGAACGTTCTCTCTCAAAAAATTACTAGAGCAATTAATTTCGGAGTACCGCACTTAATAAGCCCTACAATCGCTAAAACAAAAGTTCTGAAAATTATGATTTTCAAAGGTTGCTCTGCTAGCTTTAGATCTAAAGCTGACAAAGCAGCAATTTTTTTAATATCAGAGCAATTAATTTCGGAATACAGCAGTTAATTAGCACTTAATTAGCTCTACAAGGACCAAATAAGATTATCCCGAAATAATAGATTTTTTAAAGTATCCATTTTCCGAAAAACTATAAATAAGAATAAATAATTTCGGAATACAGCACTTAATTAACAATTAATTAACCTTAACAGCACTATTAAAGAAGTTCTAAAAAAGTAAGTTTTCAAAGGTTGCTGTGCTAGCTTTAGTCTAAAGCTAGCAAAGCAGCCATTTTCCAAAAATAAAAACTATAAGAGCAATTAATTTCGGAACACAGCATTTAATTAGCTCTACAACAGATTTGTATTTTTGATTCTACTCACTTTGCTCTGCCAGCTTTAGGGACGTAGAAATCTCAACATTTTAAAGTTATTTTCAGGGATACATAACTTTTTTTATGGAAAACGAGATGTTTAAAGATCTGACAGAGTAAACTAAATGAGCAGCTTTTGTTTCTGGATCTAAATGGCATATATTTCAGATCATTTCATCTAATGCAGCTGTGAAACCTGAGATAGATTTTTTTGACATTGGTCGACACATGATAAAATTCCTTTATGGTCGGACAAGTGCGGCTCTATGACTTCAAGAATGAAAATGTTATCATCTAAATTTGTGAACAGATTATCGACTCTAGTTTCTCTAGATTTAGTTATCCGCTGGTGTCAATAAAAACTTTTTCTAGCATATCATGTGATAAAAAATATGTTTGCATTCAGTTAATTTATTGTCACTGGTTTTAAGTCTTAAAACTATAATTGAAAGTCACCGACAGCCTGTACCTTATTATTGGAGTTTTTTTCTGATAATATTCTGTGCAGATAATATTTAAAAAAATTACTATCACCATCCGGTGATCTGTAGGCACAAAAAAAAACTAATTTTCATATTTTTAAGCTGTGTTAATTCTGCATCTATCTTCGCGCAAAGATATTTTACACAAATGTTATGGAAATCTAAATTAGTCTCAGTATAAATGCCACCTTGAATACAAATCTGTCGAATATGATTTATAGTCTATATCCTCGCGGAATACGATACGATAGAGTTTATGTCCTCCATTTTAAATGAAACGTCTGTCAGTAGTAGTACGTCAATATTGTTCGTATTGTTAGTTCACTTTGTTCCCAATACATTGAATAATGATTAAAAAAAAAATTAAATATATACTATAAATAAAAAAAATTCAAAGAATTTTTTTTATCTAGAGCGATTTTTTCTTCTATTGATTCGAATGGCACCCGGTTTATCCACATGATCACAAACGAATAATTTATAAGTGCTTCGAATATATATCAGAAGACCATATATGAGTGTAAAAGTCGTTGAAATGAAATTCATGTGTTTCGTTGTTGCCAGATTGCCGGACGCCCAATACGCGATGGAATGAAAGTTAACGTATTCAAAATGAATATTTTAGCGCCGCGCTGCGCCAGATATATCGAACTAATTATATTCGAATATCAATCAAAAATCTTTTGGGACGTGCATGGAGCGTCCTTCCAATTTTTGTTCCATCGGTTAAGATGATCATCTTGACCAGAATTACACTGATGTGTAATAGAGCGTCCGTATACGGACGCTCAATTACCACGGACGCTCTATTAAATGCAATTCGTCAATGTACGGACGCTCTATTGATATGAAGATGTATATATATATATATATATATATATATATATATATATATATATATATATATATAATGTTAGGTACATCATATTCCTCAATGATTTTTTGACCAACGAACCAAACGGAGGATGGATAATATTCAAGTGCTGGTCTGTATGTTTTTTTATGAATAGTAAAGATGCTCCGATTTTCAAGATGCTTTTTTCATTTGATAGAGGACTGTTGAGAGTTGGTCCCATTGAAATCGAAATTCAAAATGTCCCTCTCCTCGAAAACATCCCCAAAGGGAGTGGAGGGAGCAAGTTTTTTCGAAAATCGAAAATTTGAGACGACAAAATTAAAGAAGAGACCCTATACGAAAATGTTCAAATTGGACATTTTTCAAGAAAATTACAGGTTTCCGAGTTACAGCAGTGCTAAAATTTGAAATTTCTGTGTCTTCGCTATGTGGTGAAGGTTTTCTTTCAAAAATTGAAAATTTGAGACTGCTAAATTAAAGAAGAGATTATATTTAACAACATTTAAATTGGACATTTTTCAAAAAAATAATCGTTTCCGAGTTACAGCAATGGTAATGTCAGAAATATGTGAATAAGTATACGCAAAGTATTACCCTCTTTGGTGAACGTTGAGTTATTCTGATGAGTAATGTTAGACTTAGAAGTGTGAAATAAAACAAATTGACCGACTTTATTAATTGCTGCACTGAAAAATACAAAATAATATTACTTAATCCTATTGGTTCTGGTACATTTGAAGTTGGTGCCAAAAGTTTTAAATCTAACTACAACTCTACAACTTCAAAATTACCAGAACCAATAGAATTAATATTATTTTGTATATTTAGTAGATTTTTGTAGATTCATTTTCTTTCAGAACCTTTTTCTTATTTTGTGCTACATACGAATTTGCAATTGATACCAATTGTCTAAATTCTAATTATTAATTACTGTACCTAAAAAGCGTCGAACAAAGCCGATCCTATCGTCTGAACTAAGATGGTAATCAAAGCTGAAACACTCCTGTTAGATATAACCAAAATGTTTCAACTTGTGCAATAGTTAATCTATACTTTGTTTCACGAATGTTGGCGTATGCCTTGAAAACAAGAAAAATTGATCAATTCAACTGACAGGAGTAAATCAGTGGCGTAACGATTTCGAGCTAAGATATGGCATTTAAGGAAGTTCATATAATTAGAGGGAAAAAATATCGATTTATTAAATTTGCAAACATAATATGAAATATTTATTATCAACAATAATCCAGACACACAAAATACAAATTTATTGCTTGAGTTATGAAATATAAATTTATGCACCTGAATTATCTGAAATGTCACAATGACTTTGTGACGCCTATGAAATAAAGATTGCGTTGCCTTCGGACATACGTGCAGCGCCCTATGAGTGTATGAAAGGAGATAAGCTTGACATACTGATGTCGCAGCTTAGATCGACAAACGTAGTAGAGAATTTCATGATAATGAGATGCGATGAGACGTACGTAGCTCGTGAATGATTACACACAATAGCCATGATTCGTGAAATAAACTATAAACATTTCTGCTAATCAGGTGCTGCACATGCACAATTTTATACGTTTACTTATCGTACACCCTGTATATTGATTCCAAACGCGCATTTTTACACTTTTGTCATCATTTCTATTATTGCAAATCAATATATACATAGTTGAATCAACTAATTGCAATACTTTCATGATCTGTGCACCTAATGGAATTAATCTATCCATTCATAGAAATATTATGTAATCACTGACATTGAACACTATTTTTTTTTCGACATTTGGAATCGATTAGGTGCTCACCTTATTCATCATCATCATCAACAAAATCTCTACATCCGGCGTAATTCGAGTTCTTATGGTAATTAATATATACATATACAGGGTTCTATACTAATGCTGTGCCAGATCAAAGTTATATTTTTTTAAAATTGAAAATCCAACCAATTTTATATGAAAATCATAACAAGTTCAATGTGCTGTACAATAATTGAAAAGGTATACAAGAGAAATGATCTATTGTATTAAAAACTATGTAAATGATTATTAACCAATATCAAATTTGGCTAAGATATCAGAAAAAGTGATTCACAAAAGACTCAATGATTTTCTAGAGGGAGAGGGAATGATAAATGAGACGCAATTCGGATTCAGAGAAAGTAAATCGATTAATGATACTTTAAATTATGTCAATAACTTCATGGTAATCAACTTGATAATAGCAGACTGATAATAACTTTATTTCTGGATCTAGCGAAGGCTTTTGACACGGTAGTACATGAACTTCTATTGATTATATTGAGTGATATTTGTATAAGAGGGATTTTTAATGATGTGTTGCCATTAATGGTGTCAGCTTAGTCACTTGTGGAGTCCCTCAAGGATGAATTTTGGGTCCATTAGTATTTAATACCTATATTAATGGATTAATATACCGGGTGTTATTGTATCATTTGCTGATGACACAGTCATTATGTGTAGTGGTGACAGTTGGGTTGAAGTTACAGCCAATGCTTAACATTCCTTAAAAATTATAAGAATATGGTTTAACTATTACAGAGTGACTTTGAATATGTCAAAATTTAGTGTTTTAAATGTGTCTCTATACGCGGGTAAGCTTCCTGTTACAGACTGACTGACAGTACATGATGATGTTTGTTAAAATAATTTAAATTGTAAATGTGATAAAATAAAAATAGTAAATAAAGTTAAATACCTTGTTGTTGGAATTGACAGAGAAAATATATTTAGTATTGTTAAAAAAGTACGATACCTTCTTTTTGTTTTCTATAAAATGAGATATATTCTTGAAAAAAATTATTTATTAAAATTATACCATACTTTGTTCTGTAGCGTCCTTTTTTATGGGCTGTTATGTTGGGGTTCAGCACACAACCTTTTTTATCTGTAAATTGAAATACATTCTTGAAAAAAAATGATTTATTAAAATTATACCATGCTTTGTTCTGTAGCGTTCTATTTTATGGAATTATTTGTCGGGGTCCAACTTCTTCAAATGCATTAGGACCTGTAGCCAGGATACAAAAAGCGTGCTATCAAAATTTTAACGTTTAATAAGCAAAACAACATATTCAGTGAGAAACGATTGTTGAATATCCATCAAAAATATATTTTGGAAGCACTAATAAATAATTATTGTATTCAAGGGGTACAGTATTCTAGACATAAATTGATTGCAGTAGATAAAACTAAATTAAATATTGTCCCAAAAACTATTTTATATTGATCCAAATCTACAATAGATTAGATAATAATCAAAGAAACTTAAACTTTTTCGGAGGGCGATCATTGAGTTCAGGTCTACTCACAGATGCTATTTGAATCTCGGTCGGGGTTTGTAGGGCTATAATAAGTCAGACAACCTAGAATACTATATTTTAAAACAAGATTTGTATGTTATCCTGAATAAAAAATATTTTTATATATTATATCTAAAAAAAACTTTGATTTTGATGATATTCAGTAAATCAAATAAGAAACCACATTATTTGATTTTTTCAAATGGATCACCATACACATATATACGATTGAAAAATAATGTCCAGATTATTACAATTTTACACTTCTCGCCATAATCGGGTTAGTTACCAAAATATTGAACATTAGATAGCAATCTTAATTATTCAAATAAAACATAATATTATAATATCATATGTATAAGTGATTTGTTTCCTTATAACCTTGAATGGTAAATATGGGAATTATGAAGAAGATTATTCGATAAAAAGCTTTAGAATGATTAAGCGGTGTTTAGACTGAGTTATTGCTTTGACTAGGATTCAAGTCCGTATTCTTCGGTTAGCCTTGAAGAGTTTACATTTTAAAATATCATAGAACAATTTTTTGGAGAGTGAAAAATGAAGAGATAAAATCATGAACTTAATTATTTATTTGATAATGATATCCATGCTCATCGGTATTCTTATAACTTTAAATCAATCACAAAACAATTAGAAGGAAAAACAAGATCCATTCCCTCAAAATTTAATTATTTTAATATATTATTTATTATTTAATATTTATTATTTAATATATAATATGTCTTAAAATACAGAAACTCGCATAATATTATTGAAATTTTATTCTCCGTTATAGTTTCTTAAGTGATCAAACTCAATTATTTCCTCAGCAAATGCAGCAAAATAATATTTCACTCAAGTGTGGAAATATATCTATGCTGATGTCTGGTTCTTTCGAAATGTCTGCTTAAATAACTACTTATATTTATATTATTCCCATACATACATCGATTAACCCACATAATAATCTCAGGATAAAATTATTGCAACTGCACAAGAAAACATTTCCTAAAGGTCAACTTGCAAACCAGAACAAGAACAGTATTATATCTATACAAGACAATCTCGCACAACTTTGTTGTTGTTTGTAAATATAAACAATCTTGTGCATAACACAAAGTGCAAATCTCCATTTCGGTGTGACCTGTGTGGTGAGTGGAGAACACACATATTATTCTGCTGGTGTTACATAATACATTGGTATGTACGTATGTATGTATGACGCGTTTATTAGAAAGTAAAACGAATAAAGTTAAAAAAGACCATGTGTAAGCACCAGTAGCCACCACAGGTCGTTAATATTAAAATCAAGAAGTATTTGTACAATTTCATTTACCGTTATTATCATCATGCCCTGAGGATGCAGCAAAAGTTTTACTATGAGAATTGAATTGATTTAGATATGGAAGCCACTATGAATGGGCGCGTAAGTGATGTTGGAGAATTAGTAATGTAATATGTACCTAAGTGCAGCAGAATGATTAGTACTGATCTTTCCGAAAAATTCTTGGTACCATAATTCCAGAACAGCAAAGTAGAACAGCAAGGCGAGGGGGGCTTGTGGATAATGCTCCGTACTACGGGTTACGGGTTTCGCTAGTTAGCGAAAAAACAAAACGTTTCACCAACAACTGTTTTAGGTGTCAACTAAGTTTTACTAGGGAACTCTTAAATTAACATATTTCGCAGTTAGGTGTTTGAGGTTAGGTTGGTTGTGTATTTGAAGACGATTGAATTTGTTAAATTTTGAAGTAAATATATAATACCTAAGGACGCTACTGAATCCATAATGACATAATTTGATGTAGTTCAATTCAATTTCGTTCCAAACCCACTATTTTCAAATAATCTTTTCTTTATTAAATTGGAAGAAACTCATTAATAAATAGTTGACCTTTTGACGTTTTGATATTTATGAAATTTATTAATATTTGACTTTTATATAATATCGGCATTACAAACCTTATTGTGTTTGAGTTATGTATTAATTATTCTAGATTTAGATTATACATGGATAGATATGAATTGGAAGAGGTGGAACGATTGAATGGCCGCCTAGATCCCCCGATTTGACTCATCTCGATTACTTCTTATGGGCTTATTTAAAATCAAAAGTATATTTCAATAGAACAGACAATATTGCAGATTTAATAGTATGGATAATGCAAGAAATTAACAACATAACCACTGAGGTCCTACAAAATGTTGTACAAGCGGAGTAGGTATACAATTCGACTGTTTGTCTGTATGTTTTTCTATGGATGTTCGCACCTTTTAAATAATAAATGTGTTCCGATTTTCATGATTGATTTTTCATTTAATATGTCTGTGACTATTGAAAATTGGTCCGATTCAACAAGAAAAGCGACATTCGACATGTCCTCCCATTCAAAAACCTCTCCGAATGGGGGTAATTTTTTTCTAAAATCGAAAATTTGAGACGACAAAATTAAAGAAGGAACAATATCCGTCGAGGTTTAAATTGGACATTTTGTAAAAAAATCATAGGTTTTCGAGTTACAGCAGTGGTGAAGTCTGAAATATGTGTTTCCTCTATTTGGTGGACTGATGGTGGCAATTTTTTTCTCGAAAATTGAAAATATGAAACCGCCAAAGTAAAGAAGAGATTATATGTAGCAACATTTAAATTGGACATTTAAAAAAAATACGGTTTCCGAGTTACAGCAGTGGTTAATTCAGAAATATGTGTATTTCCGCGATGTTCTGAAATCTTTAAATAAGTATAAGTAAGTATTATCTTCTTTGGTGAACGTTGAATGATTTTGATTTCTAATGTTACACTTAAAAGTGTGAAATAAATATTTTTTACAAAAAAAAAAATGGACCGAATTTATTAATTGCAATGAAAAATACAAAATAATATTAATTCTATTGGTTCTGGTACATTTCAAGTTGGTGCCAAAATTTTTGAATCTAGCTACAACTGCACAACTACTAAAAAAACCAATATTATTTTGTATTTTTCACTTCACCGACTAATACAGTCAATCGATCGTTTTGTAAAAAAAAATGTTATAAAATACAGTCAAGTTGGTCAAAAATGGAAATACCTATTATCAATTCTTTATGAAATTATTATCTTCTTTATTTTGCTATCATCGAAGCTTAACGACAATATTCAGTCACCCTCAACTTTATGAACAAGTTATTCAGTCCATTCATGTTATACTAAAGCACCTTCCAGGTCTGCCTAACAACAGAGAACATCAGCGGGCAGATACCTACAAACACTCTTCGGTAGGTATAGGAAACGGAATAGGCAGATGTGTGAACCGTTGGCGCGTGGAACCCTCGGTAAATTCACTCTGTGCGGACGACGACGGTTTTCTAAAATCTCACCCCACATACAAACGCGACACGTACACGCAAAAGTGGGTAATTATATTGCGTCCTGTGTCGTGTAAAGTATGTGGATTTTTTAGAGTTTGCAATCATGAGTTTAGATATACATTGAAGCACGTATTTCCAAGAGAATTGCTGATAATTACGTATTAATATCATAGACTCATATAAAATTACCGGTGATTATATAGAGTTTCCGTTGATATTGGAGAAGAAAATATTTTCAATGTGTTCAGTGCCTCGTTGAAATTATCGATAGACTTGATTATGCGAATAAACAATTGTTAGAGGAATTACTAAAATTATTGAAGCAATCAAACGTTGCTAAATGGTGGTCATTCAATTTTAGTATTTATTTTGTGGAGGTAAAATAAGAAATGGATAGAAGTCAGCTGTCATAACCATCTTTCATTATAGAAAATAGATTGTGAAAAAGGGATACTTATAAAAACCAGGATTGCACTGTTAAGAACTTTTTCAGCGCCCCGATTTATAAAGTGGGTCAAATTTTTTTTAAAAAATGTTTATTTCACAGTTTTGAGTGTAACATTATGCATGAAAATCGTTGAACGTTCACTAATGTTAAAGAAGATAGTTACTTATCCTATTATCCATGTAAATTCTTTGCTTGTACTTGTTATTATCAAGAGATCTCCAAATATCGCAACGGAAATACACATATTTCAGACTGCTGTAACTCGAGAACCGTAACTTCATTTGAAAAATGTTCAATTTAAATGTTGCTACATATAATCTCTTCTTAAATTTGGCCGTCTCATATTTTAAATTTTCGCAAAAACATCCTCCTTCACTTTACCATTGATGTAACTCGAAAACCATAACACTTTTGAAAATATGTTCAACTTAAACGTTTCCGGATGTTGTCTCAGACAAACGATTCCGTACAAAAACTGTCTATTACAGCACAAAACATACAGCAATTATTAAGACTGAGCAAAAACAAGAGTTTATTATTTGGGGATAAATTTAACTTTTAACTTTATGTTCATTATTTGTGGTTATAGAAGCTAAAGTTTTACTTATTTTTTCAAATTTCCATATGTTTACCTGATATTACGCTTCAAGAGGTACAACAATTGTTGAAGTCCATCAAAAAACTCTAAAAAAACATATTGTTTTCAATTTTATTCTATTTTTATAATTCTATTACTTTTAATGAGACATAGCTCACTGAAATACGAAAGGATACCGGATTTTTTTGTAATCGGGACCCTTTGGGTACGGCACCCTAAAAATGAACCCCCATTATACCTTTACTAAAGTCAGATGACAATTACTTGTGATTTCATAAAAAAATGTAGCATATTGGTTGCTTTTAGACAGGATTCGATACGTTCAAAGAACTTCAATGTCAAAATGAATATATATATATATATATATATATATATATATATATATATATATATATATATAAATAAGATGAAGCTCTACACCTTTATGCTTTTATTTAGTCGGATACAACCACCCACTAGAAGCGGATCACGTGATTTCAAGCTTGTTAGCTTTCATCAGCGCCACATAAGTGGAAGCTGTATCCAACTAAACAAAAGCAACTGGAAGTAGTCAAAAACTTTGAAACATTATCTACCAGTGGAACACAATTCGCGCCACTTAGGTATTGAGAGCACAATTACGTTTAACGTCAGTATGTATAATAATTAAAGAAATCTATTAGTTCATTAATGAATGAGATATAAAATATAAAAATAAGATGATAATGTCTCAAAGTTTTTGACTACTTCCAGTTGCTTTTGTTTAGTTGGATACAGCTTCCACTTATGTGGCGCCGATGAAAGCTAACAAGCTTGAAATCACGTGATCCGCTTCTAGTGGGTGGTTGTATCCGACTAAATAAAATCATAAAGGTGTAGAGCTTCATCTTATTTTTATATTTTATATCTCATTCATTAATGAACTAATAGATTTCTTTAATTATATATATATTTATATATATATATATATATATATATATATATATATATTTCTCATTTTCATTTTCTCAAAAATAGCACAAAGAATAGATGGCATTAAATGCCCCTAATTTCCACCATTCCTGGATCTGTCAAGTCATTGTTATGGTCATTCTGTGTGTCATTCTGTGATTCAGTGAATATGTTTTATGATCAAAGATGAATACATTCATTTCAAAACGATTTTATCAACATTACATTTTTGTCTGGACAGGTCAAATAAGAGCTTACCGGCTTTAATTAAAAAAATTGATACATAATATAATTGGAAATAATTTCGAATACACTAATTGAATTTTACGTAAGTAATTTTATGTTATATAATAATGGAACAATATTTTTCTTAGGAGCTTTCAGAATAATAATAATATCCAAATGATTGAATTGATTTGAAACTGAAAATTGAAGCACACTGACTATCAAGATTGCAGAAGTTGACTTAGGATTATTAAACTTATTCAATAGAAAAATTAATTATTTATATACTCGACAATTTATATCCACTTTCTTATTAAATAACACATTTTTCTATTAATTAATTCATCTTTTATCACTTAGTTATTTTAATTTTGATTATGGTTATCTGCCAAATAATCTCTATTTAATTATCAACAAGTCGGCTTTGCGTTGTAATCTAATTGGAAATTAATAGATATAAATTAAATGCATCTGTAGAATAGACTACTTGACAATACTATATTAATTCTAGCTGATTCATAAATATGCAATCGATCATCACATTGAATGATCATATATATAATGTAACCTTGATGAATGATATAAATATTGATGTACTTCTAAACTTGAATATTTATTACGATTCAACAAAAAGAGTAATGAAATGGTTATATCGTAGATTAGAAAATATATTCTGCCCACACATTTTAGGTGTAGGGGGGTGCATGGGAGCTGATGGTAAGCAGACCGCCTCTAAAGAAACGAGCTTTTATCATTAACATTTATTTATATATGGAAAGAGTCGAGGTACATTCGAAATAATATAATCAATTAAAGGAACAGTAGAAAAAGCTGATAAAATCAGACAAAGAACTTGTGAGCACTTGGACGTTGTCACCTTCAAGTAGACTTGGATTTCTTCACTTATTTCTTTAGGGAGGTTTATTTAGCAAGTACAACAAAAATTGCATTCCTACATAAAAAAAAGATTTGAACTAAATTAAAGCCTATTAAGAAAGAAAGAGAAAACATAAAAATCTTGTTCTAAATCCAAAATCTCAACAAATCCATTATCCTTTTAATGTTAATCAATCTAGTACAAAAAAATAAAATTATAAATTATTATTTATTTTAAATCAACGTACAAATCTTCTGGTGCAATATCAAGACAGCAAAATCTAATGAAATATTGTAAAATCTAAAAACAAACAGGATTTCTTATTATAAACATTCTTTTGTGTGTTAAATTATGTAATCTATATCTAATTTTTTAAGATTAAAGAACATTCGATGACAGATTTTTCTCATGATAATAATAATAATAATAATTTTATTCAGGCTACACAGAAAAACTGCAGAAGTAAAGATCAACATATGATATAAAAAAATATTAAAAATTAATACAGATTTTTTTAAAGTAATATAACAATATGTATATTATAATATAAATTCAAATTATTTAAAATCCAACTCTTAATATGAAGTTTAATACGCCCTCTAGAAAAGTTTAATCTTTTTACATTATTATCTAATCTATTGTAGATACGTTTGGAGCGATATAAACTAGTTTTTTTGCCAATGTTTAATTTAGTTTTATTTTTCACAAGCGATTTATGTCTAGAACACAAAGATGCTTCAGCAATAGAATTTCCCGTAGAATACAATAGTTATTTATAAGTGCTTCGAAAATATATTTTTGATTGATATTCAACAATCTTTTCTCACTGAAAATGTTGTTTTGCTCATTAATCGTTAAAATTTTGATAGCACGCTTTTTGTATTCTGGCTACCGGTCCTAATGCATTTGAAGAAGCTGAACCCCAACAAATAATTCCATAAAATAGGACGCTACAGAACAAAGCATGGGAAAATTTTATTAAATATTTTTTTTTCAAGAATATATCTCATTTTATAGAAAACAAAAAGAAGGTATCTTACTTTATTAACAGTACTAAAAATATTTTTCTTCCAATTCCAATTTTCATCCAGTATAACACCAATACCACTCGATTTTGACATATTTAAAATAAGTATTTTGAATTTCGAAAAAATTTCAACGGCATGTTGTTATATGTCTATAAGTTAGTTTAAAAAAACATTTGGTTCAAAAGTTTATATATATATATATATATATATATATATATATATATATATATATATATATATATATATATATCTGGGAGACTGATGCTATGTTTGGTAATCAATCTGATTGAGCAGTATAGTGGAAAAAATGCACACAAACGCAATATGTAGACGACAAACCTCGTTCTTATTGCGGCACCCTACGAAATGTAGGTTCAATTTGCCAGCTAGGCGTGAAATTATTATTCATCTTCTAATATGGTCATCTGGTACGGATAGCTCCTCATTTATATATATATATATATATATATATATATATATATATATATATATATATATGGGATATTACGAAATTTGTTAACACGATAGAGGTCGCAGTTTTGAAGGTATCAAGTTCAAATTTGCTACAAAAATCAATCCCTCAAATATCTTGGTAGAGTTTATTATTGGGCAATATCGGGTAAGTAGTTTCAAAATGGCGGTCATTCAAACATTTAAAAAAATTATCAAAAAAGAGCCGTAGTGTAAATATCATCCAAAAAAATTTTAGATTATAGATATAATCAGAACCTACAACTTTTGTTCAAAGCAACTTTTCATAAAACACACAGGTAAAAAAATAAAAATTAATAAAGAAAAATAACAAATATTGATAAAACATGAACACTCAATATAAATTTGATGTAATTGTACATTTTCTGGAGATCTTAATATAGACCCTGATTAAAAAAATATATAGTATATTTATTGAAAAGAAATAGGCGAAAAAAGAATCTGCCTTGAAGTGGAACTCGAACCCTGTCTGCTATATATTCAACAGCCAAAACAAAAACCTCTAACCGCAAGGCTATGACACATACGACAATTATATGTAATAACATGTAGGTATACCAATGAGAAGGTTGTTCAAATTTCAATTCAATGAATTTTGAAAAATTTACCTTTCCGCTGACTACAGGCCATCGGGATTTTTTCTAGTGTACTAAATTAGAAAGAACTAAAATAGCCAATCAATAATTGCTTGTGCAATTATTGCTGTGGAACTACCGAGTTAACAAAATCTAATTTCTCGTTATTTTTTAAACTCTAACAAACAATCCGATGTCACGGGCCGAAGTCAATGAATTTAAATGCACACTATATTATGAAATATGTCTAAATTTGAAGTCGGATACAAGTTCGATAGATTATCAGAAGCCACGAGCAATGTTTGGTTGAATTTAAAAAGCTAATAACATTTTCTTACGCTTTTTGCAATGCGCTCAAACGTACAATCAACATTTTTCCAACAATATTATAGTCGCCACATTCATTAACAATGACAAACGACCTTGGGGGCTATTTGTTCTTTATTGTCATGCGAATGTTGAAAAACCGTACTCGATGGAAATCAATATCTTCTTAATACCATCTAGATTTGTAGTCTGCTGTAGACAAAATACGACAAAAGTAGATAGGTGGTATATTGCTCCTGAACTTTTTTTGTATCCGTTTTGCATTCACATCTTAATGAGATCAAGAGGAAAAATGGCGTGTAAATTTATTGTCATTTGAAAAGGAAGTTTAGGTATTGTGTATGTGACAAGTTGCATTTCCAAAGCATGCAAATGGAAGGACGGAATGTTGAAATGGCATTGATGTTTCTTAAATGGAACTAAACAGTCGAGGTGGAAGCCCAACATGTCTCTTTGTGATGATATGTACTTGTTCTATGTAAGGATATTAGTAACACTAATTGGTGGTTTTTGACGTGGCATCGTCTGTCATCACGTTTTTCTTGGAAATTATAACTGATACATTCAATATATTTATATTATTATGTAGACTAGAGCCTAGAGCCTTAGCTAAAATGTATATTTTATAGAAAATTCATGAGATAAGTGTGCAAATAAAAGTATGATTTCAAAAGTAGGTACCTATTTTTCTTTGTTACATATACAGCTTTATGCGAAAATAATGAGTAAAAAAATAGCAATAAAAGAGATAAATGCTGCAAACGAATATGTCAGAATATAAGTTTATAATTGGAAATATTTTCACTGATAAATCTTAGAAATATGAAGATATAACCCTAATTATTTAAAAATAATATGGCTTAGAGTTACAGGGTGTTCTATTTACACTTTAAAACATCTTGAAAAATAGAGAATATTTCGTTAAAGTGGAATGAGTAGTTTATTTATTTAGAAAGTCTGAGAGAATTGAAAATTCATAATAAAATGATAATTTTAACATTAAAATTGATTTATCTAATAGAAGCTGTCCTAGTTTTTAAAAACTATATCACAGTTCTGAGTGGCAACAAAATAACATAAACTTTTCGTTCTCTTTCTTGTCCATTTTAAAAGTTTTGTCTTTCTTCTAAAAGCAATCATACAACAATAGAATTCTATACCTGCGCTTAGTCCTTTTTTGAGATGTTTCAAAAAAGAAGATATTATCTATTTACAAAGAAGCTTGACTATTTCATATTTAAATTCATAGCAACCGTATTCCTCGGAAGCATATATATATATATATTCTGAATGAATTTTTGGAGTTGTCTCTTTCTGTAGACTCGTAAGTACATGCAAAACCAACAATAGCCTCTCAATCAACATTGATGCCTCGTATATATATATATATATATATATATATATATATATATATATATATATATATATATATATATATATATATATATATATATACATATATATGTATATATCTTTCAACAATAACTTTTGTTCTCTACTACATCTAAACTATTTAACATTTTATTCTCGAGGAACAAGCTATAGAATTATTATTCGTCATTTATCAGTCATTTCTAGTCTGGTCATGTATACGTACGTACGTACGTACGTCGTTGTTGTTGTGTTCCATACACATACCATGTATACTTAGTCACTTTCTGAATTTCATATTAGATGTGTAAACTATCACGATCAAAGTCACTGGTAAGTTGTATATTTATATATGCCTATATTTGTTATAGGCATTCGTTTTTCTTCTCAGTCTAGGTACACTTAGGTATCTGCGCTTATTGTCGCATTAAGCATTGTTCTTTTGTGGGGATTTGCTTCGCTTGAATTGATTTCTAGTAAAAGGAATTCACAATCTCGTATATATGTACATACCAACTCAAAAGAATGGCAAGATACGTAATTGTATTTTATGGAATGATGAATGTATTGAATCGGACATCAGTTAATTGATAATGCGAACGCAGATTTTCATTATCTTCCACGAATTACAACAAGAAAATCGACCCTTAAAAGATACTTTAATGAAAAACAAAAGAAAATATATAATAATTTTTTTGTCGCATTTTATCTAATAATGTGCTATTTTACTAAATCCAAAATCGTTTATCAAAGTGGCTTCGTAGCACAGAAATGTCACTTTATTTTACAGTATTGTCACAATTTGTCGGAAAATGGTTTATTCAAATATTAGTACCCCTTTTATTAATAATAAATTATCGTCTGGAAACTTTGGTTTTCCATAGTTAAAGTTTGATTTTAAGTATTATATTGGTATGTGTCATTTTGACGTTATTCTGATATATCCACATTTTCTTTTTTTTTTTTTCTAGTACTCCTTAACATGGAATATGTAGATCATAATTGAAAACGAAAAATAAGAAATATATTGCAACATTTCACATTCATCAGTAAGCTTAAAATGTCTTCTGAACGATTTTCTATATTTTTTTTTTAGTAGAAAGACTCATTTTTGACCGACGAATCAAAGGGAGGAGGTGTATTGAGCTATCCGGATTAAAGTCATTCCCAGTAGGCCTTTGTAAATGAGAAAATGTCTTTACTTGATCCATATGCAATTGCATTTTATATGGATTAAAAAAACACTTGTCACTTTTAGCTTCCTGTATTTAGCAAAGACACGTTCTCATTTTCAAAGGCCCACTGTGAATTGTGAATGATATTTTTTTTGGATTGCTCGATACAATTCGACTAATTGACTGAATGTTTTTTCATGGATATTCGAGCCTTTTAAATGGTAAACTTGCTCCGATTTTTATCATTTTTATTTATTCGATAGGGGTCTATTCCAAGTTGTTCCCAATGAAGAAAAAAATAACATCGAACATGTGTTTCCGCTCAAAAACTTTTCCAAAGGGAAAGGGGTGGTAAAAAGAATCAATATTTTTATGAACTTTTTTGAAAAATATATCAAAATGAGGATAGCGATCAATTTTGCGAAAATTTTTGGAAAAATAAATGTCACAACAGTTCTCTTTAGTATTCCAAGAGTTCTATCGAAAATACTGGATAATATTTTTTCTGTAGATGTAGTAATTCATAATATATTCAAAAAAAACAAATGATTGAAAAACAAATAAAATCACAATAATTATATTTGTAGTTCTCGCTAGAACTAGAGTTCCATCGAAAATCCTAATACCATTTTCCTGAAGAATTTCTGATTCATAAGGTATTAAAAAACTTGAATTTTTATTCTTTTTTCTTCCATTTTTTCAAGCAAATGTGAAAAAACCATAAAAATTTAAACAGTTCTGTTCAAAGTTCTCGTTAGTATTGTAAGAGTTTTAAAGAAAATTCTCATAACATTTTTCTGTAGATGTAAGATTTAGTAATTCATAAGATTTTCGGAAAAAACTAAATTGTAGAGAAACAAAAAAATCCCACAATAGTTTTGTTTAAAGTTCTCAGTCGAACTATAGAGTTATGTCGAATATCTCAATAACATTTCCCAGTGGAATTTAATAACTGACTAATTTATAAGATACAAAGAAAGTACTATAATGTTGACACAAAATTGATTCGCAAGGTGTCAAACAACTAGAGCCAAACGTCAAATATAACGATTAAAAAAAAATCTTGGATATCACTTCTCAAAGAAAATCATATCAAATCCGTTTTCGTATAGTTTCAAAGAACTGAGCTCACAGACAGACGCGAATAAAAGAGAACTCTGAACAGAACTGTTGTGAAATTTTTATTTTTCCAC
This sequence comes from Crioceris asparagi, assembly GCA_958507055.1. Classification (NCBI taxonomy): domain Eukaryota; kingdom Metazoa; phylum Arthropoda; class Insecta; order Coleoptera; family Chrysomelidae; genus Crioceris; species Crioceris asparagi. Next base: position 29,876,335 of record OY293830.1, on the reverse strand, counting down.
TGTTTTTCGAAAAAGTGGTCATTTTAATATTCCTTTTCAATGTTTTTCACCAAATTCCATAAAACTATTAAAAATATTCACAAAGAAATCTAGAACTATTCCATATCCACCAGGTACTTTGATGAAATATTCAATTTTTGCAAAACTGGTTGATAATTTTGGCACTTTTCTTTTTTCTTTCACGTAATTCAATAGAACTATTTAAAATTCATGGAAAGTACTCTAGAACTATCTAATATCAACCAGGAACTCCGATGAAATGTATAATTTCCTAAAATTCCGTTACCAGCTTCACATGACTAATTTTTAAATCTGTCAAGTTTCAAGTAAATCTTTAATATTCAAATTTACTTAAAGTGGGTGAGTCTTTCAACGGACTTATCTGGCGGAACTTTAAATGCTTATAGCTCAACCAACCACCATATCCTCAATCTGTGAGTAATTTTGTTGCATACGCTCCATCGATTTTGTAACATTTCGTGCACCTGCTCATCAACTAGAACAAATACTATATAATATTATAGTGTCAGACCTAGATTTTCATTTATCTAGTTTAAACAACATAACGTAGGTACATTATGAGGATACCACACCTATAACAACATAAATTCAGAGGAGATACTTGATATACCAAATATTAATAACTGGTACGACAGGTTATATATATATATTTTTATATATAAGTAGTTCTTAGTTTCTTGTTGTGCTGTTATTAGATGATGTCTTCTATGGTCATATAATTTTTTGTTGCAATTGCAAAGTTATGTTGTATAAATTGAATTCGAGTCAAAGAAAACTGACTAGAAAAATTATTTTTCTGTTGCAAAGAAATAATTGGCATATTTCATCAAATAGCGAATTGGGTATTATGCAAGAAAATAATAACAGAACTTTTCAAATTTCAAACGATTATCTTTCAAATAATTTTCAATTTCCTAACGAAAAGGCGAATATAGTAACTATTTTAAAAATTTGATTATTAATAAAATAGCTGATTATTTGGTAAGAGTAAACTTAGGTACCTATATTGGTTACTTTCATGTTTATTTACTAAGTAATCTAAGATTTATTGTTTTAATTTACAAACCTTTCAAATCAGCGTAAAAATAAAATAAAAATTTTGCATTTATATTATATAATATATCTATTACCTAATTATTATTTTAAAAGATTTAAAACATATTTCCCAAATCAAATTTTATATCAATGGAACTGTAGTCTGTCGATTATATAATTTATCCAACAAATCAGCTGATATATAGTATAAACATCAGAAAGAGAAAACACATTCATTATTATTCGAATTAAATCGAATTGATGGCTATGAAATCTTTCCTGCTTTTAGCAAATTTATTCTAAATTCACGACTTTTGCCCTGAAGAAGAGCATAAACCTTCTCGAAAGTTCTGTTTGGCACAAAGAATGTTATCCATCAAATGACATCCCTAAGAATCGTCATTTTATTGAATATAAAACCAGTCAAGAATGCAGAATCAAATTGGATTTCTTTAATGTAATTTTTTTTTTAAACATGAAATTCTCCAACAGCTTTATGTTTCTCATACATCCATATTATACTTGATTGTTAATATGAATTGTTCATAACAATAATTTTATTTCCAACCTGAACTGAACCAACATTCGACAGGTAAAATGCAAAAATATACCTGACTTGAATCAATGAAGACGAACAACCACCTACCTGTACAATCTCCATTGAATATTATTGACATAGAGCATAAAATAATTTATCCTATTCGCCTAATAAAATAAAACAAAACCAACTTTGCAGTGGGCCATCTATGTATAAAGGCCTGTTTAAACATCCCCATAGCAACCAAAACAAACATAACCACAACAACAACTAATAACTGTGATAAACAAAACTTACCTTTCCTGTAGCTTTTCGGTAACGTAGAGTTGCTTCTCGAATTAGGTCTCTCACAAGAATATCACCATCACCACAAGGCACTACCACTCTTACGTTTCCAAAACACACGGTCACCTTCATAATTTTTTTTTCTTCTCGAGAAATAAAAATGAGAGAAAAAAAAACATACAATCGCACTATCCGACCAGGTACGTTGCTGACGCCATGCCGAGGTTAAATTCACCTTTTCAAATCACCATTACATATTTTTTTACAATTAACCTACACATAACACAATACCGCATCACACATTATATATTCGCGAGTAATATTATTGTCACTTATTTGATAAAAACAGTCGAGATTCTATGTTCACAGTTAAATGTTCACCACATAGTTAAAGGTAAGAAGCACAACAGTGTTGTCGCACATATATTGTGCTTTCACTCGGTTGATATTTTACCAACTAAAAATTTCAAACGAGTTTTTTCCCCCACTTCAACTACCTGTGCCCGGTGGCCAATAGTTTCATCGGAAACGGGCATGTGGCTAGTATGACAATCATCTTTGGAATGTTGCGGTGTTGCCAGTTCATCGTTTATCTAGGACTAGGATATTATTGGAATGTCACAGTCGAATGCAACCATGTTGAGTTACATCATTGCGCGCATTTTTGCATACTATTATCTGAAATAATTGCACGTGTTCCACTTTTGTAATAACATGAGGGAATGAGAATGATGGGTTCGATGCATGAAAGATGCGCGCATAGAATTAATATTTCATTTCTAGGGCATGACAATGACAGTATTTTTTATTTCGGGTATGTGATCTTTTTGGATTCACTCGAAATTAATTGCCAAGCAATTTGTGATTACATCTCATCTCTTGTAATCTATGATGTAGGATGTCGGTATATATATATGACATTCACTCCTAGTTGGATTATTTGTTATTTCTTATATAGATATGTGGAGTTATGACAGAATCATAATTCATTTTTATCAAAGCATTATATACAATAATAATCTTCTGCATAAGGTCAAATTTTCTGTCCAATAAATATGTTCTCATTTTCGCTTAATCTTTTCCGATCACTATTACATTTTTTGGTATATCTGGCATCATCGCATTCAGGTTCCTCTTTTGGGCAGGTAAGGAACTAAATTGAAAATTCAAATATATTTTTTATTCCCGCCCTATTTCAGTACTGACGCCATCTGTTATAAAGTAGGTGGATTAATAATATGTTCGGAGGAACTTGATAGTTTCATAATGAGCAGAATTTAAATACACGGTATTCTGGAACTAATGGTTAACCTGGAAATGGCTTGTAACAGAACCAATAACCGTTCAAAGAAAAATACAAAAGGAAAATATACCCCGAATATGATTTTTCTAACTACTATGTTTTACCTTATTTTACTGTTGGCAATAATTCATTAATTACATCAATAAATTATACCATTTGGAAATCTGCTTTAAAAATGTATGTTTTGCACTGAGGTTTCCATATCTTTTTTCAATCAGAGCTAAACAAAAATTAAACTAAGAATTGAAAATATATCGTGGTGTAAGTAGAGAGTATAAGGTAAAAATAAATCGCCGCTGCTACTGACTTGGGATATATTTCTTTAAATAATTTCATTCTCCTTATTGGTTTTATGGTACTCAAGAAATATCCGAATTTAAAGGTTCCAAACCGGGCAGTCCCTAAGGCATATTCTGATACTGTTTTCACGTGATGCATATGTGTGTGGATCTGGGTCGTTGTTCTAACGGGTCCTACATGCGATTAGGACTCTGAGGTAGGATAGTTCCATACCCAAGTGCCCCACACGTGACCCAAAGGCTTAAGGGTGGCCAAAATGTATCTGGGAGTGACTTGAAGGTGGATAAAAGTGTTCCAGCGCGACCCATACTTGATCCAAACGATAGGGGTACCTACCTGAGCGAAAACGGGATCGTAGAATATAAAAAACAAATAATACCGAGCGTCTTTGTTTACCCAGGCAATAAAACACAACACAAATATAAATTGGAGGTTTTGATTATGTATTTCAGTTACTTCTTAAGCATTCAATAAATTATTAAACATTTCTTTTCAACATACCTGATATATAGAATATTTTTAGAGATAAAAGTATAGAAAAGAGCGCTTAACGAATATAGATTACAAAACGAAAAAATTGAATGATCTACTACAAATTAATGAATATCAACACATTGAGTTATTATGTTACTATAATGAAGAAAAACTTTGTTTTTATTGGAATACATATAAACTAAAAGATCCATCTTTTTTCAATAATGACATCAATAATAGTTGTATTCATGTATTTGTCGATTCAATTATTTTTTACATGCTCAGTTCTTTGTGAAGATTGATTTTAAATTTGAAATATATATTTAAATAAATGACTATGTTTTTATTATATATAATATATTTACAACAAATATTAGTTTCTGAGTGCTTATATTTAAAGGTGGTGATCACAGAAAAAAAAAACAAATATACTATAATGATCTCAATATAAATGCGAAACAATCTATTCCTCATTTCAATTATTTTTCATAAATATCAAAACGATAAAATGAATAGTCAAAACATTCATTCCTAGGAAAGCCTTTTTTGACTACTAATAATTACTTCATCTTCATTCTCTCTTCCAAATAATGATAATTTAATTATGAAATAGGAAAAAGATTGAAGCACGCGCATTCATAGTAGATCAAATCTTCAATTGACCCCAATAGAAGTATACGTTAAGTGTATAAAAAAATAACGAGACAAAAACAATTTTAAGTACAAAAATATATGTAAGTAATGCAATTCGAAATTGCCACAAAAAAAAAACAACATCATATTGCATCTATGGTAACAAAGTTGATGTAATAATAGTGAAGAACCAGTAAAAAATGGCAATGTCTAAAATTCCCTGGTGGTGGTTTGCGTAACTAAAACATACTTCAGATACTTTTGGATTAGTTTGACATTAATACATTAATTTCGAGCTTTTTTTATACGCAGTAAAAAGGTAATGAAAAATATTGAAAGTCATTATGCAAAAGCAAAGAGTATTTTTTTTCTTGTGAATTAATTTGTTGGTAATATTATTTATATCTTGTGGAGATATTTAAATAATAAGTTAGGCAATTATCCAACAAGGAATTTGACCAGCACCAATGCTGTTAGTAGGAAAAAACAAGAAACAGAACAAGATTTATTTTTTACAAATACAGCTATATTTTCCATTAGAAAAAGTAAATTGCACTATATGTATAGGAAGAGCTTCAGTAACTATATGGACATACTTGTAGCAAGAAATATCCAATACAGAGGGACATTTTTTTACGAAAACCCAAAAGTTAAGTGCAATACTATTCTCAATTATTAAACATTTAAATGACCAGTGGCGAAAATACCATCTCATGTTAGGACTTTCTAAGAAAAGTGACACTTGATTTTCACGATTTATTAACAAAATAGTTTTTTGTAGAATACAGACTTTTAAATCTTTGTTGAAATCAATATTTAACCAGTAATAAAATCGAACAATTACACAGGACCGTACTAAATAGTTTAAGTAATCTAATTGAATTACCTAATCCCGCTGCCTGCGCCACTTGTTGAATAAAAAATCTTTAAAAAAATTGATATTATTGCAAATGTGTATTGCAATGTGAGAAAACAATACTTCTACAGTTTTTATTGTTGTTAAAATGTCACTCTGTATAGTAGATTGGACAATGGATTCGATAAATATATCAATAATCTTGTTCGTAGAGCAGTTGAAAACCGTTCTAATGTACGACGCATGCGCATTTTAATTGAAATAGCATTTTCCAACGAAATTCGCGTGAATCGTAGAGTCTCAGGCGGGTTTCTAACGACTCTGCAAAAAAGTAATTGAAACATTATGTCAATATTTTCTAAAGAAATCTTGTGAACTGTATGTCACATTACTGGGGCAATTTATTTCCTATAAATATAATCATCCACATTTCCAATTGTATATAATATGTATGTATATAATAAAGAGAGTAAATTTTCATAAAACGAAAGAACGAAACGAGCTTAATATATTAACAAATATTTTGTTTTACATATATAATAATAATAACTGCATCTTTGGTTCAAAACCAACTACAAAGGGATGTTTGTGTGTATTTGTGAGTGTAATAATCATTGTGAAATTATCATATAAGAGAGCCACATCTAAAATTACTGTTTTAAATCACATAATTCAGCCCTTTTTTAATGCTATAAGCACCAATGCATTTTTATATCTATATATACTGCCTACTAACAAAAAAAAGTGAGGTCAAAATACTTACCAATAATTTGAATGTATCATAACGCCTGAACTGGTTATAAGATATACAGGGTGGGGATTTTAAATGGAACGCTGCTTATAACATCCCTGGGAATAAGATTTATCAAAAATCCAAAAATACGTCCTTAAAGATTTTTTATGGAGTTCGCTTTCGTTGTGTAAAAAAAATTGGGGCCCCAAAAAGGGGGCGCAGCCCTAAACAACTTTGTTTTCTCAAATTAGAAGACACTACTTGTGGCACGTATTTGACAGATGTCAAAAAATGTTATCGACAAATTCCTTTTTCAATACGCTTTCTAAAGAGGTGCCAGAAGTGGTGTCTTCCAATTTGAAAAAACTAAGTTGTTTCGGGCTGCGCCCCCTCTTTGGGGCCCCAATTTTTTTACATGGCGAAAGTGAACTCCATAAAAATCTTTGAGGACGTGTTTTTGAATTTTTTAAAAATCATACATCTCAGGGCCGCTATAATCAGCGTTCCATTTAAAGTCCCCACCCTGTATCTATAAAACTAATGTACCAATAATGTGCAGTAAAAAGCAAAATAATTTCGAAGGATCTAATCAAAGCAAATTACTCGAGAAGAAAAATCAGATTGTAAAATATTCGGCATTGAAATTCATGTTTATTGCATTACATCAATATTAATTTTATTGATAGTAATAGAAGTTAAATAAAATTGGTAAATATGTTTAATCGTCACTTTTTTTTCTTTTCGTAAGCAGTTTATTACACTAATTCCCTCGAAACCATCCACAAAAATCTTACCACATAAATCAGGCACACATTCACATACAATTTATTGAAGAAGAATGTGATAAATTTTCAAATAAATGTTTCAGAAACATAGTTCGTAAAAGTAGAAGTGTCTCACAGGGCGTCAACTTTTGCACTTTTAATATCCGAATGAGTACTACCTATTCACCAATTCATGATCCGTTTAACAACCTTTAAAAAATAATTAATAACACCTTCTTATAAATACAAATCGATAACCATTTTTTTTAAATACAAAGTCCATACATAAATAGTCCAAACTCAGGCACTGAAATAGTCAAATTTAATTAAGTCTTCTATCCCGTACAGTATTTTATTTTTCATAGACACCATGCCAAAGAAAATCTACTAATTTTATGAGTGTGAGCGCTACTGAAATGCTTACTATATATCACATGAGTCTATAAACATCTCCAAACAAAATGGCGATATATAACTACACAATATCTCTATTCAACCGGATAAATTGCAATTGATAATAATAATAATAACTAATCATTCTCATGCATCACTGTCGTCTGGGTCAGTTTCACTGCGCGGTTGACCGAAATTCCTTGTTATACTTTCGCTCATCGATCTTATATTGGCAAGGTGGACATCATTGTTGGCATCAGCGGTAACAGAGAAATAGTTGATACGTTCCAGATCCGGTACGGCATTCAGATCGTCATCTGTTCGATAACAATTGTCGTACTCGGAATCATAGAGGGCGCTCAACGAATCCAATGACATCATGGCATCAGAGTCAAAGATGCGTGACGATGCTCTCGATGACATGCTCGTGTTGTCGTCCATGTCACCGTCGTGGTTGTTGTGATCGTTGTATGCACTATTGACGTCGCTCAGTGCGCCTGCAACAAACAAATAAGTGGAATGTCAAGCATTATATTGAGAGTTGCAGTTTATGCTTCAAGTCTCTCCAAATGGAAGTACAGCTGATTATTGTATTATTAAGCTGCAATATGTGCCTGGGTATATTTCAATGTCACTGAAGGAAGAGCGTGGCAGATCACGCTACGCACCATAGGCGAGTAGTGAGAACCATACGAGTCTGAGAGCGGATTTGACGTGTATCTAGATGCAACTCACTAAGCTGGAGATTGAATCGAAAAAGAGGATGACCATGTCATTGACACAACCAGGGGGTGTTGGGCCTAATAACGTCTACGAACTGTGTCTACTGAAAAGATCATTTCACGTAAGTTTGCTCCAATATCTTTTCCTCTATCTTAACAGATAGGGGTGAGTGGGAAAGCCAACTCAATAAATTCGTTGTTCCTTTTGTACCGCTTTATGGATTTTGACAAACTTTTTATTGTTTGAAAGGGAATCCATTGCTCAATGATATATTTCTTTAAAGAGCGCTAGATGGCGTTATGTGAACAATTTTATATTTTCATCTTTCCTTCGGATTTTTCAGATACGATACTACATTTTTTAATTATTCATCTAAAAGAACATTAAATTTAAAGAAAAATAGTATTTGAAAAACCCGAAGGAAAGATGAAAATATAAAATTGCTCACATAACGCGATCTAGCGCTCGATAGAACAACTGGAATGAAGCGAAAATGAAATATAGTATTGAGCAATGGATTCCCTTTCTAACAATATAAAGTTTATCAAAATCTATACGATTTTATTGTGTTGGCTTTCCCACTCACCCCTACATGTTATATTACAAGATAAAAGAAGAATTATTGGAGCAAACTTACGTTAAATTATCTATGAATTACAAATATAAAAATTTTATGGTACTATTACTGGGCAATTTTTAGAGAAAAATGAGTTTTTTTGTATTATATATAAAATTATTCTATTTTCCCAATAAACATGAATGTTTATAATAGGAAAATTAAAAAAAATAAAAAAAAATGGAAAATATTGGAATAAACAATGAAATCTGAAATGTAATAAAAAAAAGCTATATAAAAATTATTTATTATATTGCATTAATAATAAAAAACTATTTTTGAATCTTGTTTCGCCATTGTTTTTCAAAAAATCCGGTAAGTCATTATATACTTTTATCCCGTTATAAAGAATTGATTGTTTGCCAATTATTGTTTTATTTTTTTATTGATCAAAAATTATTGGAACATCTAGTTGAATGATTCTGTTGATCAGTTGATCACTATTAAATAGAAAAACTAAATTTGAATGTTTTAAATTATTTACGACCAGATGAATGAATATAAAAATTTTAATTTTATATAATGAACAAATATCAAATAATTTCCTGGATTTATATAAATTAACTGTGGGTTCTCTGTAATTATTTTTTTTCTTCTATCTGAATTCACTGGATAATTACAATTATGTCAAAAAGTTGTAGTGAATATATCAGTAATATTGTTTTTCCTCAATACCTTCTGCATCGGTGAGACCAGTTTCATTCAACATTGAAATATTCTCCAATGCCGGATCATCGGTTGTATAACCAGTAGATTCTCTGTCATTGAGCAATGGCTCTGACGCACCACCATCCTCATCTTCCGACCATTCTGAGGCACTTCCTTCAGCACCTGCTGCAGCAGCACTAGTAGCGCCACAGTGATTGCTCGACTCCAACATGGTATTCTCAAGGTTTTTGAGTTTCTCTTGGATTTTTTCTTCTAACAGTCTTTTCACTTCTGCCTCCTTGGAAATAAAGAGGAATTTATAAATTAGAAAATGGGAAAAAGTATAGCGATTATAGAACTAACAAGGATATTTACCAACTCTTTATCCACAGGCTGCATTAACAGAAGATATGATTATTTTTCAAATGACTAAGTAAGATACATTTCTAAAGCACGGAATTTCAAAAACAATTTTTATTAGAAACGTCATATAAAAAAGTTTTTGTATCATGATGAGACCAGTAATAAAATTCTTTAGATTATGCTAAGCTCTCTTCTTCAGGACAAAATTCGTGAATTTTGATCAAAGTAACTCCAAAGGACATTTCTGATTGATGGTTATGAAATCTTTCCTGTTTTTATATAATTTAGTCTAAATTCACGACTTTTAATTGACGGTTACGAATTTGTAATTGATGGCTATGAAATATTTCCTGTTTTTGGCTAATTTATTCTAAATTCACGACTGTAAGTGTATTTATAATACTATTAAGTTGTTGTTGAAATAATTTTGTAACGATTTGTAGTTTGCCCTGAAGAAGAGAATAAACATTCTCGAAAGCTCGCTTTAATCAAAAAATTTTATTCAATACATGACTGCATCCCCAAGAACATCTTTTTATTTTATATATATATATATATATATATATATATATATATATATATATATATATATATATGGGATACTACGAAATTTGTTAACACAATAGAGGTCGCAGTTTTGGAAGAATCAAATTAAAATTCGCTATAAAAATCAATCTCTTGAGTATCTCGACCGAGTTCGTTATTGGGCACTATCGGGTTAGTAGTTTCAAAATGGGGACCGTTCAAACATTTAATAAAATTATCAAAAAAGGGCCGTGGTGTAAATATCATCAAAAATAATTTTGGGTTATAGATATGATGAGAAAAAAAATAGAAATTGATAAAAAAATAAGCAATATTGGTAAAACATGAAAACTCAATATAAATTTGATGTAATTGTACATTTTCTGGGGATCTTAGAATATATATTTAAATTATTGATATGAAATAAGCGAAAAAAAAAATCCAGCCTTGAAGCGGAACGCAAACCCTATCTGCTTTATTTTCAACAGCCAATACAACAGCCTCTAACCACAGGGCTATGACTCGTGCGGTTAAAATCGGGCAATTTGCATGTAATGACATGTAAGTAGGTATACCAATGAAAAGGTTGTTCAAATTTCATTTCAATGAATTTTGAGAAATTTACCTTTCGGCCTGTGGATTTTTTTTATTCTTCTTACCTGAGCAGCTTCTTGCTCCATTCGTTCTTCATCTCTTTCAAAACTTTCAACATCGGTATCATCATGACGAATATCCAACATATCACAGTCATTGTCCTCCTCCAGATCTCTTGGTAACCTGAAATTTTTTGAGAAACAATGTTGACCACTTTTATTTCCTCACTCAAATTCTGCTATTATTTTGAAGCACCTCATGCTATTTGGCAATTAAGGTATTTAATACCCGCCGAAATAATCCAATGGAAAAATAGCCCAGAAATATTATTGATTTCTTATTAAATAATTTTATAAAATTTATATATTATACACAATGAAACATGGCTATAGCTGGTATTGAAAAGACAGCAAAATGTGTTCCTTAAAAAACATACCATAACTCAGGTATGGGCCATATTGTTTTTATGTGATTCTGATTAAATCTCCAGTATTTTGAGCCCAAGATTCTCGAGTTCAAATATTTACCATTATTGATGGTACACCTTGTTTAGTTCTAAATATAAAATGATGACATTGGAGTCGAATTAAAGAGATCTGCTCAAAAATCAGGATATCTAAACTGGACATAATTTCTCCGACTCTATGTCGTCTTGACTTATCTGGTTTGAGGTTAGATTATGAAGTATCTCGGGCTAATTTGTTTCCGTTAATCCTGAGTTAGTATTTTATACAGTCATGAATATATTCTCGGACATGTGACCTACTTTGCCCTGAGCTATTTTATCGGAACACCTTGAACACCATACATGGGGGAGGGGGGGATTAAGCATGAATTTTGCGAGCAAGCAGCATAGATTTTAGTGTATTATTAGTAAAGCGTGTCAAGTGGTGTTTAAACCAAGTGCATAAGAAGTTTACGCAATAAATATGTTAGTATCTTTCAAGAGTTGTTAGTTAAAATTACACCAATAATTTTGTTGTTGTAGAACTTGAACCAAGCAACTTCATATGCATCTGTCTAAAGTGACATAACTGTTCATATGGTGTTTTGTGCATATGTAGAGGCAGGATTGATGAGTGGTACCTGTCAAGCGGCAAGATTTTCGCCAACTTGTACGACTCGTCAGGTCCGGGAGATGCTCCCCTTTTAAGAGATCCCTCTTTGCTGCTTGCTCTTGGATAGGATGGGGACGACATGCTTTGTTGTTGTTGTTGTTGTTGAAGGTTAACGTTGTTGCTCTGCTGAGCGGGATGATGGTGCATCCGCAAGCCGAGAGCAATGGCCTGGATGGCAGCCACGCCCACTTGATGATGATGATGATGGTGATTGTTATTATTGATCGGAGCATACCTTACGAGTGGTTCCAAGACGAAATCCTTGTTATGCTGACCCACTTCCATTTTGGGGGGGATGTTCTGCAACAAATTCTGCTCATCCAGTAGCTTTTGTATTTCTCTTTCGAACGGTCCTATGGCGTTCTCCAAATGGTCCAAGTTGTTCACTTTGATATTTGGTGAGAGCTTCTCTCGCATTCCTGATGGGGACATTCGCATCTTCCTGAGATCCTTTTTATCCGTTTGGCAGTATCCATCCTTTTTGGAACTTCTATCACTACTAACAGTCTTATTATCCTCTTCTCTGAGCATCTGTCTTATCTCGTCAGCTTCCTTAAAACTAGGTGACCTTTTGCAATTATTGGCTGTCAGCTTATTGCTATCTAATATCGAATCACTATCGTTTCTATTACGTTGCTTGTCCAGACTTCTTTGTTTATGCAGCGGTTTGGATGACATGGTGGTGTTTCCACCACCTCCATTCGCACTTGTGGTTCTCAACAATGAACTGGGCTTATTGTGTCTACTAACAAATTCGAAGCTGGCACAACTCTCTCCTCTGTAGCTATCTTCACCATCTAATACTGGAGGACTTGTAACTATGGAGGAATCGACTGTATTACATGTAGCAGCTAGAGCAAGAACAGCATTCGGAGGTAAATTATTACGTTTAGAGTTACTACGATCGGCTGAATTGTTTCTCAGAGAACAATTCGGAGGTATATAGTCCAATGAAGCTCTTGGAGAAACTTCAGGTGACGAAAGAGGATTGACCTTGAAGAGAAAATTTTCAATGAATGCTATATTTTTATTATGGTTTAAATTATATTATGTCACCTGAATATCAGAAGGAAACAGGAACTGTTGAGTATCAGTAGGTAGCGGTGGGGAAACACAAGGTGATGCGTCAGCATCAGTTGTTCTGCTATAACTTTCATCTGAACTACTAATGCTGGGTGAATGATTGAGTGAGCTAATCTCATCGGCAGATGAGTGTATCCTTTGTGGGACCCCACTTGTGGCATATATACCTCCAAGGCTTTCGTCGGAATAGTGCCTCTGCAATGGACTGAGTCTATTGTGATGATGTGGACTGTGCCTTGTGTGAAGGGGGCTATGCCGGGACTGAGCCAATGGGTTATGCCTTGTTTGAATTTTGTGCCGCAAAAATTCCGGCGTCCTTTCTGGTGTCAGAGGTGGCTGATGAGTTGTAACGATGGGGGTTTTGCTTTGGTTGTTAGTTGTTTGAGCGGAATTGATGTGATGTTTTCTGCAAACATGATATTTATTTATATTTTGAGTAATGAATTTATAAATACGCTTCTTTACCTGTGATGTCTGTTTGGGGATTCTTTACCGGGGGGTTTTGGTAGGGGCTTCAGGTAGGGTTTGGCGCATTCCATAGGTTGGATTGGTATTGAGCTATAGGGGTTAGGTGCTCTTGGCCAAGGTGGATTGTACTTCATTTCTGGAGTAGCTTGACGCTGGCAATTGTTTTTGTGAGGAGGCAGTGGTGGTGGGGGTAGGTTTTCTTCCAATGGGAGAGGCTTTCCGTTCCTGAAATGAATATCATTTAAAATATACTTCAAAATCGAGCAAAGTTACCAGTGCATTTTGTAAATTCACTTATGATCTCTTGATAGTCGAATGCAAACATGTTTTAAGCACAAAGGTTGGAGTATGTGTTAATCAAATTTCACAATCCCTTAGCAGATCTGATGGTTTCAGGCGATATATAGAAAAATACAGGTAGATGAAGGTTTAGTAGTACGAACTGGGTATGTATGCAATGAGAATCTCAAAAATATCCATAAAGGTAGTAACATCCAGCACACCAAACCAGAATGGACCAAGAACTACTATTGCAAAAAGGATGATGAATTCAAAAAGGAGATAGAGAGAAGACTGATGACTTTTTTTTTTGGAAACTGTAGTAGTGATGCAATGCAATCTTCACTACGAACCTGATATCACTGCCTACATCTATACAGAGCTTCTGGAGCAGAAGACACCTTTGGTAAACGCTATCTGGTAAACAGAAATATCAGATACAGCATTAGCTTTTTTGAGCTGATTAGTGTGATTATCTACAGAAAGTATAGAGAATTAAACGATGTTCGTTAATTTATTATTATTATTTAATATAGATTTGTTGAAATATATATACATACCTTTGACTTCGTTGGCTTGATCGACAGCTGTTGCTGTTTGGGAGAAGAGGCTCGTTCTCACAACCTCCCACAAGATGGGGCAGCGGTGCTGAAGCCTCCCTGAGTGGCGGTAGCCTGCAGATGGCAGATGTGGCACTTCGAGTGACGGATCCATGAGTGTCTTCACGAGTCGTCGTTGTCGTCGTCATCGTCGTACGACCTTGAGCTACAGTCGGCGTGCGAATTCGGCTGTTATTTGGATTAGATGTGCTATCAGAATGTTGGTGATGATGGTTATGATGGTGATGTAAGAGTGCTAGGGGAGTCGCAACGCCGCCGTACATGTTGTTTATATCTAGAAAAAATGTCACTTGTATTGTATGGGAAATTCATAATTGGATATTTTTTGATGAACTGATACGAGGGGCTGATGATTTCGTAGTTAGTTCCACCATCATCGTATCGGCACCGATTTCTGATTCAATTGATTCGATGTAGTCGGGAATAAGCCCCAAGATTCTGATTAATATTTTGGGGTAATGACTTTTTCATTTAGCTATACAGGGTGTGATTTTGTTCTCTAATCGGAAGATTACCGCTTTATGGATAAAGATATCAAAAATATGTTTTCACTAACTATATCTGATTTTTTAAGCTATATAATCCCAAAATATTTTCAACTGTACCAGGTGCGCCCAAATAGTCGGAATTGCACATAATTTGATTTTTTCTTATGGAACATGTATATTTAATTGACTAATTAAATTGTCCATAAAATTTTAATGTCAGTTGTATAACATTTTTTTTTGACTATTGTCTATAGATTTCGAGATGTAACTGTTTTCTTGACAGAACAAAGGCACTTTATAAAAATTCATATCTCAGAACAAGTAGAAGAGCAGAGAATGAATTTTTTATCAGAGTCACACATAATATTGGAGATTATTATGAATTGGTTAAATTCCCTCTATACGATATAAAAAAAATTAAAAAAATATTTTTTATTGTGTTACTGGAAAGAGGAGGAAATTCTACATGTGATCTACAAAAAATATTTTGCAATTTCATAAAAAAACTATAGAATACAAAAAATATAACATTTTTCATATGAAACTTCAAAACATTTTTGGTAGACCACATGTAGAATTTTCTCCTCTTTCCAGTGAGACAATAAAAAATATACCAATCCATTAAAAAAATGACTTTTTCAACTTTTTGTAACTTTTCAGAAAACTATTTGTTGCTCACGCTAGTTATTGTAAACATATTTTTGATATCTTTATCCATAAAGCCGTAATTTTCCGATTACAGAACAAAATCACACCCTGTATATAGTTTATTTCACGAATGATGGCGTCTGCTTTGAAAACACGAGAAAAAGATCAATTCAACCGACGTAAGTAAAACAGTGGCGTGACGATTTCGATATAAGATATGGTATTTAAATTTTTTTATACGCCTTAAGGGAATTCATATAATAAAGTAGAAACAAATATCGATTGATTAAATTAGCAATTATATGAAAGATTTATTATTAACAATAATGCAGAAACATAAAATACTTTGCTTGAGTTATAAAATATGAGTTTCCTTCGGACATACGAGTGCAGCACCCTATCATGATATTAAGCTTGAAATACTGATGTCGTAGCTTAGATCGACAAACGCAGAAGAGAATTTCATAAGAATGAGATGCGATGAGAAGTATAGCTTGATGTACGTAGTTCGTGAATGATTACAGGCAATAGCCATCATTCGTGAAATAAATTATGGAAAGAAAGCTACGCTACGTATAATCATTTTAATAAACTTAATTTTAATTTCAATGTTTAATAATGTTAATTAAAATTGAACAAAAAAATATATTCACTACAAAAAAAACAATTTTCAAAACATTCTACCGTAAATAATAAACCAAAACAAAATAAATTCTAATAAAATCATCTACGTTGTTTGTGGTTTATGGAAGAACAAAAAAATTTGACAAATTTATTTTAGGGCTTTTTATGTTTACTAATGTTACTTAATTAAAATTAACAAATAATTATCTTGATAAAAAAAAAATATTTGGAAACTTGAAATTCTAATGTGTCTATGTCTGAAGTACCGAGTGTCACTCCGGTAAACATAGTCAGTTGTTTAGAAATGATCTGAGAAACCTTTATATTATCTAAATAATTTAGTAAAAGATAATTAAATCGACGAGATCTTTGAATTGTACACAATATTATTAGAATACTTTTTTTATATAAATCTGCCAAGCCATTTTTTAGGTAGTTGTAATTATATGAATTTAGAAATATATACAATAATGGCTCATAAAATGATTAATTTTGTAAGAAGACATAATTTAGTCACTCAAAATCCAAATAGTGTTATAAATATTCTACGAAAACCAGAAAAAAACCTTACGCCCCAAATAAAAACTAACTACTTTTATTACCAATAAAGCCTTACTGTTCACGTTATTCGCATTCGTACGTATACTATTCAATTCTTCAACTCGTATCGTGCCCGGCTGCTTTCTATCAATCAAAAAGTACGTGGTCATATCGCCTTTGCCCTTCACCTTTACCTTACCCCTACACTGAAATTCATAGGGGTAGGTTTTGAGTACTTGGAACACCTCTTCGGTGACTTGAGTGTGATTTGGCAATCCGGTCGAGTCCATGCGACTTGCTACATTGACAGTGTTGCCCCAAATGTCGTATTGGGGTTTTCGGGCGCCTATAACACCGGCCACAACAGGACCCACATTGATACCTGAACAATAGGAGAAATATTTGTTTTTAGGTACAAGGTAGAAGAAATTGTGATTTTGGTATAAATTTGGCAACGTGGGTTGCGCAAGGGTTATCCTAACAAATTTATGATGTTCTAAAGCCAACTTGGTACTAACGTTAATTGATTATGATAGTTTGTATATTTTTCGTGTTGCCATGTTGCCAAAGTTATATTGAAATCTTAATTTTCTATTGTTTTTCAAACATAACCAGATTTTTTATCGATTATTATAAATCATTGAAAATGTAAGAAAATCCTTTGAAAAAGAAGGAAAATATCTGTTATCTGAGGCAATAATATATTACTTATTTTTATTGCTCACCAACTCGTAACATAAAGTTATTGTAAGAATTCTCGTTGATGTTCAGCAAACGATCCCGCATGGCAAACACAAACTCCACCAATGTACTCAAATGAATCCCGGCTGTCGTTTCATCATCATCCAATATTCTGAGATCTGGCATCAAGCCCACTGCTGCCATATAAGTCGATCCGACAGTCTTGATCTTATCGATGGCCTTGAATCGTTCCTCTGACAACAAATCATCAAAGTCTGCTATGATTTCGTTGAGCAATCTCAAACATTCCACGCCTTGATTGTTGCCGTCGAGTTCCGTATAGAATTCATGATAATTTGTTATCGAAGCAAAGACTACACCCACTCTGGAATAGCTTTGGTGATAGAGTTCCTGTGATAGAGTATTCTGTAAGAGAAGGTGCCAGAAAAATGTTTATGACCAGATGATATGTGCAGCCAACATCTCAAAGAAGTGAAAATAAACATCCATATTGTATTATCATCATACCTACGAAGACATCGAGAGACGAGGAAAGTTATTAAGTAAGTTAAACATCCAGTGAGTTTGAAAAGAACAAAACGCATATAGTAAGTAAGTAAAAAGGTGAGAAAAACATTTATATATAAATGTTGCCTACACATCAAAAAGGTGCATTGTGTTTTTCAACAGAAATAACAAACAAAAAAAAACAAAGAGAAATTGACAAAAAAAGTGATATATACAGTGCATTATTTTGTCAACATGTGAAATACTAAATTACGGTCGTGGTTAGATCTATTGAAAAAAGTTATCAAGAAAGAAAATACGGAATTATAAATAATTATTATTTCTCACTCTCACCATATTGTTACGGAATTGATTATCCAGAAAGTGTGTAGCCACATGGGCGGGAAGTAGATTGAACAATATCCGCTTGTTGGAATGTTGCAAGGCATCCATGTCGCGTTTCTCTTCATTTGCTTGCACCTGCCACAAAAAGTCCAATCTTGCCGTCCATTCCACTTGCCTGCCATGCAAGAGCACTGCTAGCACAAACATCAAAACTTGCACCACACTCAACACATGGATGGGAATGATGGAGCTAGAAAAGTATCCCTAAGATTATTATTTTAGTATATATATATATATTGGTATATATAGGATAATTTTTGGAAGTACTGAGAAGAACACTAGCAAGTGTATCAATATCATAATATCACTGCTGGCTTCAAAATATGGTTCTACAATATTGTTGTGGTAAGAATAATGGAAATAATATAGATACTGAATACTGGCAACATTTATTATCTAAAGATCAACTCTTACTTAAGATAACATAGCAGTGGATGCAAAATTTACTTCAATTTCATTTTCCTTATATATAGAGTCCTGCACAACTTATTCTCGACTTCTGTTGTTCATTTGTCAGTTATGATTATGATATTTAGCAGTCATCATTTGAGGAAATAATTTTGGATTATACAGGGTGTTCCAAAAAGTATGTGAGTGCATGTTGATTCAATTAAATTACTCTTGAATCTTTGTGTCTCTGAATTATTTGCAGCAACATTTCCATTACCTCTATTAGATAGACAGATTGTCGTACTGGAAAACCTTGATTCCCGATTCCATTGAGGTTAGAAAATAATTAATGGCAATTTTATCGAGACCAAAATGTTTTTGATTTACTACTAATCGCAGTATTTTGAGTTCAATGCCGTGTTACCTTAATATACTGAAATCAACTATTATTACTTGATAATTTGATGAGTCCTATATAAATCAAAATCCTTGTTTCTAACAACACAGAAATGTATATAGCAAAACTACAAAGAAAGTACTAACAAGGTGTTCTTCAAGTACAATTCCATGCAGTTTTATGAGAGGTTCAGATGAAAATGATTGATGACTATACAGTCTGAAACAGCCAAATGGAATAAATTCTTTGTTTTTATAATGTGTAGGTAAATCAAAACAATTTCAGTAGGTATTGTTGTTGCAAGTTTCTAGCAAGATGAAGTCTTAAACTTCTTAGATCTGTAGATATGGAGAACAGGATCGGGAGAATGGCCAGCAGGCTCACCTGATCTTAAGCTATTAGACTTTCTATGGGAATATGTGCGTAAAAATGAAGAATGACTTTTGTAAATTAGATCGATGATGGCTTTTACATTAAATAATTTTAGACAGCCATTATGTTTAAATTAGAGTGCTGAAAAGAAGTTTATGCAAGGCCTTTTTGATCATTTAAGTCATAACGAGTTTGGGATATAGTGTCGACGCCATTCCGAGGAGGCGTATGCGATTAGTAAGAGGGCGGAGCATCTTGAAAAGTTCAGACGTTAGAGATGCCCGGATGGCGTGAGTGTAAGGCGTGCTGCTATTGGCCACTGGTACACGCCATTGTCGAGATAATATCCCGAAACATCTAGTGAGTTCGCGTCATTGGTAGAATGTTCGGGGCGTTGGAAGATGTCGGTGGAAGCTTCTAGATGGAGAGGGCTTGCCTACATATTGGAGAGGATTTGCTACGGGGCGAAGTCAGTACGGTAAATACGGTGAAGACCGGAGTATGGTGACGGTGGAGACCGGCAGTACGGTGAAGACCAGGTGTACTACGGAGACCGAGTGTACGATTGAGACCGGGTGTACGATGGAGACTAGCAGTATGCTGGAGTACGGCTAGTACGTTGCAGTCCGGCAGTCTGGTGTAGTTCGGTCCCTAGTAAAGGTCCATCAACAACAGAAATATATAACGCTCAGTTCGAATACGGTTGTAGATAGTACAAATAAAAATTGTACATTGTAGTCGATATTGTAGTGCAAGTTTATAAGAACAGTGTACCTTTATAAATAATCTGTGATATTTTAGTGCGTAAATAAATAAACTTGAAGATAAATAATTCCCAGTCATTTCTAAGCCTGTTATAGTATTATAAGTAGTGAAGTTATTCCATTAAACTGACTATTTTTATGTTATTTTTTTACAATAAATGACAATTTATGTTTTTTTTAAATACATGTATAATAACTGAAATAAATAATTTATACCATTTGAGTGTTCCACAGTGTATATTAATATATAAAAGTCATGATTCTCTAATGATTAATTAGTTCATGATTTGGAGTTTTTTTTTTGGGGATTTTCTATTACCTACATATTCGGCTCATATACATTTTGCAAGATCGAAAGAAGAAAGAATATAGATTATAAATATCAAGCCATAAAAGAAACATTTTTTTTGTGTATGTAAACCTGACACCTACCTTACTCTGGAATCATAGCACATGAACAGGTCTATATGAGACAGTTCAATCAAAAGTATGTATATAGTCGACATTATGACCAACAGTGTGGCTTTGAGGAGTATTGGAAGTCTCAAAAATATGGCAACAGCCAGATAGCCCAGGGCACAAGAGAGAACAATGTACTGCGGTAATGGGCAAGCTCTGTGATCTCTTCCATCCAAGGTGACATTGGCGGTAGAATGAGGCACACATGTGACATCGGGGAGACAAGTAAACTGTTAGAAGAAACGAAAAAAAATTACACCAAAACTAAAAATAACAAGAATCTATATAAATAAAAAAGTTCTATAGATGAGGAATTAATCCAAGATATCGAGAAAGTGTATTTTCTTCATCAGGGCGAAGGCGTTTATTTAATTTATTTTAAATTCATGACTTTCACAATGATGAAGACAACAAGCGTTCTCGAAAGCATTTTATCTATTTTATCTAAGCTTCTAATTTTAAACTAATAATTTTCATTGCCACTTTTCAAATAAGATATATGTTTTTATTATTTTTTACGTTTGTGAATCATACAGTATAATTATCTAACGCATTTTACTGATCCATCATGCATCGATAGACAATTTCACATTCATACTCTATAGATTTGTCAAGCTGTCAAATACTCACCACATTCACCTGAGCCACCGTATAGATCAACACAATGGTGAACGCTGTAATGGCCAATCTCAGTACAAAACTGTGCGAAATATCCCACAGGATCCATCTGAGACGTACTGCCAACAGCAGCATCAGTACCACTGATATCCAAACAAAGGCGACGAGAAACAGTAGCAGAAGAATGATGGTTCTGGGTAGGACGGTGGCCTGCAGGGTACCTAGCAGTACTAACAGAACAAGGGCACAAGCCAGTGTCGAGCTGTAGCCCACGTCCAAGTCATCGTGGTACTGTTAGAGACATTTTTATATCAAATTTAAAAGTATTGGTCTGTAGATATAGTCTACATGATAAAATAGATTAAATATCTAAGATTTTGATTAATTATTTTATTTAATTAGAAATGTACTCTGTAAAATTTTACAGTAGTTTATATCACAAATGTTCTACGCCTATGATTTTGATATGAGTACAGTAAAATGTATCCCGGTATACTACGCCTCTGAAATAAAAGGCTGAATTGTATTCCGACATACGAGCCGCGCCGTATTCTACATTTGAACTGAAATACTCATGTCGTAGCTAGATTCACTAGTGTCACGATATTGCCAAAGGTTAAAATGCAATGCAACGTATTGTTTCGTAGGTCGTGAATGATTTCAGATAAATGCCAATATTCATTTTACAAACTATAGTTTTTATGTTTTCATGTAATATGTGTGTCAAATTAAAGAAATGGGTAATGAAATGTTCAAAAAGTAAGTAATATTCGAAGTGTTATAAAAACAAATAATAAAAATTGAATAAAGTAAAAAATTACAGGGGTTCTCAGACAATACATTTTTATTTTTTCTCGATCTTAAATAATGTAGGTAGATAGTTCCTGTACGATAGCAGAGAACCCTTTTTGTACAGGGTCTTTCCTCATAATTAAACAGCTTCTGCTGGTTTTATTATACGAGGTGGAAAAAAAACTTTCAATACGAAAGTTGTAGGGTTTATCCTGATACCCATATTTGTTTCAGTAGTTTTTGATATATTCAATATTAAAGCCAATAATAAGATTTTTTTCTATTTTAAAATAATAGTTTTATCACATTATCCAGAACTCTATAAAAACACCCAAACAAACAAATAAACTGTTATCAAAGATAAATAATAAAAGGTGTTTCTAAACGGCAACGGTCTACCCGGGTGTAAATTTCGATACTCTCTTCTTGCTGCTACAGCATTTCTATTATTTTTGTAAAATACATAAACTATTTCACACTTTTCTCCTTCAGTGTAAACCATTTTATGGGCATCAACAAAGAAAATTATTATTATTTAACTGTTTATTTGTTACTTCCAAGGCTACACATGGCTAATGCCATATATTATTTTATGAATGCTTTAATAGTAAATATATCAAAAACTACTGAAACAAATATGGGTAAACTATATATATTCGAAAAGAAGATTTTGAGCGCTATCATCCTGGAACATAATATACTGGAAGTTCCTTATAAAAAGACAAGTTTAGTTCACCAAATATTTGTGATTCACCCTGTATAAGCACTAACTATTTTTCCTGATGGTTCAGGATAAACCCTACAAATTTCGTTTTGAAATTTTTTTTGTCACCTCGTATAATAAAACCAGCAGAAGCTGTTTAATTATGAGGAAAGACTCTGTACAAGTCCAATTATTCTCATTTGGCCGTTTTTTTCTTTTTCCTTACCTGATTCTCCTTGTCTCTGTCTTTGAAGCACAGCGTGAACAGATTGACGTGCGTCGATTTCTCCCGATCCACACTTCTCGCCTCAATAGCTCTGGCCAGATACTTGTTGACCCTGTTGGAAGGCTGATGATACTGACTTGAGTGCCTTTTTTTAAATGGTCTTTTGAATTTTTCCGTTACCTTATTCTAAAAAAACATGTTCAACATATCGTTAGAGCTACATATTTATAACAATAAACTTTTTATGAATCAATTCACAGATAAATGCTTTATGATCAATGGTGAAGGTTTTTTTATTAGTGATGTATTTTTCAACATTTTCTGTGCATCGATTTACCAAAAAAAAATAAAGCCAAAATGAAGCTTCGAAAGCATATATATGATTACGAGTGTGAACGATATGTGGTCAAACAATGTGAAAGCATTTAGATCTGGTAACAGCTGCAATGTTAGTGTTGATATATGTATAAGTTTTACATACTTTGCTTGGAATTTCTTGTAAGTTGTATAAGAACTGATTGAAAATGGTGCGCAGACTGTTTGGAGATCCTTGCATCCATTTTAATTCAAAAGTTAAATGGTTCTATAAACTCAAGCCATCAAAATGGATGTGGATGTTTTTGTGTAATTTGTAGATTACGTGCTAGGAGTGTGTTCGGTAATTAATACTTGTGCCGTAATATTATTCTTAGTGGAATGGAACACTTACGTTTATAGTCTAGGAGAAGAACGCACTTAAAACGTTCTGGAGAATAGTGAAATATATTTACATTTTGCTAATTTGTTATACAAATACTTATTTTCTCATTTATGTTTAATATATATATTTGGATATCTGTAATCATTCGGCAAAAAATTCAGAGGTTAATTACTAGATTAGCTTACAAATATTTTGTTCTTGCAGATTTTTTTAAATTCAAAGATATAGGGCAGTTAATGTTTCATGTAGATTTTTTTTCACCTAAATCAACTAGGTTTATCAAGACTTTCTTGCTTGTTTATTAATCTTACTAAAAAAAGTCTTGTTCAACATTAACAGAAGACAAAATATTTACAAAATAATCCAGATAATAACCCTTCTTGCATTTTTTGGTCTTCTGAAAACCTTGTATATTTTTCAATGCTTATTTTGAACTTGTTTGTATTTTTTCTGAACATAATTTAGTAAACAAACACCTCTTGAATAAACGTTTATGATAAATCTGATGGATCTAGAAGTCCGACAAAGTTGATAATAATTACGATGAGCACTTTTTGTACTAGGTAATAATTTCTATACTGGGTGAATTTGAAATTGTTGCGAATATTTTAACCTGCTGATTTATGAAAAAAAAGTTATCAAAATATAAGTATTTGGCGTCAAATATTCCAGCAGCGCCACTGATTTGGAGAGCCTTATAAATTACACCTGTAAATTTCAGGCGATGAGGGTAAATAGTTGCCACATTTTTGTACACAATCATGGCGCTTCATTTGTTGTGTTGTTGTTCACTGTCAATGACGATGTATAATGATATATGTGATTTTTCAATACTATTAAAAATAATCAAAGTGTCTGTTTGTAATATCAAAGTATATGTGACATTAATAAAGTCAATTTTAAATATAACCCCACGCAATTATTTTTCTATGTTTCTTCAAAAACCAGATAATTTTTTATTCATTGTCACTCGTCTGGTATGGGTATAAGGGATCTTGACCCATTTTCATTCATTCAATTCATACTGAATTATATATGTGAATATTCGCAAGTATTTCAAACTCACCATAAGTTGGCTACCCACATCCCCTTCTCAGCTTTCCCCTCCATATTTAAAATGGTACTCAAAACTTATAATTTTCTACCGATTCGAGGAAAAAGTTTTACCCCCTAACTGTTCCACAAATGCATATGTTCCAGGGACCCAACCCATAACTACTGTTCATTGCATAAATGTATGTAAGTCTCTACGGTTCCATGTCCCAATAAAGATTTCTTATATTAATTTATGGATAATATTAAAGAATCCTTTTCCATATAACCGAAATTAATAGAAAAATATTGACACTTAACTCTCAAACTGGTTAATTAACTATAAAACAAAAATTTGACAAATGTTGTAAAGAGTTTAATCCACTATAAATTTGTCAAGACTATTTTTTCCGTGAAGGTTCTGAAGATAAGTAGATGTTTATATTTTTTTTATTTGAACCCCATTTTTTTATGATGGCTGGGAAGGCTCAAATGATTGGGTGGGTGTCGCAAACTTAGCATGTTTTTTAGGATATTTACATGTTTTTATAATACCAAATTTCATTTCTGTCGCATTTTTTCTCAGATAACTTCACTAATAATTTTATTAAATAGTTCTAATGAAATTAGTAAAACTAAATTAACAAATAAGCTTATTTAAGGTTACTAATACACACTATACACTAAAAAGCAGAAAATGAAATCAACAAACAAACAAATAACAAAGTATTACTTGAGAAATGAACATAACACGCATATAAACATAATTTAGCAATAGCTAAATTATATTTAAGCAATAGCTTAAGTAAATGGAAGCGTAACTCAACAATTATTGTAGCTGTCATTTTGTTCTGGGCATGTTTCTCATCATATACCTTACAAGTGGTTGTTCAGTTGTTCATTTGTTTGTTTGTTTGTTTGTGGGAAGAGCGGATAATAGGTAAAGATAGCAAAACAATGCTTGCAGAGTGTCTTGTTTTATTCATATAATAAATAATATTATGAAGTATCCGTTTTAATGTGGGTGTAGGGGTATATTTAGAATGCGTCACATCCACAGAGAGATTGCATAAGCATTCGACTAGATCGAGCTCTCATTCTGATAAAATAATTGAAATGTCGGATGTGTAGCGAGCCGTAAACAGTTTGATTTTATATAACGTTTTGTTATTTTTATAACCACCCACATATTGATTTTATTTGTGAGTGCAAATGATGAGTTGTTTCAATATTTTAAGGTTTCAGTCAGAGTCTCTGTAATTAATCTACTAATAATGGGACATATTGAAAAGACTCAGAGAATCAGAGAAGTTTCTGGTTAAAACGCTTTTCTCTCGTTAAAACTAGGTTATACTGAGCTCTGTTAAGATAGCAGTGACAAAATTTACAGAAACAATCGAAACCGGCATGCTAATTAGTTGCTAAAATCCCGATATTGTTGCTCGAACAAGTTTTGAAAAAATCGAGTTACTGCTATCTTAACGTGTAAGGTAGCAGTGAAACCACAGTTTTTTTTAATATCAACACCACCTGAATTTGTTGCTAATATTCTGCTGGTTATTCAAGCACTATTAAACACTTATCTAATGAGCAACAAAATTTCAGCTAGAAATTAAGAAAGAAAATGGAGATATTCTGATAGCAACACCAAAATAATTCAATTACAAGTTTAATATTAGCAATATTATTTGTTTTTATTTTGTTGCTGGTTATTCAAGCACTAATAAAATTTCTGCTAGAAATTAAGAGAGAAAATGAAGATATTCTGATAACGTCAACAACAAGGCTATTCGGTTTATCCAGTGGATATTTTAACTATTTATTAATTTTTTGTTTTGGATTATTTTTTTTTATTTTCTATTTTTGTATTTTCTTTATACTATCTTACAGCAAAAAATGAGCAACAAATTCGGGTGCTGTTAATATTTAAAAAAAAATCTTACACGTTAAGATAGCAGTAACTCGATTTTTCAAAACTGGTTCGAGCAACAAAATCGGGAATTTAGCAAATGACTTGTCCCTGCTAGCTTAACATAACTTTTATACTCAATACCTCCATTAAAACTAGAATTAATATAATTTTTTTTTTAAATTGGACCAACTTTATTAGTTGGTGCACTGGGAAATACAAAATTATATTAATTCCATAGGTGCTGGTAATTTTGAAGTTGTGCAGGTAAAGGTAGATAGCAGACCTTTGGCACCAACTTCAAAAGTAGCAGAGATTTGAAAACATCGCGGATATACAAATTTTTCAGACTTAACATTGCTGTAACTCGGACAACTATGATTTTTTTTGAAAAATGTGCAATTTGAACCTTGCCAGATATTGTGTCTTTTTTAATTTTGTCGTCTTAAATTTTTGATTTTCGAAAAAAATATACCCCTCCAGCTCCTTTGTTGAGTGTCGATTTTTTTACAATGTGACCAATTCTCAATAGTCGTCTTTCAAAGGAAAAAAGAATCATTCGAAAAGCAGAAAAACAGTCAAATTGTATAACCTCCTCTGTCTGGTAGTTGGGCAAACATGAATGAGATATCGAACATAATTTGCTTTCACTGTTGTAAAAACTAGTTTTAAATGACCATAATTTTCTAGATGTATCTACTGCAGGCAGTCAATATAAACTAAATTTTAACCAGAAACAACGTGTTCCAACACTACAATCGAGTTTTCACTATAACATATAAATTAATTTATTTCCAAACTCTGCAAATTGATTATTTGAAATGCTTTTTGAATAATCAAAGCATTCTATTAGTTAGTAGGAAAGATAAATCCAGAGCACTAGGATAATGAAGAACATCAACAATCAATATAATTGTTAATATAGTGAAAGAGAACACAAAAAAAAAACTATTCTCAGCCGTGAAAAGAGAAAGATTAAAGAGTAAGTAGTCGAAAAATAAAACAGAAGAAAAAAAAAACGGTGAGTTGCGTTGTAGACAGACTCACATTGCTTTCGCTATCATTGAAGGAATGGCTTGATTCTTGCGAGGGTGATATATCAGCATGGAGGGCCCTTTGTAGTTCTAGTACCTATAAGCCACATTAATCCAATCTAGACATTGAGCGCCTTGAGTTAAAGGATTTGCATGCAAAAGACATCTCTAACCATTCATATATACAGGGTGTTTCATAATAAATGCGCAGCACATGAGGATGTGATGATAGCTCGTCCAAAAATATGAAAAAAGTCGATATTAACGTATGCTACAAAATGCATCATTTTCGAGATACAGGGTGTTGAAATTGTTAAAAAAATATAGTTTTTTTGTGAATATCTCCGGAACCGTTTATCGTACAGAAAACAGCTAAGTTT
Organism: Crioceris asparagi; assembly: GCA_958507055.1. Lineage (NCBI taxonomy): Eukaryota > Metazoa > Arthropoda > Insecta > Coleoptera > Chrysomelidae > Crioceris > Crioceris asparagi. The sequence continues at coordinate 29,848,294 of OY293830.1, read as the reverse complement.
CGAGTCAGAAAAAAATTTTGTTTAGTCATAATTGGTGAAGATTTTGAAGGAATTGTGGGTGTTTTTCTCCCAAATTTCTACGCCAATGGAAAAACTACGGTTTTGAGGCGCCCATTTGAACCATCAATGTTTTCTACACAAAAACGGTAGTTTTGTTCGTGAGCTCTAAAGTCGACCGTTTTCGAGAAATATCAACTTTTATGTTGAAAAAATACGGCAAATTTTTTATTTACTAATTGAACAAAATTTATATAAACGTTAGATAGAACAAGTAACAAAAGCTAAAATCGATCGGGTTATTTTCAACATAAAAGTTGTTTTTTCTCGAAAACGGTCGACTTTAGAGCTCACGACCAACAACACCTTTTTTGTGTAGAAAACATTGGCGGTTCAAATGGATGCCTCAAAACCATACTTTTTCCATTGGCGTAGAAATTGGGAGAAAAAGAGCCTCCACTCCTTCAAAATCTTCACCAATTATGACTTAAAAACTTTTTTCTGACTCAAAACTTAGCTTATTATGAGTGGAAAATGCCTACAAAAGTCGTTTTCTGTACGATGAACGGTTCTGGAAATATTCACAAAAAAACGATTTTTTTTTCAATTTCATCACCCTGTATCTAGAAAATGGTGCATTTTAGAGGTAAGTTAATATAAACTTTTTTTATATTTTTGGACGAGCTATCACATTTTCAAGTCCTGCGCATATATTATGAAACACCCTGTATATACGCCCATTATAACATACCACCACATATCTCCATCGAAAAAATCATCAGGTATATCAAAAAACCGTACATACCCACCAAAACAATTATTATTCAAACATATATTTTTCTAATGTCAACAAGATTTATTCGATAGAAATATATATATTTTTTCTAGAAACATCAAACATACATCATGCCAAAACAGTTTAAATATAAATTTCGAGAGACAGTGTATGAAAATACTGTAGCCAAAACCATATCGTGAAAGATTGTCACAAGTAATTATGCTTCTTTATTAAAAAACAAAAAAAAACCTCATATTTCATGTGGGAAAATATTCAACAATAACAAATGCAAGATTTTTCTGAATATGTCCTGTAATTATGTAATTATTTTACACTCAAAGGTGAATTAATTCATTTTTAAATGATTTTAGGTATAAACATTTCCAAGTACATTTGTATGAAAGGCCTAGCGAGGGATTAGAGGCTCTAATAATTGGAAATGTTATAAAATAAACTGAAGAAGACGATTCAAATAGAATAGGTAATTCAATTAAAATTTATGTAGGTAAGTAATTTCATTTATACTAAAATGCTACTGAATATTAAGACAAGCGCTTTGCTTTCACTAGCTTCCATTTATATCATCTTAGGAGATTTTAAAATAAAAAATGTTCAGACGATTTAAATAAGGTGCTATAATTGAATAACACTGCCAGATAATTAACCACTCACAATAATTACTAAATGTTTCCAAGGTTCAAGAATATTTTTTATATTTGCATCATCACATTAGTTCAGAATTGTGCATTTATTTCAATGTTGCTCAAAAAGTATGTGTCATTATATTAATTAAGCAATAATTCAGTATGAAGATATAATTTTAAATTGCATGATCTTTTTATCACTCGATAACATTTTCTATCCCATTCGCTCTATTTTAATATCATCCACTTGTCGAATAGGAAAATAATCCATTTCGAAATTTTCCGAGTAGATGACTTTCGACTGGCTAACCTATATTTATCTTTCCATACTGATATTTCACTAAAGCTCCTTGAACTGAAATAACATTTCTTCGCTGAACTGGCCTTCAAAGATAAACACGAATAGTCTGCATACTTGAAAAAGTTCGAAATTCGAAATTGTTCAGCTTCAACTTTTGTAATAGCTATAATAGAAAAGAGCCAGCAGGAATGTATTCCTGCCTTTGGTAAATGTCGATGATCGTTGAACGCTAGTGATAAGGTAGAACCCTTTTATCTGAAATAGGGCCGTAGATATTCTTCTTATTTTCAGTTTGATAGGAGCATTTCATTTGTGAAGGTATATGTGTTATTTCAGGATATCAAAGGAAACTTTATTATTGTTTTCTTAGTAAATAAACACATACAGGTTCTCCGAAAAAGAAACGGAACCGTTGAATATTTCAGCAAAAGCTTGACATAAAGTTATGAATTTTAGTATACGGGGGTTATCAGTAGTGCCGTATCTAAAAATAATATTTGCAACATTGCTAAATTTACAGTTTTTTCTATGGTGCCCCCAACTTTGTTTTTTTAAATATAATGCTAGGTTTCTTTTTAGCGCAATCGATTTTTCGGGTACAAATTACTATGATCCTATATTATCAAATTCTAATTCCCCTAATTTTTGTTAATATGGATATTCTACATTTAGTTAGAAAATATCACAAAATATCTATATCTCGAGAAATCGTGGCAATATGACAATGAAACTTAATTTAATAGAAATTTGTTGACAAGTCTGATCTAAAAATACCATTTACAACGTTGTCAAATTTACATGTTGTTTCCACTAAATCTTCCACAGTATTTATTTATCCCTTTTTAAATTTTGCGCATTTTATTTGATACCATAAAGATATTTTTTTACTGACAAATCAAACCCTATTGATTATGTTCGAATCTTGAAACGAATTTTAGTTCTGAAAATTCGTTAGTTATTCACTTACTTAACCGATATTATTATATCAGACAGGTCAATAAATTTCTAATAAATTAATTTTCATTGTCTTATCGCCACGATTTCTCCAGATAAAGAAATTTTGCGATATTTTTCAACGAAATGTTGGATTGCTATATTAACAAAAATTAGGAGAATTAGAATTTGATATCATACGGTCATAGTATTTTATCACGACAAATCGAATGCGTTAAAAATAAACATACCATTACATTAAAATAAAGTTGAAGGCCTCATAGGAAAAACTGTAAATCTGGCAACGTTGCAAATATTATTTTTAGATCTGGCACTACTGATTATCCCCCTATACCAAATTCCATAACTTTATGTCAAGCCGTTGCTGATATATTTGGCAGTTCCGGTTCTTTTGGGAAACCCTGTATATATCAAAGAGATCTTGTTGATATGATATATATTAAATGAAAATATCTATTCAGGGTTAGTAAAAAGTAAAGTAAGCCTTAAATGTTACTTTCAAAATTCAGTATACGGGAGTTTTCGGCCATGCGGAATTGAACAATAATATCGACACTGTTGCCAGATTTCTCAGTTTCGTGTTGTGTACTATTTATTTTATATGAAAACTTTTTAGGTGGATTTTTCATTGAAAATGTCAGCATACGAAAATTTAGACGCTAATGTCATAGAAATAACAATTAATGGAGCATTCCATTCACGATAAGAAACAAATACAGGTAACGCGAAACTGAGAAATCTGACAACAGTGCAGATATCACTGTTCAATTCCACATACCCAAGAACCCCCGAATGCAAAATTTCGTCAATTCAAGCAATTTCAAAGATATTCAATTGTTCCGCTACTTTTTTCTGAAAATGCCTGGTTGTCATATTCCAGCAAATAGTAGAGATGAAATTTTGAAAATTTTTGATCATACTAAGTTCGATACGCCTAATTTATTCTTCTTCTTTGAGTGCCGTACTCGTATTTGAGCGTTGGCGGCTTCTCTGCCTTGAAAGTGTTACCACAGACAAGGGGCCCTACAGTTTAACGTGGATTCCGAACCACCGATGTGTCCCAAGATAAATCTTAAGGGCACACCCTTCCAGTGAGCTGTACTAAGGAATATATACTCTCACTGGTTTCCCGTTGCCTTGCGAGAGGAGCAGAATGCAATGCGACAGAGACTCGAACGCGCGCCCGCATCAACGGTCACTCGTCCAAGCCGTTTCCATCGTATTGCGCTGCTTAACTTCGATGATCGAAGTCGTCCAGTGTTAACCCGCAGCTACGCGCTCCTCGCCTAATTTATTGTATATATTGTATTGTATATATTGTATATATTGTTGTATTTTGTTGTATTATGTTGTAACAAGTATATAACTCAGGAAACCATTTTCTTTGTAGTAAACTCGATTTTTAAATTGAATTTTTAATGCCAAGAAAGGATATTCAATAGCTTAACGATTTACTCCAAATGAATCAAACAAACGTACGTTGTTTTCATGTTTTTTTTTCTATATTGTATCTCCTTTTTGGATAACATTTGCCTCTCACTCTATTAGTATCTCTGATTCGATAACAAATTAAAGTTATGGCGAATGCGCTTTCAGATAATATATGTCTATTCGTTGGCATTTAAAAATACCGGTATAAAATTTACCTATTGTTGTGAAAAATATCTTTATTCCATGAGACTGTAATTTAAATAAAATCACAGAGAAACCTTCTGCAAATATTTATTTTCGATTAAAATTGAAATGAATCAATCATTATTCTTGTGAGCTTAGGATACGGTTAAATTGAAATCAAACAGAAAGTTGAGCCAAGATTCCAATAATACCGGAAAAAAAAGATAATAAAAAACTCTTTCTATATTCATGAATGTAATATGTATAGTATTTAGGATGCCAGTTGATGTATTGCCTGAAAAAAACTAATTTAATTCAATATTTTATACCCAAACCATAAAATACATAAATACGATTTACTGGGTAGGTATTTATAAGTGAATCTAATGAATTATGCAAAAGCTGAGAAATAGAAAATTTTAATTATTCAGAAAAACCATTAAATAGTTTCCTCTTATTACTTAAGCTCCTTTCCAATTCAATTACTAAGATGGAAATTTCTAGACGAATAAATCAAAGATGATTTTCTTTTTTATATCATCAATAATTGGCGAATTCTTACATTTATTTAATTGTACCGGTTTGAATAAAAAGTAGCAATATCGTCTTCAAGCCATATACCTACCATTAGCGATATTAAGAAACTGTCTGGCATAAATCAAAGGCCCTATACAGGGTGGTTCTTTATGGGAAAGACATCGATCGATTGTGAGCAAACAATAACAACAAACAATCTGAAAATTTGGACATACATCAAAAAAAATATTTGTATGTTAGTCGCATTTCCGGTTATACCAGAAGTAGATGCCAACATTGTTATATTTAATAGAATACCCGGTTTTTAGATCTCTTGTACAAGTTTGAAAACATTTTATGTACAATGTCTTATACCTAAGTCAAACCGTATTTGACATATTTAAAATTTTATATCGAAATTTAAGTTTGCAATCCAAAATATAATTATCAATCTTTTCTATGAGGAACCCTTTAATATATTCTTGTAGAAGAAGATCTACTTTATCAGTATTTTTGAGATATTTTGATAATAATTTGTAGAGTGATCAAAAGAGAAGCTTGAAAATTTATTTTTGCAGCAAATGCAATAAAATAATAAAAAACGGGGGTTTCCATTTGAAAAAAATACTTTGACGATTTTTTTAGATTTAGTTTTCAAGAAACTTGTTTTTATCACTCTGTACAAATTATAACCAAAATATCTTGAAATACCGATAAAAAAGATCTTCTTCTGCAAGAAAATTAACCCAAGTTAAATATTAAATGATTCCTCATAGGAAAGATTGATAATTATATTTTGGAGTGCTAACTTGAATTTGAAATATGTCAAAAACAGTTAACTTAGGTATAGGATTTGTTACATAAAACGTTCTCAAAATTGTACAAGAAATCTAAAAATGTAATATACATGATAACATGAAAATATTATATACATATGTCCTCCAGTGACTTAAGTATGTCAGCAAATTTTCAGATTGTTTCTAGTTATAGTTTGCCCACAATCGATCGATGTCTTTCTTGGAGAACTACCCTGTACAGTCGTGACTTTAAAAGTTGAGCGCAACTTCATTCACTAAAAGCTCTCCCTTTATACTCACCACCTAATAATGATTTAGAAATATGGAGAAAGTAAAGTTTCCAAACAGCCATAAAAATAAAACCGGTAGGTACCTAATTTTATATTTTACATTTTACAAGTTAATATCAAAGTTAAAATTGATTGAATGTTTTTTAAAACAACAATTTTCCCACATGAAGCACAAGTTTTTCGTCATTCATTGCTTCAATATTGAAACCTGATTGGAAGATGGCATAAAATACTGGAGACAATCTCGTAAATATTATACAAGGATGTTCAAGACATAAATCTGTAGGTACGTATGTATATAGGTGCTTTGTATCCAAGCTAGTATGTACAGCAGCTGTAGGTGCTACATTCTATATCTAGACATAGATCGCTAAATGAATTTCCAAAATCGGATAATGTTCTGTCTTGATTTACCAAATGGTCTGTTCTCTGATATATTCGAAAAAGTATGCAGTTACTTGAAATATAAACAATAAACAAATTATTCGGTTATATGAATTCAACAGTAATTCATCCAGAACTAATCGAGCAAATTATATTTGATAAAAATGTCACCGTTTAGTGCAGTTTTGCAAGTTTTAAATCAAAGGAGGATATATATATATATATATATATATATATATATATATATATATATATAAGGCTTTGAAGAATCATTAACTGTTGTTTTTCTTTGTCGTAAGCAGCTTTTTGTGGATACATGGCCTCCAAGATCGCCCGATCTTAACCCATTGGATGAATTACAGACTGTGTGTGAGGAATTTAAAAAATGTTTTGTTCAGAAAAACAGGGCGGAAGAATTTGATTACTGGAATTCAGCCAGAAATGCGTGCCGTGTAAAATTTGAAGGAATGGTTGGGAATTGTACACAGTTTTCCAATATTTACGTTGACCACTGATATAAGAAATCACATTTAAGCAATCTAGTTTCTGTTGTTAACATAATTTGTTAAATTTGCTATCAGAAATGACTGTGGTTTTGAGGGTGCTAGTCGATATAATAGAGTACAAATATTTTGGAGATTCTTCGACGAATTCCATTTCATATTTGGAGCTTCTTATAAAGGACGGGGGAGTGATTACATCAACTTAGAGATATCATGTAACTCGGATGAAACCCGAAAACATAATCATGAAATGTTTAATTGAATTAACTCAAGTACCAAGTTACACCATGCTGAATGTCTAATTCAATTAACGTACTAAAACATTTTTTTCTCAGCGACATTCAAATTCCGTTCCCATTTCAGAAGCTGTATAATATATTAATTACTTTTTTTATTATTCGTTTTATGATAAGTAGTTCATTAGACAATCGGATTTAATTTTTTTTCGCATTTGTATTTGAGGTTTAGTAATCTTTACATTTTTCGACAAACCTCCAATACGAATCCAGTTATTTCATTTTGGATATTAGACCATGCAATTTTTTATATAAAATTACTAGGCAGATTTCTCAAACGATAATTTTCAGTAGGAGAATAACTTTTGGCATCTTAATGAAGAGCATACGAGTGAAATTATTTAGAGGAAGTCACATGAGATTGGACTAAATTTTCAGAATTAACCTGGTAGTCAACTTGATACAACAAATTTGCTATGATTATTTGATGGAAAAAATAAATATTTCCTACGGAATTTTCAGCTAACTGGTGCATTTAGAAGAAAATCGCTTACTACTGAGAGTTCAATAACGGGCAAATAACTTAACTCTTAGGATAGCAACATTAGATTGCACCAGTTTTACTTTTATATACGATCAAAATTCTGATGAAATATTCATACAAAAAACAGACACACAAAGAGACAGTAAATAAAAAGGGCTTGCTACTCTGAATTCAATAAAGGGCTCAAAGAAACCCTTACTTTGATCGTGGGGTGCGAAAAAAAAAAAGAAATTTCACACCCCTCTTCTTTTTTATCTTGAAAATACAGGCGCGATTCATTTTGACCGAAAAATTCCCCGTCATGTTTGGAGTTAACTGTTGTTGCTTTTTTCTTTATTATATTCGTTCTCTCTTTAAGTGTATCCATTCATTCGGAAACCTTAATTTTCTCTATAAACAAAACAATTTGTTTGTACAAAAAAGTCTCAGCCATTGGAGTCTTGAGGAAAGTTCTTTTGAGAATAATGAGAAGTTCTTTTGAGCGTTATACTTGAAGGGTGTTATTATTTAATGATTATGACGGGCGCAGCAAATCGACATATACTTAAATTTTGTAATTATTTTTATTAATAAATATTTTTGACACAAAAATGTACCGACTTTATCTGTTGGTGCACTGAACAATACAAAATAATATTAATCCTATTGGTACTGGTAATTTTGAAGTTGTGCTGTTGCAGTTAGATTGAAAATTTCAAAAAGTACCAGAACCAACAGAATTTATATTATTTTGTATTAACTGATGAAGTCGGTCCAATTTTTTCTAAAACTTTTGAGTGTAACATTAGTCATCAAAATCATTCAACGTTCACCAAAGAAGATAAACGTTGCTTTTACTTACTAAGAGATTTCAAAACATCGCGGAAATACACATATTTCAGACTTTCCCACAGCTGTAACTCGGAATGCGTAATTTTTTTTGAAAAAGGTCTAATTCAAATTTAGCTACATATAAATTTTCTTTAATTTGGCCATCTCATGTTTTCAATTTTTGAAGAAACTTGCCCCCACCACGCAGCGGAGACACACATATTCAAAATTTACTACAGCTGTAACTCGGAAACCTATGATTTTTTTGAAAAATGTCAGATTTAAACGTTGCCTGATATCGCTGCTTCTTTAATTTTGTCGTCTCAAATTTTCAAATTTTCCCCTCCACCCTCTTTGGGGGAAGTTTTTGAAGAGAAGGACTTGTGTGACTGTTCTTTTTTTAGTTCTCTATAAAATGAAAAAAATATTCATGAAAATCGGAGGATGGACGTTTACTATTTATAAGGTGCGAATATTGATAAAAAAAAAACATGTAGACTTAGTCAAATTGTAGATACCTACACCTCCTCCGTTTGATTCGTCGGTCAATTTATTACAGTAATATATTCAAAGGTCTAGATTTGTTATCTAAAATTATTCTTAATGAAAAGACGTTGAATAATTTGACTTCAAAAAGTTCTTATGTACAAAATTTATTTTTATGATTATTATACTCTCGAGATACAGACAATGTATTTGTTTAAATCAAGACAGCAACATTTGCCTGATATATTGAGTTCGCCGAAAGCCTTTTCACCATGATCGATTGATTGAATTGTTGAATGTTTTTATTTTTTTGGATTTTGTTTTCTCTAAAACTCACTTTGCTGGTGGCCTGCTGTGGCGATGTATCGCCAGCACCTGTTGGATCAGCGTGCAGAACCCGTTGCAGATCTAGCACCTATAAAGCCACAATTACAACGCCACAGAACAACAACTAAGAGATTTTGTTGTGTACGTGTGTTTGTGTGAAGAAGGTTTGTATTTCTATAATTGTGTGTTCTGTGAGTGTTGATTTTATGGGGACGTGTCTGTAGATAATAGATGGAAGAGGAAATCGATAAAATAATTTAAAAATTCAGATTCTGTGTAAAACAAACATGAGTAAAGAAACAAAGCTAATGGACTAGAAATAGCATCACTAGAATATAATTCTTGAGTATAGTATAAGACTATACTATCAAATGTTTCAAGTCATTTGAAGACGAATCGATCAAATTGGGCTTATAATTGTCCAATTCTGTTGCATTAAGACGCAATCTTTTTTTTTCACACCCTTCCATCTACTCTTCATGTAATCTAAGTGCAATGTAATATATATATATAGAGTTTTCTAAGTAAACTAAAGAAATACCAAGAATACCTAAATTAAAAGAGAGCTAAATTACCATAATATGGCCTTACTTGTTAGTGCTTTGGAGATATATGGTCCATTTATATGTAGTAAAAACCAAGAGTAGCTAAACTCTTTGATGATTTCTTTCATTTATCAACTGCACTAAAAAGACACTTCTGAATCTGAACGTTTTCTTATGGTTATAGTCAAGTCAAGATTGAATTAAAGAAGAACTCGAATATCTATTCAATTGCTGATAAAAACATTGAGTTCAAGAAATAATCCACGAGTGAAATAAATATGCAATTTTTTTTAAATTACAGTTACCATTCTTCAGACTTTTTAATTCAATACTGCTCATGTCTTGTCTGTCTCTCTAATGACCAGACTAAAGCAATTAATAGACCAGTCAAGAAAGCACTAACAAGTACCACTACTTAAATGTTCTGTAAAGACCAATTATATATAAAAAAAATAATAAAGAAACAGTAAGTCTTTCACACTTACCGAGACCATTTTGTAAGGATATATATATATATATATATCTATGTGTTTATGGGATCTTGGCTACTTACAGACAGTTTTTAGAAGAAGAGTGTTTGTGAAGATAGACAGATAAAGTGAGTGACACTTACCGCATCCTATAAAAAATGCAAACAACACCGTCATGCAACATCTAGCAACATTCAAATATTATATATATATATATATATATATATATATATATATATATATATATATATATATATATTAAGAAATTTTGAGTGCAAGCATTTAGTTCATTGCGTTGATCAGTAGATTATATGAAAGAATAGGCCAGGATGGTGGGCCAATAAACCGGTCCTCCGGCTATATTTCGGGAAGTATTCAATGTACTTCAACTTTGGAAAATATTTTTTTGACAAAAACGGTCAAGACAAATCGCTGGAAATAACTCGAATCGCAATCTCGAATAAGACCGAAAAGATATTCACCAAATAATTTGGTATTTCTATTTGAAAGTTAATAAAATCAAGTTTTAATGTTTTTCATACAACGGCGCCTCCTACCCTAAATCAGTTTGACTTAAATCAAATTGTTCTATAACATATATGATTGGCTGATTTACACATGAAACAATTTTTTTGAAATCAACAGATTTCTTTATCTTAATCAAAGTTGCAGACATTTCTTCATAAACACTTCCCACTCGCCCCTACCCTTGATTTCGGAAAAATTGTGAAAATTATTCCATAAAATTTGTTCAGTATATACGCCTTATTCTATTTCCCTAATTCAAATACCTACTAATTGGTTTTTAAATGTATCCTTAGGATGACGCCCTCTAGCGGTAAAGTTAGTGACTCGAATGTTATTGCCAGCAATTTATTTTGGCCGTTTTTGACAAAGAATTTTTTCCACAAAGTTGATGAATAACTTCTTGAGATAGAACAGAAGGATCGGCTTTGACCTTTTTATGTAACAGAAACTCAAATATTTCTGTAATATTCAACTGATCAACTTTTATAAATCTAGATATAATTATGGCATTCCACGGTTCAAGGTAGTGCAAAGTGAAATATAAAATACTAAACTACAATAGAAAAGGTACTAGACACAAAAAATTATTCATATAATTAGTCGCAAAACTAATTCCGATGCATATATTATTAATTTGAACTTTATGCCTATTTCTTATAACAACTAATCGATGGACGTCTTACACAGAAGAAATTAAATTCAGGCCCTATTCCTTGTACGTTTTTTTTTCTAGACCAACACCTCTTCTCATAAGAAGGGCAAAACTTCGGAAACAATCGAGGAAAGCTAGACATTGTTTGGTTTTAATGAAAACAAAAAGCGATACTGTAATTTTATGGCTTGAGAAGTTTGGCACAAAAAACGTTTATAGCTTCTTCTGAATTGAATCCTAAGTCACGTTTTCTTTTGTTTATAAGTTACAATTTCAAAATAAAAAATAATTACAATTACAACACATTTAATCAGGGTTAATACAAGAGGAAAGCTTTCCGGGATTTTATGTCCGGATGTTGGAATAGGCGAATATATTTCTTGACTAAATTACAGGATTTAAAGTATCTTGATGCCATTGAAATAAACTGATCTAGAACTCCATTGTGAATTACAGCTGGGAATTCATTTAGATTCTATGACAAGGAATTAAGTAATAAAAATGTTATATCGATTTAAATGACAATGGAACCATTTAAAGTTTTAAGCGGATAATATAAAAAATGGCATAGCAACAACAGTTTGATTATCATTTTTTTTTGATCAAGTTTTATTGATAAAAAAACTTACTAAGTTAACATACTATTAAAAATCAATTGAACATTCGGTCGTTTTTTCCTATTATGTTGTATAGAATAATTTTATTTTGAACGGATATGCGACATAAAAAATGTACTAGTGGTTTGGAACATAATAATTAAATTATTCATTGGTGCTAAGTGCTATTAGGTACTGAGTGCTTTGTGCTGTGTGCCAGACGGAATTTCGTGTTGGTATTCAAAAGAATAGATATAAAAATTGGGAGATTATGCTTTTTCGAAACCGCGTCATTTCAAATTATAGCAGAATTGCAGGCTATTTAGGTGCTAATTAAGTGCTAAAGTCAATTAATAGGTGCTAGTAATGCATTAAAGATAAAGGGGTTTGCAAAACTTCACGTAGATCTAGCACAACATAATTAAGGAATGATAAAATATAAAACATATGCTAATTAATTAATTATGCTAATGCTAATGCTAATTAAGGCATTTAAGATGGTATAGTTAATAATTTATTGGGAGTAATTTATAGCACTTTGCTGTATAATTAAAATTAATGATTCAGATATAACATTGAAAAAGGAAAATATTGGAAGATTTATACTAATCAGGTGTTAATTATTCACCAAAGCGAATGTTGGGTGTTAGTCAGCTGACTCAATAATCGATAATTGAGTAGCATTGTGCTAGCTTCACCTGAAGAAGCTAAGTTTCGACTGTGGCACCAAATTAGAAAGTAATTAACACTTAAAGTATAATAGTATACTCTTTCAATATTTTTACTTTGACTTTTTCAAACAAACAGCTTAGGTCTATACAATTACAACCAAAATATATAAGTTCTATACCATCATAAAGCCGTTAATTAGCACAGTAATTATATGATGATAAGATTTCTCCATTTCTTAATGATGTTTTGTCAGATTCAAGTGAAGCTTGCAGATACAACGTATTCCTATTGGTTTCCTAGCACCTAACTACTAAATTGGGAGCCTAATTAGCACCTAAACAACCAATAGACCCTAATTATGGTATATTAATCATATTCCCCTTTTCACAGGGCTAAAATATAAATATTACTGCTCAACATTGAATACCAACACATAATTTTAAAAAATATTTGGAATAGTCCGGTGGTAATAACAACAACAAAAAAATTAATTATCAATTTAATATCACCCTACTCACCTTCCTGGCGTTCGTGGCCTTGATGTCCGACTGCAGAGCCATGTTGCTGAATGGAACTTCCATGGAGTATTTGATCGAGTGCAGCAACTGGACCACCACATTGCTGACATTCTTGAAGGATAGCTTCCGTCTTTGGGCGGCACCGAGGGCCTGTCGCACCTGCAGAGTGTTGAACAACAGTGGCTGCAAGAGGTCCGGCCGCCGCAAGTGGGGTGGGGTAGGGGGGCAGAGGGCAAATGTTAGTCACACACACACAAGGGTGGAACGTATGGGTTAGTAGATGAGGTGAGTGGTTTAGTGAGGTGAGGTGGTATCCATCGATAAAATTGTCAGAGAATGTTGATTTCTTTTGGAATCAAACGGAAATCCATGACGTTACTCGTAATATACAGGTTAATTGATGGTACTAAAGAAATTTAAGGAGAATGGTCCACAGGATATTGTACAGCCTGAATGACCCTCAATAACTAGATACAGTGGCTTATCATAAGGTTAATGACAGGTTCTCATTAAATAAATATTTTTTTCCATTACCCCATGCTACGCCACTGTGTTATTCAATTTGCGCGTGGAAAAAATCGGAATTTCGATTTCAAAATCAAAGATTTGTTCTATGATATATAGGGTCTCAAAAAGTAATGAATTTACCGTTCTCCCTCATTTTCTAAGATTCCATCGATCGTGAATCAACCTGTATAATGCTCAAAATAATTGAAGAAAATAAAATATTACATCATTAATTAATTTTCTTTTAACATTACAATAATCTTATATCGCACATCTTGAAAATAAACAAACAAAAAATAATTCATGAAAAATTGTTACTTGATTTGACATCTGACAATTTTAACGAAGTATGAATAAATTGTGTGCTACGGCTATGTAATCGATATGTGAATGAGCTGATTCTTAATTTGGGCTTCAAGTATCGTCTTCAAATGACATATCAAAACTTCAACAAATTCGTTTTTCTCAACAGTTTTAAAATTATTAATTGGTAGTAGGTATTTGAACAGAAATGATCTGGAATTAGACCGGATCTGTTCCTTCAAAATTTCAGTTGAATTCATTATATGGAGAGATTCAAGTTTTTGTTATCCATTTTTTTTCATTTACGTCGTTCCGAAAATTTCATTTATCATCTCCAATCAATGGTATATTTCGAAAAATGTATTTGACCGTGATCAGTTATTGATCAATATTAAAGAAAATTATGACAGCTGAAGCGCCAATAGTCATTCAAACCGATATTATAACCCAAAAATACATGATGATATGAATATAAATGAGAAGCATGCTTGAGTATAGTATTGCCAAATTATTGTGCTTGTTTTTGTTTGGTTGGCACTCTTTTAAGAACTAACTCCTTAATTTCAGCTTGATGAATTTCTCAGCAATATTATATTTTGAGTTAACCATCAGAAAAGTAAAAAAAATGAACGGTTGTAACTAATATTTGCTACGTAATTGAGATGAGAATAAAGAATCTACGAGTTAAATTCAAATAATTTTATTAAATAGAAATAAATGAGCTAAATCACTACTGATCTAGTAAATAAGATTCAGTGATGAAACGGTGAGATTTTGGGACAATATTTCTTGCAATTTTTGTTTGCGATATTTGTAGGTCACTTCAATTCTCAATATACAGGCTGTTCCATCAGACGTGGGCCAACATGGCTATCTTTAGTAATCGTGGAGACAGAGAATCGGTTAGATGTAGAAATTAGTGCAGAATTTTGAGCTCACAAACATGCCACCTTGAAAACGAACGAATTCCGACTAGTTCCGAAGTTATCAAAAAAAAAATCGCAAATCGTCTATTTCGAAATATTCCTCAAGATAATTGAAAAGTACAAATTTTGAAAGAACATGATAAATTGAGGAGAAAGTTTTGAAATAGTTTTTTTGATAAAACTAAAAATAAAAAAGTTGAACGATATTTGGAAATAGACGATTTTCGATAACTTCGGAACAAGTCGGAATTCATTCGTTTTCACGGTGGCATGTTAATGAATTCAAAATTCTGTACTACTTTCCACATCTAACCGAGTCTCTATCTCCACAATTAACAAAGATAGCCATGTTGGCCCACGTCCGACGGGACAGCCTGTATAGTTCTTATTTGAGGAAAACTAATAACAAATAGCATCATCTATTATTGAAAATAAAAGAGAACATTTGCAAAAACGAATACGAGCATGTATTTTATTATTTGGCGACGAAAAATGAACTCTTGAACCTGTCTGTCAATGGGGGCTGGGGGAAAGGTCCATTGTTTCAATTCAAAAGGCTTTCCTGACAATGAAAATTCCATCGCACACAGTATGCAGGGGATGAACTCGGTAACCGAGGTCAATATCAACAAAAAGATCCACCACCCTCTCACATACGTTTTTTTTATTTTCAGTTGTCGCAAATCTCACCGTTAGTTTCGCATAGAGATGAATGAAAAGTCTGGATTTTTTGCTCGCGCTGATCTTGATACATGCACAATAATCCGGGCACCGCATATCATGCCAAGACTATACTATCTCTACAATGAAGCTAAGCCATAGAATACACGCAACATTCCATTATATAGGGTAAAGCAGACATCACATATTTTATGTACAGTGGTGTTTGCTAGGCTTACTCAAAAGATGGTGTTGTTGTTGAAGTTAGAAGTGGTTGTTGGTAGGTGGGGTGTGAAGGGTTGTGGATGACAGTCGTACAAAAGATATAGCGAGAAATAGCGGCAAGACACACAAAAAACAACGTCGAATCAGTGGCGTCGAATGCAGAGTCGATGAAAGGTTTTTCAATAATAGTTTCATATGTGGAATTGTTAAAGAGAATCGGAAAATGTTGTCAACTTTTTATTTCGTCATTATTTTCGGGTAAAGTGTTTTAGTTGCCTATTTCAGGCCGCTGGTGGTTCTAATAAATTTTTCACTTACTCGTAGTATTGCGTATCAGCTTCAGATATCTGATGCGTATTAAACGATTTGCTTTAGAATAAAATCAATATAACTACTTGAATATTCTATATGAATGCAATTACGAAACTGTAAGTCGATATAGCGTCGTTAACAGCACATACATTATTTTTCTGCTATTCCTCCACTATTTGCTTGAACAAAAAAAAAACATTCCAAAATGATTCTCCGCCATAGTACATAGAAACTGAGTGAAGCTCAGAAAAATAAAACCTTTCTTTCTCTTCTGCATCGCACGCCTCTGAATAATTCATACAGATATGTGGTTTTACACCAGAGAAAAAGAGACAGAGATAGGTATATAAGTACATGTATGGCAAAAGTAAACAATAGGGGTGCAGGGTAAATGGCAAAGAAATTACTTCCTTCTACATGTATGAGGAAAAAGTGGGCGAATGCATTTTTACCAGCGCGTTTTGCGCACTTGCTATTTTTTTGTGGTAATTTTATGCCCTGTTAGCAGTCATATTATGCAGAGGCTAGAAAAAAAAAATGGATGGCGCAGTTTTAATCATCAGTGACAATTCCATTGGTAGTCTTGTCTATGGTCAGGAAGACATGAACGTGTAAAAAGGTACTGGAATATGTCGCGGTTTATTTATCAAATTCCGTCTTTAGGAAACGTATAATTTTGATTATTTAAAAGCTTCAGTGTTCCATTTTGTCGATTGAAATTAAATAATCTATTGAAACTTCGTTTTATATTTATTTGAGGTCATTAAAAATAGTTGATAACCAAAAGTTCATTTCCAAATAAATCATTGTGACTTGCACTAGATTATTTATTCATTTGAAAATACTAAATGTTTATGTATTTGTGTTTCTATATTTGTAACTTTTATGTATAAACGTTTGTCGATATGAACAATTGAATTCCATTTAATAGAAAAATACCAAATAACAAACAATGTAATCTCATTGCGAAACCAAAATATTAATTGGTAATTTTTCAAACAAAATTTTGTTTCAATAATCCTCAGGAAATATTTAAAATTAAATTTGTAAATGGCTGAGAAACAAATGAATTGCGTTTTTTTGCGATTAAATTCATGAGAGATGCGAACTGGAAAAATGCATTCACCAACTTTTTGAAGTACTAGTAGTATAGAGTATATACAGGAAGAAATGAGCAAAGCCTTTTTGATATTTGCAAATAACAGTTTTAAAGTTTCAATTTTAGTCGTGAATATATTGAAATGCTTTAAAGATATAAGCATTATATGAGTAAAGATATATTTTCATATAGAGTTTAATTTCATTTATTTCATTTTATTCAAAAGTTTTTGCATTTGCTCAGTTCCCATAAAACTTCCGCAGTTTGGAATGCCTTTGACTTCTCTAAGCAATTTAATTACATATTTTTTTGATTGCACGAAATGTAATTAATTTTTTTGCATCCTTCGAAATTCAAAAGCATTCCAAGCCTCTTGTAGTGCGGAAGATCGTAACAGAGAGTTGTAAATAGTAGAAACCTAGAAAGAAATTCAGATTAAGCTCATACCTTTCTAGAAAAAAATACAGAGAAAGTGTGAAACATACTTTAAAAGTCAAATTAAAGAAAATACGTCTCCCTTTAGAAGTAAGTTTCAAGTAGTCAAGAATACTTCTAACAAATTGCAGGAAGTAATAGTAAAACGCGTCGAGTATTATTATACACTTAGAATTTTTCATTTGTAGGCAAAATAATAAATGATGGTGCTTCAGATCAAAAGATTTAGAGAAAAAAAAATCCTGCAGAAGCGTTATTTTAGTTCGTTAAAAATGCTCGGCAAAGTTTTCGGTGCATCCGCTCAACTTCGCTTTTATATTTCACTTATATGCAATTTTTGCTTTATGGGCTCCTTGGAGTATCTCATTGCTCTGAACTTTCTAATGTAAGAGCGATGGGTAAGCAGTTTTGAGTCAATTGAAAGATTCCTCTCAAATGCAAACACTCAAGATATGCAGAATAAATTATACCTATAGGAGGATATAAATAAATGTACGTACAGGGTGTTGCTTAATAAAATGATAATATTTAAGCATGGTATTCGTTTGAACATTCTGAGAAAAAAATATTTGAACATACAACAATTTAACTTTTTTTATGTATTTTATGCATCAAAAATCTATCTATGATAAAAATTTTTTAATTTGTCCATAGACAAAAGTACCAAATACGCCACTGCTTTTTCATAAATTTAAAAAATATTTTTGATTCATTCATTTCTGAGCAAATCTGGTATCGTGTTTTTTTCGTTTGACGTACGGTTTCTGCATAAAAAAAACAAAAATGTATTAAAGAGAATAATTTTTCAATGGTAAAATCTAAACACCCGGTACATTAGGTATAGGTACTCAAGGACAGTTTTCCTTTGACTTATAAACAAGAAAAAATCAGACATATTAACGACTGACTAAAATATACAGTAATAAAAACTGAGTTTATTCCAAAAAGCAGAACTGTATTAGTTTTTACTTAATAAAGTGAAAAATATTTTTTAACAAGAATTGGACCGACATTATTAGTTGGTACACTGGAAAATACAAAATAATATTAATTTTATTGGTACTATTATTTTTGAAATTGAGCAGTTGTAGTTTGATTGAGAACTTTTGGCACCAACTTCACGAGTACCAGCACAAATAAAATAATATTATTTCGTATTTTTCAGTGCATCAACTAATAATGTCATTCCAATTTTTTTTAATAAATATTAATTAATTAATAATAAAGTTAGTCACGAATAGCGTTGAACGTTCACTGATACCAAAAAAGATAGTACTTATCCTATTACCCACGTAGAAGTATTTTAGATTGAACCATTTTACCACCGCTATAACTTGAAAACCGTAACTAAGGAAAAAAAATCATAATAAATGTTGCTACAAATATTCTTGTCTCTCATGTGGTACCCCCAGATTTTCAGTTTTCGAAAGAAATAGCTCCCTCCACATAGCGAAAATACACATATGTGAAATTTTAACATCAAAAAATGTTCAATCTAACCGTATCCGGATATTGACCTATCTTTAATTCTTTAATTTCGAGGAAATTTGTCCCCTTTTCGGAGGGAAGGAAATTTCAGATGTGAGTTTTTACGAATATGGGACCATATTTCAAGTCTACTCTTTTAAATGAATCAAAAATCATCAAAATCGGAGTAGGTTCACTACATAAAACGCGCGCACAAACAAAAAAAAGCAGACAGTCAAATTGTATACCTCCTCCGTTTGTGTTCGTCGGTCAAAAATGCAAAAGTTTAAAGAAACAGAATTGAAGATTCCAAAGAAAAGTTATAATTTTGCAATTGCCTTTAAAGACATTTTAAAAGAAGAAAATAATTTAAAAAAAAAAATGTAAATTTCCGGAACTTCACCATAATAATAAGTACTTTTCATTTATTAATACCTCATTCTTTTGGAAATTCGGTCAAAATCATAAAGCTTAAGTTATGATCTTAGTTATTAGAACGCATTTGGAATTCGAGGCAGAATCAAAAAATACACGATATAATTTGTGTTTCTATTCAAAATGAAGAAGTTGATGATTGTCATTTTTCTGGTCCACCCAGTATAAATGAGTGCTTGAAAATTGAATGAATTTGTTCTAAATTAACGCGTCCTCATTGTATAATAATGATATATGTGTATAAAATTGAAACGATTTCAATTGTTTAACATTTCCAATTAAAATAATGTTACCAACGACAAAGTTTTATTAGAAAATCGTGTCCAATAATTCAAATTCTAACAATAATAGGCCGTCTATAACAACTGCTGATAAAAAAAAACAATTAGGTAGATACTCTGTTTCCAATTAAATTTATATTACAAGGTTACGATTGTATTTTTATCAAGTGCGCAGTGTTTTCATGTTTGTTCACCTATAACAAATACAAACTGATTGATTTTCAAAACTTCCACTTAAAATACAACACACACATCATGTAACTTGATGATTAATTAATGAAATCCAGCAAAGGAAATTGGGAATGAAAAGGAAACAAAAGAGAGTTAAAATAGAAATGAGATAAATATTTTTACATAAGTTTCCCAAAAATCAGCACTAGCTGAAAAAATATACTGTATTAATCGTTCTAGGGTTTAGTTTATAGCTCTTCATATTTAAATGTTCTAAGTCCTCTGTGTCTTTTTGATCCTTAACGAAGCATGCGGTACGAGTTAACCAGCAGAAATCGTTACATAAGGAAAAAGCGTTACGTTCCCTCAAAGCGAGTTTCTTTCGCCTGCTCTTTCTCTTTTGATATCTCTTATATTATACGACTGCGTCTGTGTGTGCGTATGAGTCTATAGATTCGAATAGACAAGCTTTGTGTGTTTTATAACCTTTATAATAAACTCTAAATTAAAATTTCCAATAGTATATTGTTAATAATGACAGTTATTTCGGCTCACTGTGTCTTTCTCGAATGTGAGTAAAAAATTAAATTCTAACAGGATAAGTTCCTGCTTAAATAATGAGGACGGTTAACATAAATCTCAATGATTAATATCATAAACGAATAGATATACAGTAATGGGCTGGAGATACTATCGAACTGGTCATTGAGGACATTATTAGAAGACTCAAGTAAATTGAATTTTAATCCTTTCTTTTCGGTATACAAGATTTTAGGTTATCACTGAAAGGTATAAATAAACAACGCCAGATAATTGTAAATCAGGTGTTTATAAAATCATTTACTTATAATATTAGAATTTACTTAATTGAGAAAAGCACAGTGTGTCATTCGACAATTGTTTCCAATTGTCATGTTTAAAAAATATATTGAATTTACGCAGCAAAATTTTGTTTTGAAATTCAATCAGTTCAATATGATTTTGGTGATTTTGCGATTATTTTCATATTTCCCATATTTATGCTTTTTTGTTTCTACTAATATCATTTCATTGGGATGAAGATTTTAGTCGCAACCGAAACTTTGCCAGAGCATTTCGAGTGTGCGTGAATTAAACTAAATATCAAAAGCTGCAAATATTCTTTGAAGAGAGTATTATATATATATATATATATATATATATATATATATATATATATATATATATATATATATATATATATATATAGAGTGTGTTGAGAAATACTTTTTTCAGCGTAAATAATTATACAAAACTGCGCAGACTGTTCGTAATACCTTTCTCCGTCTAGCAGGTGGTACAATAAAGTACGTGGTAACATTGTGGTCCCTTAGATATTGGTTCCGGTTACTGCCATTACCCGGTTCAACTTCGTACTCTCCACCCAAGTAGTCGAGCGTGGCCTGGGTGATATGTACCCTTCTGTAACAGAAAAACAGAGCTAATGAAGTCTTCTTCAGTGTTAGAATTTATTTAGGCTATTCAAATAATCAAATTGTACATAGACAGAAGGAAGGAAATATGAGATAAAAGGCTTTGTTTATTGGAGAATGTTGAAGCCCGAAAAAAAGACGACTCTAGAAATAAGTTAAGCATCTATGAAAATAAAAAAAAACAACTTTAATAACATATAAGAAGTTTATAGTAAAAATGTTTCGTTTTTGTGGCTAGAGTTTCCACTTATTTCAATTGTAAATACTAAGAATGCAGTATCATAATGTTATTATATATTCTCAAGTCTTCCAGTTGAAGCTGAATCTCTTACCAGCTACTTCTTATTACTCGTGACATTTTTATTTTATTCACGCCAGACGTCAGGACAGCAGTCAAACTTTTGCAAACTATTGCAAACTTTGACTTTGCCCGTGTATTATTTTAAAATAACTAAAGGCGTGAGTCCAATTAGTTATTTCTGAACAATAATAAACGCCTGGAGGCATAAACTAATCAGAAAACTTATACCACAATAAGAAAATCGAAAACATGATCGAAATTTACTTTTTCATTATAACGCAGACTTGAGCAAATAACAAAAATCTGATAAAGTATCGAAAAGTTTGTAATAAAACCAGTAGGTACGTATTTGGACTACAAATAAAAGATTGGCGGTGGTTTATTCTTTAAATAATGTAAAAATGTATTTTATTAAGAATGAGGCAGAAATAAAAGAAAAATATCTTTGTTAAGAACAATATATATGTTCGGCTGATCGGTCTTATTACATTATGAATTATTGTCCCATAACCTGATTTTAAATCTCATGAGTGATCTTGGTAAAACTGGAATTGTTTATGATTTAATGCAGAACTAGCTCTCAAATAGATTTCAGAGTGTTACCAATAATGGTGTTAAAGTTTTTGCAATTCAGTCACTTGTGGAGTCCCTCAAGGTTAAATATTGGGTCCAATTATTATTGAATGCCAATATTAATGGATTATTGCAACTTAATATACCGGGTGTTATTGTTTCATTTGCGGATGATACAGTCATTATGTGCAGTGGTTACAGTTGGGATGAAGTTGCGGCAAATGCTAAATATTCCTTAAGGATTACAAGAAAATGGTTTGATTCTCTCAGAGTGTCTTTGAATATGTCAAAAAGAGTGTTTTAAGCATAAGCTCCCTGTTACCGACGGACACTAATCTATAATAATTATTGTATTCCTCGGGAACATTTCTCTGAGAAAAAGCTCAAAAAAAGTTATGCTTGAATAAAATTCCGTATTTTCCACATGTTTCTTCAGATTCTGGATAAACGTTTCATCTAGCGAAAAAATGTTACATGACCATGTAACCATTGTTTGTCTTAACATGCTGAAAAAAATGAGTGGTAGCACGATTTGACCAGAGGATTTTTACTTTACTACCGCTATTATCGTCGCTATGTAAGGAGAGTATTCTAATAGTTTAAAATTTTTCATTCACTGGAATTTGCCTGCAAGCGGTAGGAAAGTCGTGTGAGTGGACACACCAGATTTTTTATAATGATGATGATCTGTAAATTTGTAATTTATGATTTTGTTATATTGTCATTGTATTAGTTGTTTATTGGTATTGTATTAATATGTAGATTTATATGCTGGTGAAGGTTTGTTGATTTTTTGATTTAGGTCTATAGATAAATGCTATTTGTATCTCGGTAGGGCTCATAATAAGACAACCTATTTTTTCATTTAAGATTTGTTTGTTAGCCTGAATAAATTATTATTATTATTATAAATTACATTGCTACTCAAAAAGCAAATAGTGTTAATAGATCGGATGCATTCAACTAATAAATCTGTACATATATAGATATATAATGCATTACGAAACAAACATTTCGTGCAAGCACGATAATTTGGGATTTGCGTTTTCGTTTGTGCCGCTCCCGGAGGGCCAAAAGCCGGGATTTAGTTAGTATACATAGGCTATATAATAATTCATCGGGAACGGGGCCAAATCGATATGAGGGCCAATGCATATTTGATATTAGGGTTAGGTGGTGTATACCTACAGCAGCAGTGTATTAAATCCAGACGGGATACATACAGGTTGAAATCCTTGAAATGAAAGAAAGAAAGACACGTTAGGGTGGCCCTCGTAGGTCACACCATCTGATGGTTTGTTTTCAATTTCATGATGAGATACATTTAATAGCACAGTGTCGTTTGAAATAATTTCGAAGGATTCCTAGTGGGGTTAGAGTTTGGTGAAACTGACTGTGATTAAAAAATGTCATTATTTCCTCTTAAAGACTCAGTCAAATATGTTTTTTCTGACATGTAATTCACTTGGGTGAAATATTTATTATCGGAGGGCGTTCCGTATATATAAAATGTAGAATTTCCCAGGAATTTCGATGGAATGAAAGTCATTATTCAGAGAATGTCAAATAAATTTGATGAAAACCCAAACATTCTTTTGAGTTCTACAAAAGAATTCAAGGTTCGTTCCTAGTGCAGAGTTTTGCCAAACAAATCTTCGTATTTCTACGTTTGAAAAATAACAAATCTAGAGATTGAGAATCAATGAGCTTTTCTTCCGCTATATATGCTAAATATATAGTAACTTATTATAAGTGTGTATATAAAAGGAATATGTATTATATCCACGTTTATTAAAATTTCATAAAATGGCGGATGCGCCACGATTTATTTGATCCGGAATTTCATTGTTTTGATATCATCTTCATTCATTCTGTTGGTACAAACCGGAAAACCCTAGCATTTAATATCGTTCAAGTCAACGATGGCTTCATTTTCTTTCAAAATATTTTTGGATATACAGGGTGAACCAGTAAAAAGTACTAAATTTGGAAGTTATTATTTTTTTAA
This sequence comes from Crioceris asparagi, assembly GCA_958507055.1. NCBI lineage: Eukaryota > Metazoa > Arthropoda > Insecta > Coleoptera > Chrysomelidae > Crioceris > Crioceris asparagi. Next base: position 29,823,978 of record OY293830.1, on the reverse strand, counting down.
ACGTTTTTCGTTCAATTTTCGAATGGTATATAAAAAATAAACTGCAAACTTTGGTAAACACCCTAACTTTAACGATTTTAGAGGAAATTTCACCCGAAATGAAGACTACTTGATACGCTGTTTGATAAGCAGGAAATATTTTGAAAGTAACATATAACGATGAATATCACAGACATGTCGAATTTTCCTTTAAAAAAATTATTTATTATTAAAGGTATTACTTATAACATACTTATTTTAAATGAAACAAACTGTATTCATTCCAACGTTATGTTTGATTATCTTCAAATACACAAATAAAAATGTATAGCAAGTTGTTGCCTATTATTATCAGCAGACTATTTTCTTGATATTGGACGGTAAAATAAATTTCTATTTGAATATTGGAGACAGTTTCAGGAAATGGAACCTGGGAATCGGCCTGTAAGATGGTGTTATTTAACAATTTTGATAACACATCTCTCCAGAAAACATCCTATAAAAATATTATCACAATCTCTCACTCACCCTGGTTCTCCACCAGCCTCCATATTATTCGCCAACGTAACATCGTTGGACCACACATCGTACTGCCATTTGCGCAGCCCCAGGACGCCGCACAACACTCTGCCAGAGTGTATGCCGACGCGCATGTTCAACTGCACATCCGTGGCCTCGACCACGCTGGCGATGGCATCGATCATGTCCAAGCCCATCTCGACGGAGCAGTGGGCGTGATCGCTGCGCGGTTCCGGCAAACCGGAGACGCAGTAATAGCAATCACCGAGGATCTTGATGCGAAGACAGTGGTTGTCCTGAAAGAAAAAAAATATATGAACATTTAGCGTTAGAGAAGAATGTCTATGTATTGAAGCTGAACTCTCGAGAGTGATGAATTAATAAATAGCTGCAGAGCTCGACGAAGTTGAGAGAATCTGTGAGGGGAAGGGAGTATATGGGAACCCACTGAAGTCAAAGATATGCTAGACCGTTCATGTCATTGCTGAACCTGCAACAAACCATTGTTACGACCCTGTGTCAACGCCTCTTTGAAGTTGGCATGGCAAATTTGGCAGACAAACTAACAAAGTATTGAATAATTAGCCGTTAATTAGCCGCAAATTAACCATAAAAACAAAAAAATATTCATACGTGCGATACAACGAACGTTCTAAAATCGAACGGGATCGTTTTGGCTACCTGTAGATGGGCCTACAGGTTACTCCAACTATCGCACTAATTAATCGTGAAAGAGAAAAAATGTAATAATAAACTTCTTCTGCATAAAAAAACTGCAGAGATTAAAATATACAATACTTACCTACGTCATTTTTTGTCAGAATAAAGTCGGTCTATTTTTTGTAAAAAGAATTATATTCTAACTGTACTCATGAAATATGATGATCACGTTGAAAGTAATTTTGAAATATTATATTCTTATTAATTAAAAAAAGTAATGGCTTCTAGTGACCTATTTAAGCACAATGAAAATTTCCATAACCAATGATATGCCAATAGGTCAAAGTTATAAATTTTATGTTTCGAACACTAAAATATACCTATATAACAATATCTTTATTTTACGAGCGTGGACACGAACAATGGCGATTCCAGTATTAAATTATCTACTTAAAAAGCTTTTTCATCAAAAAGTGCTCTCTAAACCAAAGACTAAAACAATCAAGCCGATGTAGGTATCCCATTAAATTGGATATAGTCGCATTATTTAACAAAAACAAAAAGATCAACGCGACTGCATTATAAAATCTCATTACTATGACAAAAGGATGTTACACAACCAATTAGGAGAGAAAGAGAGATTAAGAGATAAAATGCGGTACTTTTTGATATTTTTCAAGACGTAAAAGTTAACTGCAAGATAAAAGATTTATTGTGCACGTTTTGTTTTACTTTCGACCGTGGAATTTGATGAAAACTACTGGCATTTTGGGGGCGATGAGAAGCCATATATTCACTTGATGAAAATGTACCATTATGGTAGTTTCGACATATTTCTTTGAAATTTCAGTTTTATACGGTATAAAATGTCTTCTTCCCTTTAGCAAAGTTTCAATATGATTCACCGTTTAGTAATCAAAAAAAAATATTTTTTTCCATCTTTTACATAGATGAGATACAGCGAATGTATATTTCACAACATTGAATATTATTTTCGCTCAAGCCTCCCGATAGATTTCAATGTAAAATGATTACACTTTAAAATGAATCTTGATAAAAATGGTTATAAAAATTCGAAGCGATTCATCGTTCCGTTTCTTTAATATAAATTTTTGAATGTAGTATCTCGAGAATTTCGTATTATACACTTATGATTTTGGTGATATTTGGCAACAGCGTTAATTTTGATAAATAGTTACACAGGGTGAATATGAACCGGAAAAAATAACACTTTGATTCAAATAAATTTTGTATTATGTGTAATTTACAAGAACAAACAATTTATCAATATAAAATCATAAGCAATAAAACTCTCATTAGTAGCACAGACCTGTGATTTCACAAGTGACTTTATTCACATTTATTGTACATCTACGTAGGTTAGAAAATAAAACTCTTGCATAGATAATAACAGAATAAAATTGGAAAACGAATGTTTACGATTTTCCTGAAATATTTTCTTCAAAGAAACGTTGAATATTACTTATACATCTTTCGTTCTTCATCACTTTAGAATTGTTAGGAGACGTTTGCCCAGACAATAATTTGCCAGGATTATCATTTTTATAAGCTTCTAAAAATGTCATAAATCTAATACTTGCTTGAGCATTTTTTTAATGATTCTAACATACAGAGTCTTTTAAAACTATTAAATCCGGTAATAATGTTTATTTCATGACTTCATTCCTTATACAATCTATACTTATGTAATATTTTACATCTCACCAAATTTTCTTCCGGAAGAAATTCTAATGATATTTCTTCTAATATTTGCACATCATATGATGCGTTAGGGAAATTTCCTCTTTTGTTGGACACATTACACTTCAAATTTTCTGCAAGAAACTCAATATTAACAATACGATTACCAGAACAAATATTTTGTGCTAAAAATTAACTGTACATAGTCGAAAGTTTTTGACAGATGTTATATTTGAAAACAGCAAAAGTAAGTAGAATAAAAAAAATATATAAATAATGAAATATTTTTAAAAAATGTTGAAGAATAGAACTTATAATTTTGTCACTGATTATCTCGCTATAACTACCTTAAAGCACAATTCTTATACAAAACAACTTACCAAAAATTGTATCGGTATGGTTCAGCTTTCACTGAGCGAATGCGAAAGATTTGAGATTTTTTTGTTGAGCTTCAAAAGTTTTACATTGGGTATGTTTTTTTGGGGATATCATCTATAAAGAAATAGACAAATGAAATATCATATTTTCCACCAAGTAACTAATTTGATATTTAATGAACGCCTCAGAAAGTCATTAGATAAAATATTAAAACTGTTCTCTTACTGTGCTAGAATAAATCTAATAATTAAAAACAGGCTGAGAACAGACAAATTTTTAATACAGTTATCATCATACATCTAGGTAAATATGTTAGAAATTACTTTCAACCACACTCAACTTAATTGCAATATACCATATACCTACATACTCTAATCCTTTTTGGGGCTTCAATCTTACCTACTCTATGCTTAATACCAAACACATTTTCTCATACATATTGCGTTTTCATTAAGCTGAAGACACGTGGATTTCTTGATTAAATATCGATTTTTTCTATCTCTGTCTTTTTCATTTAGGTGGTATATGTTACACAGATTATCATCTTAATGGATATTTGGCAAGCGTGTCAGGTTTGATACACTTTTTTTCCTTTGGATGATATAGAAAGTGAACATTTATAGGAAGGACCACGGGGTTAGAATTTAGGACAACTCATTAAGAGTCCGGTCAAATTTAGACGTAAAGTCGTATTGTAAAAAGAAAATGGAACGAAGTGGAAGGGAACGTGACATATTTGGAACAGTAAAATAACCCAACAAGGTCTTGTCTCCCGTTTTGCTAAGAGTGTTTACAAGCTCTATCACCAAATAGTGGTAATAAAAACTTTTGCTTTCAACTTCTATGTGGAGCTTATGTAGCACTGATTGAAATTCTTTATGTGCGTTATTATTAAGTTTTTAGGGATAATCGTTAATACGTCGTTTCACAGGAATTTTTCGTCTCGATTATTGAGAAATAAATATGTCTGAGTTTATTCTGCGCATCTCTTTTTTTTTTGGCCCTTTTTTGAAAATTAGACCAGCTGTTGAGAACCAAACTATGTACCTGAAGCAGTTACAAAAACTTATGTGCAGCAGTTTTTTTTTTACTATATAGCCTGAAATCAGGTATCTCTACATTGTTGCCCAACCCTGAATAAATATTTGGAGTAAAAATTACAATGAAGAATAGTGTATTAAAGACATATTACATAGTAAATATTTGATAGTATCATAAATAGTTTTATGTTAATGTTGTGTAGGAATTTCTGTAAATGGATATTTTCCAATAAATTATCAAACATGTGAAAATAACAATGTAAACTGCAGTTCTAAATTTCATTGTCAACATTCATAAATTTATGACACACGAACACAGTTACAATTCAACTGTATTGTTAACATTTTTTTCAAAACTCGAAAATTTTAAACAGCAAATTTATAGAAGGGACCATTTTCGGAAAAAAATAAATGGAACAACTACAAAGGTTTAAGAGTGAAAGTTTTTCAAAAAATGTGAATAATTGTACATATTTAATGAAAGTTTTATATTTAATTGATTTTCTGTTGACATTCAAAAAATGTTCAATGAACAACTTTTTGCAAAAAACGTTTTTAGTTGGTGCACTGAAAAATACAAAATATATAATATTAATTCTATTGGAGCCGTTACTTTTCTAGTTGTGCAGTTGCAGTTAGATTGATAAATGTTGGCACCAACTTTACAAGTACCAGCACCAATAGAATTAATATTATTTTGTATTCTTCAGTGCACCAACTAACTAACTTCGATCCATTTCTTTGTGTAAAATTAGTGACGAAAATCGTTGAACGTTCACTAATACGAAAAATAGATAATTCTTTACCACTAATGTCCAACGCTCTACCAACTGAGCTATTACCCACGTATATTCTTTGCTTGTATTATGCAGAGATCTCAAAACATCGTGTCGGAAATACGCAAGTATTTTAGATTTTATCATCGCTGTAACTCGAAAATTGTAACTCCAAGGAGAAAATGTTCATCATAAATCTTGCTCCAAATAATCTGGTCTTTCATGTAGTATTCTCAGATTTTAAATTTTCGAAAGAAATCGCCCCCTCCAAATAGCGAAAGTACACATATTTGAGATTTTAATATCAATGTTAACTCGATAACCGCAATTCTTTTGAAAAAAATGTTCAATTTGAACGCTTCCTTATATTGTCATATCTTGAATTCAGCCACCTCAGATTTTCGATTTTCGAGAAAAATTGCCACCTTCACCCTCTTTGGGGGTGTTTTTTGAAGGGAAGATGATTTCGGATTTGAGTTCTTACAAATATGGGACCATTTCTAAAATCTCCCCTTTCAAATTAATAAAAAAATCATCGGAGTACGTTTACTATATAATACGCGCGCACAACTAATAAAGTCGGATCTAGTGTTTTTAAAAATATATTTATCATTAAATCTCTTTTTCTATTCAGCAATGAACATTCTCTTCTTAGCAAACAATGTGCACTCAATATCGATGAACGAGTAACATATATAATTTCAATTGCTGATTCTCAATTGATATTCATTACATATAGAAAGATAGAACAGAAAACAGTTCGGAGTACATGCGTTAAACATGTCTGACAATACCTTTATAGATATACCCAACATTATTTTCAATTTCAACAAGAAACCAGTGCAAAAATATGAAAAATTCATGAACCATTCTTCGAAGCGACGCGGACGTATCAACGGGCGACCGCCATTTATGTCGTCTGCAGGCGACATTTCTGTCGGTATATATATATATGTCTATATATAGGAGTAATTTGTTTTCATTTTGTCTTGTTAGTTTTTACGTCAATCTATCTATTCACAGAATATTCACTAGAATATATCAAATTGTTCGTAACTCAGAGCAGAGATTTTAATAAAATAATTGACTGAATAATCGGAAAAATGTACATTATCCCCCAAAATTTACAGGTACCTTTTTATAATGAAATAATAGTCTCCAAGTTTCGGTTGTTTTCTTCTACACTCTAGCATATATAATTAGTACAAAAGCTAATAAAGATAGGTTAATTATCACCTGTGTTTTTTTACATGATTATTAAATAAGGAAAGTTTAAGCGATATCAGAACATCTAGTTCAAATATCATCAGACTAGTCGAAAAGATTGAACAAATAATATTGGATTTTGTGTTTCCAAAGAAAAGTAAAACATGGAATTTAGATTAGCAAATTTCTTAGGGAAAGGCTAGTCCTGTCTTGTCTCTGTTACTGTCTTTTTAAAAATGGAAAAGTATCTGCCACATCTAAAAAATATAGTTAATTAGTGCGCGGGACAATTACCTATCTGAATTATCTACGGATTTTAGAAGACAACTAATTTTTTCTCTTCATCCATTCCGTCTCGTTTGAGGCGTTTCAACATTCTATAAATCTTAGCTTGTTATATTAAATGAACAAATCTTCTATAAATCTTGGTTTAAAACAACTTTGAGCAACTGCACAGATTCTTGATTGGAATGGACTGTAGCTAATGCAGCTCAGGTCCGATTAATACCTAAATGACTTCAAAGACTACAGCAGTATTCATAGATAAATCTTGCAGTGCAACACTAGTTTAGATTGTTTCTTACTTACTAAATTAATTATAATATCGTACGTAACACCCTTAATATCAAACTAAACTAGTGCTCACATGAACTATTTGAAAACACTGTATTCACAATTCAATGATCATTGGAATGAATTGGTTTTTCTATTCCCTAAGGCAATTAAAGTACAGACCGCTGGATAATATCCAAAACAGCGTAAATTAAAACCACTCAGCTAAATTGAAAGACTCTTAAGGCTTTATCACACCTCATAGTGTTGAAATGATATTCATTAATGTCGTAGTGAGAGTATATTCAAATTAACAAAGAAGGTATGTATTCATAAGCTACGGTTTCACTGATGAATTTATAAACGTAATCATTTATTTAATATTCAATGTCAACAGTGGGGCAGGGCAGAAAAAACAAATTAGGATAATTGATGTGGGGAGGGGAGGGGACTCTGTACGTTGCAAAAACATATAATCATTTAGTTGAATGGAAAAGTTGAAGGCCTGCTGAACTCAAGGGTCAAGTGACAACAAGCATTGCTCAATTTAAAGCCTGTATGGATTTTTTTTGACATAACAACTCCGCATATGAGTTTCCACAACAAATTTTAATATTAAAAAAAATCAACATAAACACATAAAACCAAAGTGTTTAGGCTTTGAACTTTTTTTTGGTGATTTCATTCATTAATCCTTTTGAAAATGATATGGTGTCAAAACTTGTGAGCCTTTATGTATAATAATAAAATTAATATGAGATCAAAGGCCGCCATAGCTTTTGTGATGTCGAATTCAAACCACTGGACTTTAATTAGTCACTTCGAGGGATGTTTGCATGATATTATTATATGGAATTTAAGTTGTGGAGAGTTTTTATAATATGAGCAGCATCGCCTAGCAGCAAAACCTTTCTTTAGGGTTTCGAACATCCGATGGGAAAATGCCATTCTTTCACAGCTTATTTTCTCCGAATCTCCAAAATGAATTATCTTCTGAAACATGATTGTCAATGAAGATTATTATTAGCATAGAATAGCCTCAATACTACCCCATCAACATGTGCCTAATCCCTTGTACCTATATCTCTACGATGTATACGTAGGTAAACGAATTCCAATTAAACACAGGGAATGTTAAATCGATCTGTGGTAGCTAACCTCTGCAATGCTCAGATTCTCAAGACTCTATGGCATGGTGGACAATAATCCTGCTATTATATTCTCATGTCACAGTCTAAGGACATTTGTATCTCATTTTTTTTTCTTTTAAAACCATTAACTTTGAGAACATGCAAAATGTACACCTTAAAATTTGAATAACGCGTAAAATATATTATACATAATGACAGAAAGAATCTATCTAGCAAATTGAATATTGATCACCTATTATAGAGCTCAAATTCAAGTTCATTTCAAAATTTATCGAGATGAATAATTATAGTTTGAAAGATAATGGCTGAAATATTATTGCCTGTCAGAGTTTATAGATTATATTTTAAATTCGCAATCCTATAACATTCGTTGTTTCTATACAGTATAGAGAAAATAATAAAGATATCTTCATATACAATTAAAAGCAATAAGTACCCATGATGTAATACTGGAAAATAAGATATGTAAACGCGCATCTCCGATGACGTCATTCAGTGACAAAACGCCTTAGACAAACATGAAACACACGTTTCAAACGTTGGTCTCAATAGTTTGTGCTGACTTGCAATTTGGGTTTGAATGTACCTAATACATATTTAATTTATTTATGATATTTGTGGGTTTTGCAATAAATTGTCTTACATCATGAGGGAACAATGAACCATGATCTAGTAAAATATAAGTTTAATTTGACAGACTATATGTTGACATGTCGTATGTTCGATTCTTACGTTTTTTCAAGGACAGACGACAGACGAGAAATTATGAGAGAAATTATCGGAAATAATAAATCTGGAATAACGGTACTTACGTTGGCAAGTTGATCGAAACGTCCAAATAGCTCGTTGAGCAGACGTACCAACTCCTGGGCTGTGCACTGGGATGCTAGGACTGTGAAACCCACAATGTCGGCGAAAACAATGCTGAAACAAAGACATAGGTACTTTAAAGTTTTAAACCTTGGTATAGCTTAGGCAACGTGAATTTCAAAAGTAATGGAACGCAAATATTTTTTTCAACGTCATTTTGTGAAAAATATTCCATTAAAATATACTTCAAGACACCTACTATTTTAATATTTTTCACATTTTTTAAGTTGGCAACCGGAGTTGCGAAGATGAAATATTTTATCGGAGTTCCTGGAGATCGCGTATGATGATATAGTTGAGTACTTTCAATGAAATTTAAATAGTTCTACTGAATTAGGTAAAAAGATTAAAAATCCCGAAACGGGGGTAGCAATGACTTTAGTAAAAATTCAATATTTTATCGGATCCCTGGTAGATATGGAATAGTTCTAGAGTACTTTACGAAAAAAAAATGAGTATAACAACCAATTTTGCGAAAAACATTGGAAAAATAAAAAATCTTACAACAGTTCTGTTTCGAGTTCTTTTTAGTATTCTTAGAGTTGTATCGAAAATTCTTGTAAGATTTTTAGGTAGATATAGTAAGTCATAAGATATTCGAAAATAAATAAATTGTTGAAAAAAAAATACAACAATAGTTTTCTCTAGAATTCTTAGAGGTCTATCTAAAATCCCACTACCATTTTTCGGTAAAATTAGTAATTTATAAGAAATTCAAAGAAAGAAAAATATCTAAAGATTTTTTCCATTATTCAAGGAAATGAGAAAAAAGTTCCGTTAGAGTTCTATCGATGTGTTTATTAACATTTTTCTGTAAATTTAATAATTCATAAGATATTCGAAAAAAAAAATATTGAAAAACCAAGAAAATCTCAAAATAGTTCTGTTTGCATTTCTCGGTAGAACTCTTAGAGTTTTCTAGCGAGAACTTCAAACAGAACTGATTATTTTTTTTTACTTTTTCTCATTTCCTCGAATAATAAAACAAATATTTTGTTTTTTTTTAAATATCTTATGACTTACTATATCTACAAAAAAATATACAAGTATTTTCGATAGAACTCTTAGAATACTAAAGAGAACTCCGAATACAACTGTTTTTTTTATTTTTCCAATGTTCCAATAGAGCTATTTAGATTTTATGGAAAGTACTAGGAAACTAGGAACTCCGATAAAATATTTAATTTTCGCAAATTCTTGTTCCAAGAAATGAATTAATTTTGTCAGATTGTGGTCTATCAGGAATCAGACTCATCTAAATTTTTGTTGATAGTCCTATCCGAAAATTTCTGAATTTGAATCAAATTACAAACCTACATGATATACTTTTTTCTCTAAAAATACTTTGTTTTGTTATTAACAATATTAAAAAATTCCATTTATGACAGAGCAAAAATGTTTTCATTGGTCTCAAATCTAAAACGAGCTCGGCACTTAGGCGTTATCATAAAGTCAATTATTGAATAATATATTTGCTGATGTTTTCTTTAAATGCAGTATTCAGAGCCAAATATATACCAAAATCATATTTTCATATTTTTTTTCATCCATAACTAGAACACTGCAAAAACAATTCATCAAAATATTGTCATTATTTATCGAAACAATGTAGTAAATTAAATTATTATTAATATTGGATGGAAAATTGTTGAAAAATAATTATTATTTCGTTACGCAGCTTTTGCAGATTGACGATTGATTTATTATTAAATATTTTCATACAAAAAATCTTCTATATGTTATAAATATATTAATTGTAAAATGGATATTATTAATTAAATTGTAATAGCCCTATGAAATGTGAGTGCAAATATAGGTAATTGATAAAATTCAAATTAATGATGTATAATTATTTCATAAATCATGCCTGACAAATATATGAGCAAAATATTAAATAAAAATGATTGAAAAGTTCGAAAACATTAAAGGGTAATTTATAAAGCTGAAATATAAAATGAATAGCAAAACTTTGGTTCAGTGATGATAATAAAATGAAAGTAATGGAAATTAAATCAAAAAGCTGTTCCAAATCTCTTAGAATGTGACATTGGCAGATCGTAAACATCATGATCTACATAAGAAATTAATGTACAATATTTAACATTGTTTCGTTCCATATTTCAATTACTGAAAGATTTCCTCAAGAGAACACTTCCAGGAGAGCGTATCATCAGAATGAAGTAGCGCATATTATCCGACTCACAAAATTTCTTGTTTAACAACACGGTGATGGTTCGTTACAACAATCAACTCGAAATTTCGAAAGCATCGCTATAGTAATGAAATGGCTGCGGATCGCGTAGTAATCAACTTTCGTTCCATTAGAGCGAGCATAATGAAGTTTGAAACTTGGTTACGGAAAGTTGAAGTTGTTTTCGATTCAAAAATACAACATAGCAAACACGACTGAATTGTTGTACCATTTTTATGTGGCAGAAACAATGATATAAACGAAAATTATGACTGTGTCGTTTTTCTGCAGCATTAAACATTAATTCAATCAATGATAAAGACTAAAAGCGGTGGGGAACTCAAGTATTCAAAACCGAACTTCAAGCATCGCAATAATTTATCCCAGCATTATGGAATGTTAAGATTTCGATTCAATTATTCATCTAAATGATTTTAACGCATCAAAAATAAAGAAGAATTCTAAAAGGATAAATATATTTTTAAGATTAGTCAGTTTGATTTACTTAAATAAGAAGTATAAACTCTCTCCGTTCAAATGAATTTATAATTGCATATTCAAGCAGTCAAGTCTGAGGGTAAACTTCAACTGGAAGTCCCACCTGATATTCTATGCAATATTTGGCGAGACATTTGGTAAATGTAAAGCAGAGCATACTTGATGTTATATATATATATATATATATATATATATATATATATATATATATATATATATATATATATATATATACTATGGAGTAACGTTACGTATACATATTATAGCACGAGGAAGTTTCTAGCGCAATATGGTGGGCTCCAGAGAAGTTGTAAGAAGTAGAGGTTGTGGACTATAAAGTTCACTCGAGTTCGCAAAATCGTTATTCGACACAAACACATGGGATAGAGAGGAATATTTGGAGGTGTCTATGGAGATTAAAATGAATGAGGAACGATTTAGTTGTTCCCATACCCAATAAAGAATAAAATTATATTGTTTGACTAATACATACGTAAGACATCTGGATGCTTCATCTTTGATAAATTAATAATAATAATAATCGTTATCAAAAGCATATTGGCTAATACAACACAAATATTTAAAATAAATTACCTTTGCAATAATTTCATGATTAATTTCCAACTCAGTATTTACTGTACGAAATAACCTACGATTTTTTTTCATAATCATCATTTTTGTTTTATTAATGTTTAGCTTCAATATATTATATTGCTTTATATATAGAATAAAGAGAGTTGGTCCTAACACCGTTCCTTGAGGTACACCTTAGGTTGATTTTGTATTAGTTGATATGTTACCATATTTTGTCACCTTGGTCCGCTCGGATAAGTATTGTTTAAACTTTTGTAGGTTTGTAGGTCCATATTTTTCCTCCAAAGCCCGTTTTCACTTTGTGTACAGTAGTTTCACATGAACTTTTGTGCCTAAAGCCTGCGTTATAGTCTTATTGCTCTCTATATATTTCACTATCTGATTATTGACGCATATTTCAAGGAGTATTTCAATAAAGTGGTGCCATCTTAATAGGTATAAATTCTTCAAAATTAATATTACCTCTATTTTCTCCAATGAGGATAACCATACTGTTCTTTTTAAATGTCTCCGATCGTTTCGAAGGAGTAAAATTTGCATTCTGATTCCAATCAAATTGCTTTCTTCATTTTTCATCTTTTTTCTCATTTTCTCATTCTGTAATATTTCTATATGATAGAAATAAACCATCAGAAGAAAATATTATCTTTTCATTTTTTCTCTGCTCAACAGTTCAAAAACCGGGAGAAGCTTCAAAACAGGACACACAGAATTGACCAAAACAAATATATTTATCGCGATTCGGTAGCCTTCAAAGCCATCGAAAACTTGTTGTGTCAATAAACTACACAAATAATACGTTGTCTGCATATTCAATACTTGCGATAACCATCATCATCAGATTGTATACCGAAGACAAAAATATTTTAATCTCAGTCCCCAAAATCGATCAACTGTCCCTCGCTAATGTAAACAAAATAACAAAGGCGCCGCTGTCTCGTCGCAAAATGTAAGCCGCTATCCTTAGCCTTAGGATCACTGCTCTGAAGTATGCCACGTCATGTCTGAAGTTTGACACGACTCAATCCGTTGTTACTTTTAGTAGTGTAAATAAAGTATTTTAACTGGGGAGACATTCGAGAAGATGGAAAATTATCTCAGAATTATTTTATTGAAATAATGCTCAAAGTGACCAAAATGTCTTACAGGCGTATTCATAATCCAATGTTAGTTCGGAACTAGCTAGTATCATATTAAAATAAAACCCAAAGCACTATCCTACCATAATGCTGACATAAGAGTCATAATTTAAGGTTAGACCTCCGCACTTAATTTAGTATCGTACTGAGTTTCGATTATGAATGCGCCCGTATGACTCTAGGAAAAATTTGAGGACTTATAAAACAGCATTCAGAACACCAGGTTTTTAATTATTATATCAGCGTTGAAAGATAATCAATTTGGTGTTCCTCAAGGAACTGTGTTAGGACCCAATCTGATTATTATTCTCAGCAATGACACTGTTCAGAATAATCATTGTGATTGCTGATGATAACTAGCTCTACTTAGATGATCTAGATGTTGGGAAAGTTGTGAAAACAATTACCAGAAGTATAAGCTTATTATTGTCTAAATCATCCGGAAGAAGCAAACCGATTTTTGTTCTTATTAGCTCTAGCTTAAACAGCTTACTTTGCTCGCGTAATCTTGTCATATGGGTATCTTTCTAGGGTCCATAACAAAGTGCAATTCTTTGACAAAGTCCCTCAATCATGTCGTACGGTGAACTAATCGCTCAATTAAGGGACCATGAAATCCAATATCCTGAGGCTTTGGTCATCACCATTAAGGTTCAATTCCATGCGGCAGGACATCGGTAAGGATAAGCATATACAGGGGCTATTGATTAAATTGACCCAATATTGCGGATACAAACTGATACCGCCACCAACAAAGGTATTGTTTACCTTACCTAATGCTTTTGATGGGTTCTTCGCCTTATTTTGATAAGATAATTACCCAAAGATGGAACTTATTCAATAAATTAGATTTATCTCTAAATAGTGCGCTATAAAATAATTCCTATCAATTTCAAAAACTCATATCTAGACTTATATAAAATAATAACGAGCGAATTTATGAACAAATAAAAACAAATTTAGACACCATACAACAATTCTACAACCCATAGGATAGTGAAAGTAACTTTGATGTAATAAATGAATTGATGTTATGGCAATTTTACTTTTTAATCGACTTGTTTCTAATCAATTGTCGTTATCAACGATGATGAAGCTGGTTTTTATTATAAATACGGCTGTAATACTCCTTCATAGTATTATATTTTGTGTTAATCCGAGAGTAAAATGTTCAATCCGCTTACTATATAATAAAACGATCATTAAAATGTCTGTCGACTTAAACTACAGAAATGGTCCAATTTGCTATAATTAAACTAGAAATGGGACAGTATAGTACTTAGTCGTTACCACGTCTTTTCCTAATAGCTTTCCAACACCGGAGCTTTAAAACGAAGCTTCGCACCGCAAAAAAAAAACAGTCTAACGAGTTAATTTATCGACAGGGTTGAGGTTGATTTTAATTAGGGATAAAAGGGGATGAAATTGCTGAGTTTTTGCAAAGAAATATATAAACACGCGTTTTCTAAACGTAATGGAAGTAAGTGCGCTGAGAGACGGTAAGATAACTGGTCCAATAGTTCTTTGAAAAATTTACTGTTTTTGTGCAAAATTTTACTTTATATTCACCACGGAGGAGGTATACAATTATTCGACTGTTTTTATTTATTTTTGCCCCCGTTCTTCGATTTTGATGATTTTTGATTTATTTGAAAGAGGAGACTTGAGAAATGGCCCGATATTCAACGAAACTTCAATCCGAAATCTCATTCCCTCCAGAGAACCAAACCTAAAGGGGGTGGAGGGATACAGTTTCTCTCGAAAATCTAAGACAATATCCGGTAGCGTTTAAGTTGAACATTTTTCAAAAGAGTTACGGTTTTTAGTAATGTTAAAATCTGAAGTATGTGTTTTTCTACTTGGAGGGGGCACTTTCTTTCGATAATTGAATATCCGAGTCGGACAAATTAAAAACCAGATTATTTTGGTAAAATCTGAAATATGTGTATTTCCACCGCGATGTTTTGCGATCTCTGATTAATAACAAGCACAAGCAAATAATATACGTGGGTAATAGGATATTTACTATCTTCTTTGGTATTAGTGAACGTTCAACGATTTTCATGACTAATGTTACATTCATAAGTGTGAAATAATTTTATTTTGCAAAAAATTGGACCGATTTTATTTCTTGCTGCACTGAAAAATACAAAATAATATGAATTCTATCGCTGCTGGAACTTGTCCCAAGAGTATTCTATTTAACTACAATTGCAAAACTTCAAAATTACCAGTACCAATAGAATTAATATTATTTTTTATTCTTCAGTGCAACAACAGATGAAGTCAATCAATTTTTTTATTGGTTACTGAAGAATATGAAACATAAATCTTAAATGCGATAACATCTCTGCTGACTCAACCAACATTTTATGTGTTAGGTTAGGTATACTCTTTCAGAATTCTCTTCTTACGAGATCCTGCTATTATTATTATTATTATTCTACAAACACAAAAGAGATCAGATAGCTCGCTCATTTCGCAATATAACGCGCGGAACTATAAACACATATGTCTCCCACGCACTGAATGGAACCTTTCTCCATGATGCTGCTGTACCATTTTGAAATTAGCTAATCTCTTTTAAGCAGGGTCACTTGGTAAGCGCGCGAACCCCGGTGAATTATCGTCGCAGATCTGCGCAAAAGCAGTTCGCAAGATTTTGTACGACTTTGATAAATGATTCAGTATTGTATAGGTAAATACATATATTTAACTGTGCATGTTTTATCCATTAGCTTTTTGATACAATAGTTAGTTGAATATCATTAGATAACAAAACACAAAAAAATGTCTCATAACTTTTCTATTTTTAGTCCAGTTATCATATATTTTTTAGCAGAAAGTAGATAAATACTTTTTAACAAAAATTCGACCGACTTTATCAGTTGGTGCACTGGAAAATACAAAATAATATTAATTCTTTTGGTACTGGTACTTTTGAAGTTGAGCAATTGTAGTTAGATAGAAGAGTTTTGGCACCAATTTTTGGTAAAAAATATTTATTTCACACTTTTGAGTGTAACATTAGTCATGAAAATAGTTGAACATTCACTAATACCAAAGATAGGTACTTATCCTATTACCCATGTATATTCTTCGCTTGTACTTGTTATTATTCAAAGATCTCAAAAGATCGCGGCGAATATACGCATATTTCTGACATTATCACTGCTGTAACTCGAAAACGGTAACTTCATTTGAAAAATGTCCAATTTAAATGTTACTACATATAATCTCTTCTTTAATTTGGCCGTCTCATATTTTCAATTTACCCAAAAAATGGGACTTTACCATTGCTGTAACTCGATAGCCGTAAAGATTTTGAAAAAAAATCAATTTAAACGTTTCCGAATATTGTCTAATTCTGCAGTCTCAATTTTCCAGAAAATTGCCTGTTGGCGGTTTTTGGAGGGAATGAGATTTCGTATTTGAATTTTTCTAGATATGGGATCATTTCTCAATTATCCTCTTTCAAATAAATCAAAAAATCATCAAAATCGGACTACGTTCACCATAACAAGGAGCCTACAAACCAAAAAATGCAGACAGTCGAATTGTATACCTCCTATGTTTGGGAAGTCGGTCAATAAAATGACTAATTTCATCTTCTACATACACTTAGAATGCTATCATTTTAGTTATACAAGAGGAACAAAGATGTTGTATAATCAATGTAATCAAACCGTTTGTGTTACGCTAAAGTAATTCAATGGCTGGAAGAGTATTTGCCATGGCAGTAGTTGTTATCGGCACAGTTGGAAGTTCTCTAATAAATAAATGTAGTAATACGACGGCCAGTGTTACATAAGCCAAATGAATTCATAGTCATATTCAAAAGGAAAAAAACACACTCCAATAACGCCCAAACAGATTGTGATTTCTCAATGTAAAAGACATTACAACAATAAAGTTAGAAATGTTACATGTATCATTTGAATAATATCGACATACACATTCAATACAGCTTAACGATATTTCATAAGAGAATAATAATTATCTCATACACCATTGATATGTCACAGTTAATAATAATAAGAATTTAAAATGGCTGCTGGACATTTGCTCCATATGGATATATGTACCTATCTAATAGCAGACGGCGGCCATTATTTATGCTTTCGATAAGAACTAGTTTATATAATTTATTTAAGATTTTTCGAAAAATTTAATTTACATTATGAGTAGGAGGTAATATTATAATCGATCTAAGAACCAAGAATACAAACATGTTAAATTAAGGTGTAGACTTTATGCAAGAAGTCAGTAGTTACATAAATTGTATTTAATCTTCGTGAAATTATTTATCTTTATTGAATATAGTTGGGCGTTAACACATTGTTGTTCAATTTATGAAAAACATATGCAACCTTGCATCATTATCAGTCGGGGGATGTGTATCTGATGAGTTCTAATAAGATCGAAATCGTGGCGATCGTACATTCTAGTGTGATATGTTCCGATTGAAATAAAATCATAAGGGTTAAACGTTTTGGCAATATTTTTATTGAATAAATTTTCAGTAATATTGCACCTGCCAGCCATGATGTGATACAATGCTGGTAGGAGTATTTGCTCACCAAGTAGTAGTTTTCAGCGTTGGTAGGTAGGTACGATAAAATAATTTTGAAAAACCATTTACCTCCATATTATTACAGATCTATTTTCTTGGCTTGAGCATGCAATTATCTAATGATAAAAATAATTGATATGAATGAGTTGATTGGTTCCAATTATTTGGTTTACATTGTAATTAATGGAAAGGTGATATAATACAGGCAAAACATAAAAAATATGCATTAATAACACATCTTAAGTTTTTTTGCAACGATCTATATTTGAACCAGTGCATAAATAAAAAACATAAAGTATAAAACACAACATGCTTTCACTGTTTGGTGATTATTTTTTTCATCCGCTTTTCTAATTGCTTTAATGGAATCGCACGAGCAAGCGGTAGTTTTAATTTTAATTAATTTAATATGTTGATTCTAGAAGCTCGACGATATTCTCAACACTGGAGAAAGATTCGCTCACTTTTATTTTCTTTTCTTTTTTATTGAGAGCTAAATAATTATCTGTTTAGAGAGATACAATTTAATTATGGAGAGATGATGTACAAATATATATTTATTATAAGTTGACAAATCTAATTAATGGAAGCGCGATCGGTACCAAGCTTGACGTAAGCAATTATGTTTTATTTTCAAACTGTTAGGTGATATGGAGCGGAAAAGGGGCATTTTTTTCGATATTGACGTAGATATGATAAAATTATTCTTTACATTTTTTTCTAGCTTTTAATAATCATATTTAGAATTTTTTAAATTGATTTTAAGGATATTACGTAAATACTTGATAATTGATTTAAATTAAGTATAATAATTATTTCTATTAGTTTTTTTTTTTATAAAAACATTAGAAAAAACATATACAGGATGATGAAAATGCTGTTACGTAATTGATACCAGACGGTCTGTATCTATGGGGTTTAGAAAAATAATTAATTTTATTATTCTTTTTTTAAAAATATAGCGCCTATCAATGTTTTATTATTCAGCTGTTTTGATTGGTAAGAGAATGCAATTTTGGTCAATTTCTTAAACGTCTTGTTTGTTGTTAAACATGATCATTTTTTTTACAGACAAGTAAACTCGTTTCGATTTGGAGTATACCTAGACAGTCAGGTTTTCAAAATAAAAGCAACTTTCTGTAAAAGTAGACTATTAAGAAAGTGTTTTAATCGTGTTCAATTTTCGGTGTCCGGTTTTGAACAGATATTACATTTTAAGGTGCCTGGAGTCTAAACGGGAGATTTTGTCGCTTTTTTATGATAGATTAAAGTGATAATGAAAAGTTTAGTTTGACAGCCAACTTGTTTATACTAAAAGTGAAATTTGAAACACTTGAAAATCCACTCAAGCAGAAAAGCGTGCTCTTAGTCAGATGACCTTGTACTTGTACTTTATCTATCTCGAATTTATGACATGTATCAATCGATGATTCGACATGCACACCAAATAGGTACATAATAATATGGGCTTCAACGTCCAGAAATAGATTCGCATGTACCATAACCATAGATTACAACCAGAGCCATGAGGCGGCAACGAATATACCTACCATTAAACCTTCTAAAAGACACGCTAGCAGGAAAATGTATGAACATTTAATTTCACTAGGTGGATTTTCGCCTAAACATTGCCTTAAAGGTCAGAATATTTATATAATCGTGAACTGATTGCATGAAAATATGCAGACTAAACTAAATTCTTCTCCATTATTTCATAATTGGCATCCTATGGAGTTTTGGTTATAATAGTTAAGCCACTGCATGGAAAGGAATGACTAACTATCGCAACCATTCAAATCTCAAATAAACTTTTGATACTTGCTTAATTGCTAGTCTTATAATCATCAAAAGTGTCACTTTCTGGAAATGTCTGGTTTTGGAAATAACTAGACATTTCGACTATTTTATATAAAGATTTATTCAATCCCAATAGTGACCAGTTAAATTCAGCACAAGAGTAAATCAAAGATCAAAAATTAATTCTACTTGCCAAGCAACGTCAGGACATAAGTCAGATGGAGTGGTTATTTTAATAAACTAAGAAATATATGAATGTATTTTAAAGTTATATAGAACATAATATAAACTATTGTTGGGTTTTACAATAAAAATATATGATTTCAGAAGCTATCTGCGCATTTGAATTAATTTGGGTAATAGTAAGCAATATTTGGAACTAAGGTAAGATAGCCAAAAGGTAACAAGATCCCACAAATCGGACGTAAGAGAATATGACACTGGTGTACCGCATGGCTCAATTCTGGGACCCATACTCTTCAGTCTATAGATTAATGAATTGCATTCAGTATCAAAAGACGCGCACTTTACGCTGTATGCTGATGAAGTTTGTAGTGTTCTGTCTGATATCCATGTTGCCCGCTTAGAAAATAAATTCCATGTTTTGGTTAGAAAATGGCAGTTCTGGTTTGCACAAAACAGTCTATATTTTAATAGACAAAAGACGTTTGATAGTTTTAATATTGTAGTTTGATAGTACTCAAAACTCAAATCAATATGGCTTTTTTGGAAACTCGTGTGGATAAAAAAACTGGCAAAATCTTATTGGAAACAAAAGTTCTATGATGATATATTTATTTTATAAGATGATAAACATACTGAATATCACGTAACTTATTGGCTCTGTATTTCCAGCTTAAGATATGGTATATGTCTTTGGCCAAAGACATTTTCTTAGCAGAAAAGAATATTATTAGAGGTATTTTCAATCTTACAAGAGTAGTCTCATGTTGAGAATATTTTAAAAGTCATCGAATTTTAACTGTGGGGTCAATTTATGTTTTCGAAATGTGTTTGTATGTTTTTTAAAACAAAACCATCTTTTCACTTGTGAATCAATGTCATAGACTAAATACTAGTCAGAAAGATCGGTTACAAGGTTTGGTAGAATTTTTAGACTCCACAAGATGTTTGGGAATAAAGTTTAATAATTAATTACCAAATTAAATAAAATATTGTAATAGCTTAAAAATATTTAAATGCAAAGTAAAATGTCTTCTTCTACAGATAAAATTTGTTTCACGAAGGATGGAGTCTGCCTTGAAAACATGAGAAACAGATCAATTCAAGCGAGGGGAGTAAAATCAGTGGCATGACGATTTTGAGATAAGATCCGGTATTTCAATTTTTTATGTTTGTGATGCCTATGAAAGAAAGATTGCTTGAAATACTGATGTCGTAACTTAGATCGACAATCGAGAGAAATATAGCGTGATGTACGTAGTTTCTCTATGATTACAGGCAATAGAAAGCTTTCGTGAAACAAACTATACATTTTTATGTAAACTAACTGACTATGTTTGTCATTTTGTCTATTTTTAGTCAATGTTTGTATACACTTCTTGGATATTCCCATACGGTTTATAACTATCTCCTTTTACGGAAAATAAATGGATTTATTTATTTATTATTATTAATATAACTTTAAATATCAAGTATCTATGTCGATTGCTGGGATTACTAAAAACCTGCAGGAGGAAATTGAATAAGCTCAAAAAACAAAAGGTATTTGTATAAAACAACTAAAAAACATATCCGAGTGCAATTACATTTAAGAGTAGGACCACATAAAAAATGACAGTATTAAAGTGGGTTCACTGATTTTCTGATGTTGTATATAGACCAACGCCGTAATAAAACATGCTTCACCTATCTAATCAAATCGAGATAAACGAGAAAAGTTTAAAGTCGGTAAACTTTACTTCTCAGAACGTCTCACGTGTGCCAGCTGAATTTTAAAATGGAAAAACTTGCAGCCAACCAAGCAGTAGTAGTAGTCTTGGAATAAAAATAGAACGATTCCCTTCGATATACAGGGTGTTCCTTAAAGGTATTTACAAACTACTGACACTTGTTTCTCAGGCTAAAATAAGTCTTCTTAAAAGTCTTTCTAAGTGAACTTATCGTGGTACAAAATTGCTTAATTTAGGTCTTATAAGGCCTGAACTTTTATTTGATGGATTTTTACACAAATGGATGAAAAGGGGTAGTAAACTTAAAATTTAGAATAATTAACTCACTTACTACGAACTCTTGAGGTTTTCCCAAGATTTGTAATTTAATAATTAGCAATAGTTTTAACAAAAAGTTAATCTGCTTATGTTTAATGTTCTTTAGTTTCATCTAAATAAGGCTACTGTCAAAAGTTTATATTCTATATATTTATTTATATATTTTATATAAATATCTTATTATTAGTGGAAGATGCTTATAAAAGCTGTTTTCTGTACGATAAACGGTTCCGGAAATATTCACAAAAATGATTGTTTTACTGCACTTTGCCATTGATTAACAAACTAATATTTAAGACACGTAGATTTTTTTTTTCAATAATAATATGTTTTGCTGAAAATGATCTGTTTTTTTTATTCCTGCCAACAACAAAATCTTTTTTTTTTTGGTGAACGACCTAATATATTTTGAATATATTCGTTATGGGGCCATGTCTCAGCACTCTGCTCAAATTTAAATGAAAATTATAAACAAAACTTTACAACACTTTGTAAATTTAATTTTTATTTAAGCAATTTAAATAATGAAAACGTTTTTGCTACCGAATTCATGATTCGTTTGATCTGAGATTCGATACTCGATGACATATTACAGAACAATATGCCAATAAAATAAATAATAAGAGAAGGAACAACAACAACGGTATGAATATGGATATAAAGCTCAATCAAGTGTAAAAAAACATACCTGACGTTCTCATGTTTCTGTATGTAGATTTTATGGAATTGACCTTCGACCGGAGATATGATGTCGTTCTTCATCTCCATGGCAACATGCTGCGGCAGCACCGACAGCAGGAGACGTTCCTGCAAATTGGAAAATACTTACATTACTTTCTCTTTGTATATTATTGCTTCGCAATACATCCTGAGCAATTAATATTCGATACAGGGCTTTAAAAGCTGAAATCGGCCAAATTTTCATGAATTTGTAATTTTCAATAATTTACTTTACAATTAATTAGGTCATGTTCTATTATGAGTTTTAGTGCTCGCAACTATTTTAAATTCATCGTGTAGAAGGAGACTAATTAAAAAATAAATGATAAGTTATCAATGGAATAATAAACAAGTTTGATAGAAAAAAAAATACAATTAATCCATGTTCTACTTAGGGACATAAGTCGATAGTCAATCAATTCGAAGCATTCCTAAAAACTGAACTGAAATTTGATAACAAGTACTGATTAAAAAGAACTAATGACCTTTTGAAATATAAAATTGCTCCTATGGAAGAAAAACACTTTATAGAAATATCAAATGTAAAAAATTGGCAATTTTATAATACTTTTGGCACCAACCTCAACAGTACTAGCACCAATAGAATTAATATTATTTTGTATTTTTTAGTACACTAACTTATAAAGTCTATCCAATTTTTTGTAAGAAATTTATTCTACACTTTTGAGTGTAACATTAGTAATGAAAGTGAAAATACCAAAGAAGCTACTACTTATCCTATTACCCTTGTATATTCTTTGTTTGTACTTGTTATTATTCATAGATTTCAAAACATCGCGGAGGAAATACACATATTTAAGTCTTTACCATTGCTGTAACTTGAAAATTGTATCTCTTTTGAAAAAAAATCTATTAAAACGTTTCCGGATATAGTCTCATCTTTAGTTCTGATGTCTCAGATTTTCGATTTTCGAGAAAAATTGCCCTCTCCACTTCCTTATGGGCGGTATTTAGAGAGAAGGAGATTTTAGATTTGAGTTTTTCTAAATAAGGGACCATTTCACAACTCTCGTCTTTTAAATGAATTAAAATTATTAAAATCGGAGCACTTATGCAAAAAGTGCGAACAACCATATATAAAAAAAAACTAATAATAAAAAAAGCAAACATACTCGAATTGTATACTTTCCCATTCTTTGAAATAGGTCAAAAATATTAATGATGACGTAGGAGAATTTCTTCGAAAACTTTACAATGATGAAATGAAAAAAAAAACTAATATAAATCTCGGCAAACATATACTTCAGTCCCCTTCATACTTTCAGCGGTTATTTTAATAGCATCCTTTTCCGCTTCGTTGATAATTTACGCTTCTCGGTCTCGCTGAGCCGAGGATCGACCCCACTATACATTAACACATACAAACACCACGAGCACACCACCACACTCTCGAAATACATAAATATACACATAAATATATATATATGTATATACATCTTTGGTCATAAATTATCATATACTCACCAACTTCTCGTTCTCGTCCTCCATCTCCAGTCGAGCAGCAATGCAGTTCCTGGTATCCAGGAATGCCTTACGCTGTGCATGCTCCATCAGGTTGTGCATGAAGATGCCGACAACATTAACGCACAAAAATACCACAATATTGGCACTGAGCTGAAATGAAAAAACAAAAAGGAATTATAAACGCCTTTCATCAACAGGAGTGCCCTTCTTAAAGAGCCCAACATCTAAATCAAAGTTTACAGAATATATAGTATTCTGACCAGACAAAATAAGTGAATTTGTTTGCTCCTGTGTTGAGAGATTGTTTATTTTTTTTAATGAATTCAACATAGAAAAGATAACCGCACTATATTAAATGAGTATACAGTGTGGAGATTTTAAATGGAACGCTGCTTATAGCGGTCCTAGGAATAAGATTTTTCTAAAATCAAAAATACGTCCTCAAAGATGTTTCATGGAATTCGCTTTCATCATGTAAAAAAAATGGGGCCCGAACATTAATACTGGAATGCCACCTTTTCGGCGTGACAGTTGTTGTCCCATTAATCTGTTGCCACAGACTCAACCGATGATAGAACTCTTCCCAAACTCTTCTCAAAACTTCTGGCGTGATTAAAAGCATCTCTGACCGCATCTTTGCATTTAAGTCTTGCAGATTTCTAAGTCTGCTGACACAGACCTTAGTTTTTAAATAGCCGCATAAATTAAAATCTAATGGTGTAATATCCGGGGATCTGGGAAGTCAATCTATAAATCCTCGCCGTCCTATTCACCTATTTAGAAATGCAGCATTTAAGAATTACCTTATATTTTTTTTGCAAAATGGGAAGGAACTGTATCCTGCTGAAAAAATATCCTTTGCTCTAGATTTTCATCATTAGGGAATATTCCTTGGAGTTCTGGTATTAAAAATGTTACACGTCTCCATTTAAATCATCTAGAAAACTGGGAGACTTAAAGGAAAGGATTCGGGCAGAGATACGTTTAATCAAGTCAGAAATTTTGGGAAAAGTACCTAAGGGAAGAGTTCTACCATCGATTGAGTCTGTGCCAACAGGTTAATGGGACACATTTTTAATAACTGTTACCTACAAAACGTGACATTTTCAATATTAATGTTATTGTTAATGTAATTGTTCATTAAATAGTTAAAAATCATTTCTTTAATTTTTTTTTTGCACATGGTTTGACAGATGTAAAAAAAATTATCGACAAATTCCTTTTTCAATAAGCTTTCCAAAGAGGTGCCACAAGTGGTGTCTTGTAATTTGATAAAACAAAGTTTTTTAGGGCCTCTTTGGGGCCCCAATTTTTTTACATGATGAAAGCGAGCTCCACAAATAATCTTTGAGGACGTTATTTTTGGATTTTATAAAAATCTTATTCCCAGGGCCTGCTATAAGCAGCGTTCCATTTAAAATCCCCACCCTGTATTGATTAACTGTGATTTTTCTCATAATCTTGTAAATATTCGTTCTGTGATAACATTGCTTCAAAATATTCTTTGTGTTGTGTGATATTTTTCACAAGAGCGTGAATATGCGGGAAGATTATTTAGATAAAATTCCCATTTGAATCTATTCATTTTTGAAACGATTTTGTGATTATTTCAAAGAATATCCGTTTGAAACGCCAAATAATATATTGCCTGCGTTAACTAAAACTGTTAGAAAATCTCAATACCCAATACCCATTGCAATCAGCTGAAAAAGATTCAAATACACACCAATTCATGTAAAATTCACTAAAGTTAGAGAATGTTTTGCTTGCTATATCTGCAGCAATTTATTTCTTTCTAGCACCTTTGAAAACAACTTGAAATAATTTCAAATGATTCAAACTAAACAAAACTGAGAATTAATTAACAGTGCAGGAATTCTCTCATGGCATTTCCAAATGTTGTTAACGTCTGCAAGTCTACAAAATATAGTTACATTTGTATTGGTTTGTAAGTGGCCAGTAATCTTTTTATATTATGAAATTTCTGATGATTGAAGTAAAGACATGCGTCGACAATTTCCCATTATCTTCATGGCACGCATCGAATGACTTTTCTTTGAATTACCTGATAATAGTGTATGGAGCAAAGATAAATTCAAATCATTTATCTTAATTATTGAAAGTTGTTGAGCGGAGTATAGCTTTTGAATCAATTAACCTGCAACACCTGCTTTAAAAGTCGAACATAAGAGTACAAGTTTTTGATCACAAAAAATAAAAACCAAAACATGGGGGAATAAATGCGCTGAAATAGAAAGGTATATTTTGGACAATTGCGAGTTTCAGAAGCTTGTAAAACAATTAGTAGCGCCTCAGAAAAATATACAAGAAATAGCAGATTATGCCTATGGATATTAAGTAGATCATTTTAATTTTTGACAAGTTTTATAAGTGTTGCTAGAATAAATATTTCCTGCAAAAAATGGACCGATTTTATTAGTTGTTGCACTGAAAATTTTCATTAATTAAATAATATTAATTCTATTGGTGCTGGTACTTTTGAAGTTGTGCCTACAACAATAACAAACTACAACGGCACAACTCCAAAAGTACCAGCACCAATAGAATTATTAGAAATATTATTTTGTCTTTTTCAGTGTAAGAAATATTTATTTCACATTTCTGAGTGTAACATTAGTCACGAAAATCGTTGAATGTTCATTAATACTCAAGAAAATATAGGCTCAGCTAGAGCTTGTTATTTATTATTCAGAGATCTCAACATATCGCGCGCAAATATACATATTTCAGACTTTACTGCTGTAACTCGAAAACTAACGTAACTCAATATCAATGTTGCTTCATACAATCTTTTTTTTTATTTGTCTGTCTCATATTTTCAATTTTCAAAAAAAGCTGCTCTTCCGCAGAAATACGCATATATTTCAGACTTTACCATTGCCGAACTCGGTAACCGTAACTCTTTAAAAAAATTATTTTCGATTTTCGAGAAAAAGTGCCCACTCCACCCCATTCTGGGGCGGTTTTAGGTGAGAAGGAGTTTCCGCATTTGAATTTTTCTAAATACGGGACCATTTCTCAACTCTCATACAAAAATCGTTTAAATCGGAGTACGTTTACTAAACAAAACGCGCGAACAGTCATAAAAAAATCGGATTCCCAAAGCAAGGTCATAAAATTCAAAATTATATTATTTATAATAATCTAATTAACGACAAATAATAATGTCAAAAATAAACTATCACATCAACACTAATGACTGCAGCAGAATTTCAATCTAATTTAATTCTAAATTGTATTGCATTTTTATAGAATATTCAAAATAATTGATAGAGAGTTTTCATTCTATTAGTTCTAATAACATTGAAATAAGAGCTCAATTAAATTGCAGTTCATTAGCATATTTTAATGTTTAATTACGAATAATAATTAACATTATTGTCATAAAAATATATACAAGGCATTATAGCTTAATTCATTTCTAATTAAAACGGCTATATTGGACCAGATAAATAATAACAGTAGGAGTAAATACATAAATTATATTCAAACATTATTTTGGAAGATAGTAGAGTAGTAGAGAAAAAGAACAGATTTTGCCGTTTTTACTCGAAAAATAAACAAATCTTTAGTTAAGTTAGAACAACAGGACATATAACAAGAGTAGAACAGGAGGTATTTTGAATTGATTATAATTTGAATTCTTTCACAAGTTTATATTGAAAATGCGAAAGCAAAATTAAAGATAACCAAATATCCGGAAACGTTTAAATTGAACATTTTTTCAAAAGTTCTACGGTTTTCGAGTTTCTGCGATATTAAAATTTTAAATATGTATATTTTCGCTATGTGGAAGAAGCAATTTTTTCTCAGGGACGGGTCTAAGAGCTTTTGTTTACATGAAAGACTTTAATTTAATTTTCGAAAAGGATTCACCGCCTTAAAACTATCGCACCTATTTAGAGACACCCTTTATTTAGAAAAACGGTGTATAACGCAAATATGTCTGAAATCGCCGTTAGAAATCGGATAATACATATTTTTATTAAAAATTACAATTCTTTGTTTAATTTTTTTTTCTTTTTGGTTATAATACTCCGCAGTCAATTTTTTTTTTCGCAATTTTTCGTTAAACTCCTTTTGATTCGTAACAACTTCCTAAAACAATTATAATTTATTACTTTCTGAATCTTTCAAATAATCTAACAACTGAAAGAAAATAATGAGTTCATGAATCAACTTCAATAATATCATAATGTAGAAATTCGTACTGAGTGGCTACATTTTATAAAATGACCTAGCTGTGGTACGTATACAAGTGAATTAGGTATATAAAGGTATTTTCAAATACATTTCTAAATAATTGCCTTTGTTTACCCACTGAAACTCGGTGTACTAGATATTACCTACTTTACACACGTTCAGTGAAATGCATACTAATCTCGCTCAATTTATATGCACCCAGTGCATTGTACTAGACTAGGAGAAATCCCATTCAGATTTGGAGCAGAGCAAATATCTGAATGCCCCGAGTAAACAGATCACGTTTACCTTTAGGTAGTAGATATAAGTACTACTATATTATCGAAGTTGGCCAATCATCGAAATCTAGCGAATTACTTGCAATTATCTCGACTGTCGTCTCAATTATCACTTAACCAAACAACGTTAATTGATAATTACCATGTCATTTGTTCTGCAATAGAAACAAGAGAGCCAGTCAGCCGCGCAGTTTGCCATATCGATGGAGCTCGTCGCTCTCGTCTAGTGTCTAGTCAGTTGGTTTTCTTGTTAAGAAAGCAACGCCAGCTAGATCCTTTCCTTTTAGCACGTTTTTATTATCATGCTTTCTTGTCTGTCAGGTTGTTTCATTATTCTTCACAATCGATTTTAGACTAACTTCCCGATGAGTTGGTGACTTTTAACGGTGAGTTAGGTGTATTAAGCTCAGAAATTCATTAAAATACAAAGAACAAGTTTGAAACACTTTAGAATAGTTTTTTCATATAAATATTTTTTACCAAAAATTGGACCGACGTTATAAGTTAGTGCACTGAAAAGTATAAAAAAATATAAATTCTATTGGTGCTGTTACTTTTGAAGTCGTGCAGTTGCAGGTAGATTGATAACTTTTGGCACCAACTTCGCAAGTACCAGCCCCAATAGAATTAATATTATTTTATACTTTTCAGTGCACCAACTGGAAACGTCGGTCCAATTTTTTGTTAAGAAATATTTATTTCATACTATTGAGTGTAACATTAGTCACGAAAATCGTTGAATGTTCACTATACCAATGAAGATAGTACTTATCCTATTACCCACGTATTTTCTTTGCTTCTAGTTGTTATCATTGAGATCCCAAAACATCGCTGCGGAAATACGCTCAAGCATTTTAGTTGTTACCATTTTAACAACGATTTAACACGAAAAAAATTGGACTGACTTTATTAGTTGGAGCACTGGAAAATACAAATAATATTAATTCTCTTAGTATTGGTACTTTTGAAGTTATGCGATTGTAATTAGGTTAGATTAGGTACCCTCACCAATAGATATAATATTATTTTGTATTTTTTTTGTGCACGAACTAATAAAGTCGGTCCAAGTTTTGGTAAAAAATATTTATATCAGACTTCTGAATGTAAAATTAGTCATGAAAATCGTTGAACGTTCACTAATACCAAAGAAGATAGTACTTATCCTATTATTCATGTATATTCTTTGCTTGTACTTGTTATTATTGAGAGATCGCAGAACATCGCGGCGGAAATATACATATTTCAGACTTTACCATTGTTGTAACTCGAAAACCATAGCTCTTTTGAAAAAAATGTTCAATTTAAACGTTTCCGGATAAGGTCTCATCTAAATGAGGCGTCTCAGATTTTCGATTTTCGACAAAAATTGCCTCGTCCACCCCCTTCTGAGTTGAGTTTTTCTAAATATGGGACCATATCTCAACTCTCTTCTTTCAAATAAATTAAAAATCATCAAAATCCAAATTCCTTATTTGGAAGTCGCTCAAAAATATGAATTTATTGTCTTTTCTGAAATGCAATTCGACGTTCACCAGCCATCCCGTAGTTTGTAATGGACATCATGAATCGCACCGATCAAACTGCCTTTGTAGATGTCTTGATGGTCCTGATTTTTCGAGATTTTCCCAATATACTCAGTCATTCTAGATTTGAATTTAATCATAAACACTGTATCTGCTAGCACAAAATAATATTTACTACATTGTACAGTAGTCAAAATTCAAAAGTAATTAATTAAATTTCAGTATAAACATATATTGAGGTTCTTCTGTCAAAAAGTATTCCTCTATAATTAGTAAAAATCGAACCCAACCACCAAAGCATTTATCCTCATGGTCCGATAAACAAAAACGGTTCATCAACGTAAATTAAATTTATTTAATTTAATATATTTATTACAAATATTATTAAATGTATTTTCCTGTTGCACTCTTTTGCAATATAAGTTTCAAATATGCCAAGTCTGTTATTCCTCCCAATATTTTGAACTTGTGCTGTCATAGGCAGAACATTATGAGCATCATTACCATTAATATTAGATATTTTGTAATTTTGTAAAAAAGGTTGTCATTTTTCCTGATATGATATATGGTTAATTAATTTAGCCTTATATATAAATCAGCTATGTCAATGAGAACCAATTAATTCCAACAACAACAAAAAAATAAGTTCAGAAAAATTCAAATCAAGCATCCTGAAGAAGAACGGTTCAACATTTTTGTTATTAATTTTCCCATGAAATTTCGTATGAGCCATTCTTAGCCTAATAACCATCAATTTTCGGTCAAAGATTGCATTATCTCTTGACTGTATCAAATCTATTGTTCCAATAGATTTAGACTGAATTTAAAAATAGAAGTTCACACTCACACCAAGCATTTATCCAAATTCCTTGTGCCGGATGCATGAATGATCACTGTCAAAAAGAAAGTCATCAAGCCATTACAAATCATCGCTATCTCTCTCTCTCTCTCTTTGATAAATATATGCAGATACCATTAAAGACAGTGTACACGGCATGGGTCTGAGTGGGTCAGATATATATATATACCTCAATAAATTATTGTGTTGAATAGTTCTCTGAGTGAATCTCCAGTTCATATCCAGATTGGTGCGTTACCCTTAAACCATTAAATAAGTCTGGGTGCTTTACACGCTCCAACCCAAACCGTGTGCACGGTCTTTTAGATATCCAATTCCAACAAAAAAGGGGCGTGTGAAATGGGTATAACAAGCACAAACACATTATAATACCCCATTCCGTCAAAAGCATATAGAAACACAAATCGTCCTATTTGTTCATGTCCAGCCTGCCTAGACCAGCTGTCGCTAATTGCAATCATTAGCATGCATATAGAAATAGTAATTATAATAGACATGTATTAAAAAGTATTTTCTCGCACATGATAAATCAACACTACTTAATACCACTACCAATTATCGATAATAAAATAATGGTTTATTAGTTATGTCACATGCTCCATCGAATGCAGCTACAAGACAGTCGACGACATTCTTTGATGTCAATTACAAGTGAGAAAATTCTCTTACTTCTATAGTTTTGTATTGCGGAATCTTGTTGAATTGACTCCAGCACTCTTTTTTCTCTCGTCAGTTTTTTGTTTTGCATCTACTTCAATCATAATCCATCATCGTCAATGTAAGTCTCGTGTTATGTGTATGTTTTTAGTTGACGTCGATTGCGGTTAGAATAATTTGTTTAGGTAGGTACCTCTAATATTGATTTATGACTTTGATTCTTCAAAATGCAAAAATATCTGTGAAATTACTCTATCCATAATAAATAAATAAATTGAGGTTATTTGCTTCATACATCAACGGTATTTATTAATGAAATTATCGATACTTGAACTTTAAGGCAATTTTTCTAGCTAATATCGTAAAAGAAGTGAATAAGAAATACAACGCAATTAAACATAAACAAATTCTCATGCAGTCATATTTTATAAATAACATTCTTTCTGTTAAACCAAGCTTTCGAGAATGTTTATTCTCTTCTTCAGGGCAAATCTCGTGAATATAGAATAAATTAGCTATAAACAGGAAAGATTTCATATATAATTGATGCGAAAGGTTTTGGTATCAAAGAAAATAATAATAATATAATAATAATATTATATTACTGTCTTGGAATAGGTAAAATGAACAGGATGAAATTTTTGAAATTAAACTTACAAAGCAGGTGTTACAAGACATAATGTAGGTATCCTACATTGCGGAAATAAACTAGCAAACTTACAAACGTCATGCAATATTCACTACGAGCCATGGGCGAGTAAATACAACTACACGAGAGCGAATTTAACATGTATATGGAAGAGCGTTTTTCTCGATTGTCTGATTCTGATCTGGTATTTAACTCACCTGTTGCAACATCAGATCCGAGAATTCTGTGGAGAAAATGGACGCAACTGCAAGATGGGCACCGCATAGCACGAAACCAAACACAGCCGCCACATATGACTTGAGAGGCATCATGGCGTAGGCTAGAAATACCACGAAGACAACCTAGAAATAATAGAGAGAAAAATTGTTCATAGAAGAATTGCACAATTCAGCAAAAAGTAGCAATGAACTCAAACAATTTTTAATAAATGTAGAAACATATATCTGAGAATAGTGTCTACATACCTGCCATGTTCCTTCTGCTGCAACCTTAGCCGTCGAAGAAGTTGGATACAGCGGTAGTGCTAAAGCACAAAATGTTGCCAAGAAGAAGAGCACTACATAACATACCCACAACAGATATGCATCTTGCATGAATCTGTAAGATAAGAGAATGACCCCTTCAGTATTTGTGATGAAAAATAAAAATGTGGGCAGTGACACGACCGAGGGGTGTAGGGCGTGAACACGTCAACGATCTAGCATGCTCTTATACCAGAGAATTATGTCGAAGTATGTTTGTAAATAACTATAGATCAGATATTAAAATGTATATCCATGTTAAATTAATGGAACTTGACTAACGAAACGAAAATTATGTACTCTACGATATTTACCTGGTATGCAGGAAACCGAGGAGCAGAGCAAACAGCACACAGTGCGCAGCATGGTAAACATTCTGCGCAGTAGCTGTCTGCGCATACGCCAGTCCCAGATTGGCCAACACAAAGGTAAGCACAACAAAGAGCCCCACCACTGCAGCCACGCTGCCATGCTGCAGCTTGCAGATGTAGCGTTGATAGAGCTGTTCCAACTCGTCGTTTTCGAAGCGGTGCGGATTGAGGAGACGCGCCACCGCCCGCGGTGACGTCATTGCCTTTACGCTGTGATCCATGGCGACACACAGTGGCGGCGGTAGTACCAGTGACGGAGGGCAGCTATCTCGTGTTCACGAGACTTTTGTATCGGGCTTGGCGGGTTTGTGGTAAAGGCGGGCCATCACTGCAAGAAAGAGATACATGGAATTAGAGGGAGACAGATTATTTGTGGAATTGAATGAAAGTAATGTTTACACAAGAAAACAACAATCATAGAAGCAACATTAGAGGTTATTAGTATAGAGGTAATTTGTGTCGAAATGATAAACTTTCAAGTAGAACTGTGGAATTACTTCCTATCTTTTCCTTTAGAATCACCAGGCGCCACACAATTTCGTACGTCCATATCAGAAAAGAGATTCTGACAATAAGTGCTTTGTTTCTTTTGCCATAAAGGCCTTAGATTCTAGAAATTGATATACATAACTTTAAGTCATAAGAAATGAAATAAGAAAATTACAAATCAAATATAACAGCTATTCAAATAAACAATCTTATTGTATCAAATAATAGATTCAGAGGTATTCTCATGTAGGTCTTTGAGAAGATTTGGCGAAATTTCAAGCTCAGAAAGTTGGTACTTTCATCAATAGTACGGAATTATAAATTGAAAATATTTTTAAGAACGACCAGTATGCTTTATTTTGCTCATTATAAGCGTAAATTTTGAAACTGAGTCCTACGCAATTCAATAAATTAATCTGTTGGCCTGAAAACTCGGCATCCACCCAAACTGGAATTATTTTTGATGCAACCGATCGTTGCCTTAGTAGACGACATTCCAATAGACCCAATTGTTTATAAACAGTTTATTTACGTGGGGCATACTATGGAACCCTCTATCAGTTGTTGGCCATTATCGGCTCGTTTTAATAAACATAAATACACTGCTATTACATTGAGTAAGTTATTATTATACGACATAGGAAAATTAAACAGAACTGGGGCTTCGATCAGTGTTTATTATTCTAATGGATAATAGCGATGTTTGTGTCAACGGTGAGGCGAAGCATAATGGAGAGCCCAGCTTGTTTTATCCATTTCGGTGTTACAAGAGTACAAATATAGATTTATTCATAATAACTATTTCAAATGAGACCTTTTTGAAATCACGTTCAATAAATATACATCAATAGACAGTATCGAAAATGTTTTATTATTACGACAAACAAAAATTTTCAATGCATCTATTAGCATTTTTAGACCTAGAAAAAGCTTTCGATACAGTACAAAGACATATAATATGGAATATTTTGAAGGACCGATGCGTAAGCGGTAAGATCATAAGACTAAGACAAAACATATACGAAGGTAACTTAAACGCAGTAATTAGAAAAAATATAGCCTCGGAAACATTTACAACCAGTACCGGACTAAGATAGGGAGGAAGCCTTAGTCCGCTTTTGTTTATCATATTCATGGATGATATGATTAAAAAATGCAAGCCCAGAACATAAATAGAGATACAAAACTAAAGTTTTTAAAACGATATATAGACCAGTACTTACTTTTGGTTGCGAAACATGGGTATTGACAGAGCAGCAGAAAAGTAAGATACAGGCAGCGAAATGCAGTACTTAAGAAGAGTTAGAGGGATCACCAAAAGAGACAGATATAAGACAAGATCTAGAAATAACACCAACCCTAGAATACGTTGAAGAGAGACAACTATCTTGTTGGGGACACCTGCAGAGGATGAACGAAAACAGACCAGTTAAGCGAGTATGGAGAGCTGGAATACAGAAGAATCGCAAAAGGGGCCGACCAAGGAACACCAGGGATAAAATAATCACACAACTGCTGGAGAAGAGAGGGACAAACTGGAAAGATGTCACTGGACTAGCATACGACAGGAAGGAATGGAGAAAATTTGTGCAGATATAAAAGATTGTAAGCCCCACACCATTATATATGGAAGAAAGGGTATATGGATTATATATAATGAAATGTAATTGAGTGAAGGTTTGATTAATTTGTTATCATTGATAGAAAAACAAATAATAAATTTTTTTATCAATGAAATATTTAGCAAATTTATTATATTTTTATAACAAATATTAGTTGGTGCACTGAAAAATACAAAACAATGTTAATTCTATTGGTACTGGTAGTTTTGAAGTTGTGCAGTTGTAATTAGATAGAAGATTTTTTGCACCAACTTCAAAAGTACCAGCATTTTGTATTTTTTTAGTGCAGCAACTAATAACGTCGGTCCAGCTCTTTATATAATTTTATACAAACACTTTTTATACTTTTGAGTGTAACATTAGTCATCAAAGCCATTAAAAGTTCACCAAAGAAGATAATACGTTGCTTAGAAATTTCAAAACATTAATACACTTATTTCAGACTTTTCCACTACTATAAATCAGAAAATGCCGGATATGGACTCATCTTTAATTTTGTGGTCTTAAATTTTTCATTTTTGGAGCCCCCTCTACCCCCTTTGAGAGAAATACTTGTGACATGTGGAATGTCGATTTTCTTTTCAATGGAACCAATTGTCAATTGTTCTCTTTTAAATGAAAAAAGAATCATCAAAATCTGAGCACGTTTACTATTTAAAAAGCGCGAATCTCCATAAAAATAAAACATGCGAATTGTATAACTCCTCCGTTTGGTTCGTCTGTCAAAAAATTATAATCCTATAGTGTTTATTGTAATGAAAAAACGGAGGGTTTCTTTTTATGGAAATAAGATTAAAGTTACATAGACGTAAACATATATTATTTTAATTATTGTATCAATCACATTAGGTTCATAGGTTCGCGTTACTGCCACATTTCAGTATGACATTTACAGCCATCTTGAAATGGTGATCGATAACAAAAATATAATTTAACCAGATTCATTGTTATTGAATAAATAACATAAAGGCACAGGCTTCACTTGATATTTCTTCTATTTCTAATTGAATCAATTGCTGCCTGAGAGAATAGCATAGAAGATATTGAATTTCACAAATCCAGAATCAAAGATTCTGTCTGAAATTAAATTGAATCTCGCCTCTGCAGCCTTATATTATTTGATACCAGCGTATTCTTATGTCACAAGATTTTCTCGACCCAGATAACCGGATAGCCTGCAAAAGGCACGAGACGATGAAACAGTCACGGGAAGGTTACTATCTACCGATACAGCAGGATCGAGACCACACACCAGTAGTACAGCAGCAGACAACTCCATTATTACAAAACGAATTCCATCCAGACTCTTGGATGACTCGACGTGGGCCGATAATGAGCTCTAACAAATGGAGAACTTTAGCGATTATGTCAGGATGTCGTCGTCGTCGCCGTCGCTGAAAAAGGATCGATAATCCTTTCAGTAACTTTGAGGCGGTTATCTGAGCAGCTGACATTTGCCAACATGGAAATGAGAAAAATGTGTCCTCAACCGTATTAATAAGGAATGTAATTGAGGTTGGTTCCGGAGAGGGCTTCCGGTATTGATGGGTCAGGTCAGCAAGAGATTTTCGGCTAGATACCTTAATATAGCAAGAATAAGAAGGATATAGAAATCAAAAAATCTAATATACAGGGTGTTTCATAATGTATGTGCAGGATTTGAGGATGTAATAGGTCGTCCAAAAATATGATTTTTTTTTATATTAACTTACCCTGTAAAATGCACCATTTTCGAAATACACGGTGATGAATGGTGATGATTTTGAAGGAGTAGTGGGTGTTTTCCTCCCCAATTTCTGCGCCAATGGAAAAAGTACGGTTTTGAGACGCCCATTTGAACCGCCAATGTTTTTTACACAAAAAAGGGAGGTAATGTTTGTCATGAGCTCTAAAGTCGGCCGTTTTCAAGAAAAATTAACTTTCATATTGAAAAAACAAGGTAAATTTTTTGAAATACAATTTTTCTTTTTGTTATTAAATAAAATTTATTATTTGTTTTTTCAACATAAAAGTTGATTTTTCTCGAAAACGGTCGACTTTAGAGCTCGCGACCAACAGTACCTTTTTTATGTAGAAAATATTGGCGGTTCAAATGGGCGTCTCAAAACCGTAATTTTTCCATTGGCGTAGAAATTGGGGAGAAACACAACCACTACTCCTTCAAAATCTTCACCAATTATGACTCAACAAAAAAAATTCTGACTCAAAACATAGCTTATTATGAGTGGAAAATACTTACAAAAGCCGTTTTCTGTACGATAAACAGTTTCGGAAATATTCACAAAGAACGTTATTTTTTCAATTTCAACACCCTTTATCTCGAAAATGGTGCATTTTAAAGGGTAAGTTAATATAGACTTTTTTATATTTTTGGACGACCTATCACATCCTCAAGTCCTGCGCATATATTATGAATCCCGTTTGCGTATATTCATGGCCTCTAAGATCACCTGATTTTAACCCAGCCAATTTATTGAAGGGGGATTATTTGGTGTTTTGAAGATCACCTACAATGGTGGAACAATTGAAGAGACGCTCAATATTTGAAATTCTATCAATGATATAGAAAGTAAGATTTGGAGGAAGAGTTAATTTCTTTAAAACATACATGATAAGCTAAAATATACCCTTACTTGATAATGTATTTTTTGAAACCTGAAAATGATGTAAATCTTTTAAAATAATTGCTTGGATTTTAATCTCGACAAATATCTAGTGATGTATTTCAGTCGTTTTCAGATACCTATCAAATACGAATACTCCTTAAACTTCTAGAATCAGTCAAGACTCTTCAGTTTTATTGTTCACTAAAAATACCACAGCTCATATACATAATATTTTTCTACCGAAAAATTGGACCGACTTTATTCATTGAGGCACTGAAAGATCCAAAAAGCATTTAATTTAAACATTTTCGGATATTTTGTCATTTTCTGTTAATAACGATGTATTTAACAATTAGTTCTGCATTTTTTATTTTTATTTGCAGTATTAATACTTTTTTTTAATTCTTGTATATATATACTGGTTTTCTAGTTTATACCAATAAATAAAAAAATAACAAAATTAAACATAATATGAAATAAGCCACGGCAAATCCATGATGTTTAATCGACATCGTCGAGGACTACACATCTTTGAAGAGAGTCTTATCGAGATCAAGCTGGCTCATTTTCCACTGTTCCAAATGAATTCCACTTACGGAAGAAACGCGAACGACGAGTAAGTACAAAGGTGAATTTTGACGCAGACGCCATTGTGACGAAAATATGGAAATTCTGAACTTCGTTATAGGCGAACGCCATTTCCGTGTCATTAGATCGTTTAGAGTGTTTGTCTAAACCTTGATACAGACACAGCCTATATATGCCCGGAAGTGGTGTATATAACACACAGTTGAATTGCTAACAATATGAAGTTTGCGGATAAAAATCTATATCTGGATGAAAAATGAGACCTTCACATAATAAAAGAAAACTACTTACTGATTTACACTCAAAGTCAATTAGGTATATATTTCTAAAAATGCAATATCTTTCAAGGCAACCACATTCAAATTCACTGCAGACATAAATGATATCATAACATATCTATATGTGTGTACAAATTCTAAGCTCTTGAAGCACAATCCTGAAACACAAAACTACTTCAACAATTCCATTCCATCGACTGCACAGTGATATTGTTTCAAGTTTTGAGAGCTCGCCATTTTAGTCGTATGTTGAAACCATACCTACTGCGCGGTTTTAGCCTGAGTGCAACTAAAATTGGGAGTTATACATTTCCCGAAAGGAGATTTACTTCAGTCATTTATCTATCATAAAGGATGAGTTTTTATCAGTATATTTTTATAACAAATTATGAAGTTATCAATCGGTTTTGAAATATAATCGATTGCTTAAATAATTATGTTCAACAAAGTTTGATTGCAAATGTTCATTTTGTTGCTATACCGTTCCTCAAAATTGTACACAACATTATTCAACATTTATTAGTTGATTTGCAGCAATATGCTCCCTAACAGAGGCTTTTTGGTGTTTCGGGGTACTCTTCATCAGTAATATTAACAGATACTACACTCAAAGAAGTTTGGTTCCATTACCACCAGGAAAATCTGACCAGGCTTAGGTTTTTTTTAGAAGGCATTCCTGAACAACTTAATTTAGATTAGTTAGATTTTTTTCATAAAATACGCAACAACGATCCAGGTTCAATTTCCTTACAAGCCAATATTCTAAGCCAAATCATAAATAATAAATCCTAATAGCTCCTAAGTAAAACAATTGGCTTATGTTAACCCTAATTGTTGGAGCTTATCTAATGTAAAACGCTTCCATGTTTGTCAGTTTCAAATCCTTCAACTTTGTGGATTCCATTTGAAAATTGCCTACGCAATGCTTCCTTGCGGGTTCCTTAAAGTGGAGGCAATTCATCAATGCCAGTATCAATTGCCCTGTCTATGCTTCTCTATTCTCAGCCCCACCTTTACGTAACCACGAAACCTGTGCAATGCTGTGGAAGATCATTGTAACAATCCTAACGAGAGTGGTAGAAGAATTCGGCTTGACGAAATCATCAAGATCAAGAATACTGGGCTAATTGCTTGATAGTCCTTGAATCGTTAAATTACTGTGACAAACCAGATGGATAATTTGGCAACGACATGCCATATGAACGCAAAAAAACGTCTCGAAGATTGGAACGTTAAAACCATTGATGAACCATCTAAACTCAATCAACCAGTAAAAGAAGTGATACTTGTATCCACAGCTATTCTTTCGTTTTCAACGGTTAGTAGAGGTGATAGAAATAAACTTAAGTTCTAAAACATCTTGAAATAACTTGTACAGTTCTTACAAACTGGTTCTTATTAGATTTTCTTGGATGTATTTATGACATTACATTTCATAAAGTTGACAGAAATATCAGGCGTATATCCATGAGACTATCGTTTTTGCTATCAAATACTTATACATAATAATAATTCCAGCTAGGAATTTGTTGGTATGAAGTGCATTGAGGTATATTTAGCTAGTCGCAGGCGCTCGAGGGCACATAATAATTTATTATTCAAATGACATGGAGATTAGACGTTAAGTCTTCACATTATAATGCATGAGTTGGATGGAGGGAAGTCCTTATTCTGGCGATTAAACGGGAATGTGCTTTTTCGAGTCGAGGTGATAGAGTTAGTGTGTATTTGTATGTGCATCAAAGGTTTTTTGCAAATTATCTCAACAGGTTTTGTATAAGAGAATACGTCAAGATATTGTGAAAGGAGATTTATAATTGTATGTCCAACTAGTCATATTCATAGCCAGGAATGACTGTGACATGTCATTACAGTACTTTGGATATTTTTGTTAAGTAAAAGGCAAAATGAATAGCTATAAAATTATGTTTCTGTTAATCTTTTCTGGCCCATTAATAAAGTTCGACGGCTATATCTTGGGATCCGTTAATCGGACGATCCTGAGAGAAAAAAAAAAGAGTGGTAAATCGGCCAAAAGAAAAAGCTGGAAAATATTTATAAATTGCTAAGTCAACTGCTAGAGGGCGTAACTCTCACCGCGAATTAAAAAACACTGTTTTAATCCAAATTATCCCAAGCTATCTTATATTCAAAATATTTTTTGTAACCTACTGAAAATAAGACAACTTTTTTGTAATAGAGTTTTTTCTGTATAATGTCAAATAACGGGTAGGAGGAAAGGCAAATGTTGTTTAAAAAAAAACAAAATAACTTTTTTTTGTTATGACCTAGTTTGAATAACTTTTGAGTACAATTATCCTCGGTAGATGGCGCTTTATGCTAAATTTGCGGATTTTTATGATTTTGTCGAAAATTTCAGATGTATTGGTATTTTTATTTTGTATTAGGAAGAAAGATGGTGAAAAATTACAGTTACTGGTGAAAACCGCAACTCTATATGATTATTCAAAAATATATTTAAACCTTAATTTTTATATAACAAAATTAGAGAACACTTTGAGTATCAGTAAATTTTATTAAAGTTATCTATATTTAATATAACCTATTTTAACAATAACAACAAATTAAGTCAAGTGTAACTAAATGAGAACTAAACACAAATAACTACCCACAACAGGTTACAGCTTTGTATTGCCCTGGACGGAAGACACTTTGAGCACTTAAGGCGTCTGTAATATTTTTTTTATTTTAGTTCTAACTATTTAGTTCTAGATTTCTATGTTTTTCTAAATTCGGTTCTCTTACGGACAACCGACATTGTCGAGAAAAAAATGGTAAAATAACTGACTAAGAAAAATAATATGCCAAGAAATATATATTTTATTTTCACTTCTTTTGTTTTGTTTTTGTCATCTCAAGGCCTACCAAGAGTCCTACTTACTATAATTTTCTTGTATAAAGTATTACGTGGTTGTTATTTGTGTTTAGTTCTCATTTAATTACACAAAACTTAAATTACCCCGTCTAGAGCGACATAGGTAATAGAAATTTTTATTATTGTTAAAGTTAAATGAAATATTGGTATCTTTAATAAAAATTACTGATACTCAAAAGTCTTCTCTAATTTTGTTACGTAAAAATGAAGATTTAAATATATTTTCAAAAAACTCTATAAAGAATAATCATATCGAGTTGCTGTTTTCTTTCTTCAGTATATGTATTTTTTCACGCTCTTTCTTCCTAATGAAAAATAAAAATACCATTGCATTTAAAATTTTCGAGAAACTAAAAACCTGCGACTTTGTTATATAGCGCCATCTACCGACTCGGAAAATAATTAAACTCAAAATGTTATTATTCCAGTAGAAGCGCCCAAAAAAGCGCTTTAAAATGAAGCAAAGTTATTCGAAATCGGTCATATCAAAAAAAAAACATTCAGTTTGTTTCAAACCAACATTTGCTCCTCCCTCTTCCCGTTATTTGACAAGATACAGAAAAAAAACTTTAATACAAAAAAGTTCTTTTATTTTCAGTAGGTTACAAAAAATATTTTCAATATAGGTTAGGTTAGGTTAGGTTAGGTGTGTGTAAAAGAGAGAAGTCGCTGTCCTTTACAAAATATTTAAATGGCGGCTGTCATTACTTACGACGTCTGAGGTATCATGAAATGCAATAATATTTCAGAATCACAGATTATGAAGTTCAGGTTCACAGGTAGACAAATAAAGAGTATGGAGTCAAAGAGTAATAGGTTAGGTATATATATACTCTATGATATAAACAAATGTTAAAGTAATTGTCGTGAAGTGAAATTAATAATATATTGTTAACCGAATTTATAATAGTAGGAAATAGCTTGTTATATTGACTTATTCTTTTAGGAAAATGCCTGCTTGTTGATTGTCATGTTACAAAAATAATTCGAACAATGGAAATAAAACATACATGGCATCCTTCCCTATGGATAGAATAAATATTTGGATACAAAAATGTGGAATAGAATCTACATCATCCAAGGGTTTAGTTTTATACGAGGTATTTATTGTGTTCTTCCGAATAATAACATTTTTTACACATGATAAAAATGTAATGTCCTTAGTTTCATATAAAATTAATTTAGTTATTATCCTTAATTATATCTACATTTATTTACATCTGCTGTGACGTTTATACGTAAAAGTATTGAAATTTACAAAAATAATAATATTTAAATTCAAATCTATGTGAAAGTAGAAATTGGAATGTATTCAAAAATTAACCTTTGAATAAATTGTGGTTTCCCGCGCTTGTTTCATTGGTGCCGCCATTTAAATATTATTTGGCTGTAGACCAATGCCGCAAACGACCCGATCTGTCCAGACTTTCATATATAGGGACTTTAAATTCGTGGTGTGAGTTACGTCCTCTAGCGCTAGACTTAGCAACTTATAAATATTTTCCAGATATTTCTTTTGGCCGATTAATCTCTAAACATTTGTTTCTCACAGTCTTCCAATTAACGTACTCTACGATACAGCCGACGTCCTTTATTAATGGTCCACCTTGTACATAAATGAATTAAGCAACTTGACAAGTGACATAAGCGATTCGGACAGTCTAATAATCCGATATCCAAATCGTGTCCGCGAACTTCAAAAGTATAAAATCCCATACAAAGCCTTTTCACTCTATCAATATCATCACACGATTCAGTAACCTTCTGTGGTGTAGCTATTAGATACAGTATGGTAAATCGATGGTATCTAGTAGCCTGATATGTTTTTTCACACTCGCAGTTATATAGGCCAGCAGAGCTATCGAAGCCACACCACATAAACATGGGTTTATATTTAGAATTGTTGTTACTGGGCTATCTTTGATAAACAACAACCCACCCCAATTCAATGAGTGAACGAACACAAAGTTGCTTTAGAGTTACCTCACACAAAATGCGGTGTGTTTGATCGTGGACGTGGAAAATCGCTGTTGTGGTGGACGGGGGATCGCGGGGGATGTGTTTCCTCGCTTGTATATGCCAGCAGCAGCAACAACAGCCGTTCAGCCCCTATTTTCCAGTATGTGCACTCCGTACCAACCTGTCGATGGATTTATATACCGAATACCGATAGCGCAATGTTGTCAACAAAATTTCGATACTGTTTTTGAAATAGGACTGTTCCCTCTAGGGTTTCATCGAGACGAGAAATCTCGATCTCAAAGGGAATTTCGCGTCTCGTCTCGATCGTCGAGACGAGAAATTAACAAACTCTCGTCTTGATGTTTTTCTTAAAGACAATTTCTCGAACTCGATTCGAGATTGTCAAAATTTCAAGAGTCTCAAAAACAAAAAC
This sequence comes from Crioceris asparagi, assembly GCA_958507055.1. NCBI lineage: Eukaryota > Metazoa > Arthropoda > Insecta > Coleoptera > Chrysomelidae > Crioceris > Crioceris asparagi. Next base: position 29,779,962 of record OY293830.1, on the reverse strand, counting down.
TAAATGTTATTGAAAAATATTAAATATGTGTAAATAAGATAAGTCTGCACCAAATGATAGGGAAAATTTCTTTCTATTAAAAAATACGATAAAATACAGAGCTACGATTTAATGCTACGTATACCTAATAAAAAACCCCTGACTATTGTTGTTTATAAATATTTTTCTCATATTTTTTTCATTTTTAAGTGTTTAAAGTTAGTTTTTGTGTTTAATAGTTTAATGGTATTTTTTTAAGAATATGAAAATATTTATTTTTACTTTTAATATTTGCTCTGTTATATTGGCTATTTCTTATGCTTTTTTAATTTTCTTATGTTTAAAATAAATCTAAACTATTTCCTAACATAGTTTTTTATTTTCGCTTTTCTGACCTAACAAAAGCTTTGCGCTGTTGCAGGACCTGAATTTCGAAAAAAATTCTCGATCACGAAAAATCTCGAAGAGTAATTCTTGATCTCGTCTCAAAAAAAAATCAGTCTTTTCTCGATCTCGCCTTGAAATCGCGACGAGACGAGAAATCTCGAATTTCGAAAGTCTCGTGAAACCCTAGTTCACTCTTCAGTATGCTGTGGAGTATTAAACAAAACTTGAAACAATTCTATGCAACAGATGTTTGTAAGCGCACTGCCTTTACATAATTTTGTCTAGCAAGAAGTAGGTAAATTAAAAAAAAAGGTTCTGATGTCCCCGGTATATATTCGCAATTTAACTTCAATTTTTAGTTTCAACACTTTCCGTAGTAATACTTTTTGTGACAACTTGTCACAAATTTAAAGCAAATAAACATAAATGACAAATGAAGATAAAGATTTTCTGCAATATATCCATACGGTTTCGTTTCTTCTCGAACATATATTACGTCAACTCGAAGGCTTTAAAGAGAAATGATAAAGTTCTCAAAATTGATTGAAATCAACTCTCAAAAACAATCTCCTACAAGAAGGAGTGTTGTTGTTGTTACCTTCTTCGCATTGACCCGCAAAAGAATCAGTGAGTTAGGTCGGGAAGTTGGTGTCGGTCTCTGGTGTAAGTTACATCGAGGCCATAGTGACTGTGTGCTGTAGACAAGAAGAAGTGGTCTTTACTCATATCTACACTGCGATAAGAAATAGACAGTGTAGCAGTGTGCCATTTCGACCGTGGATAATGGCAAACGTCTTCTCGAGAGAGAGAGAGAATATTGCCATGTGAAACGGTTGGACGGATTTATTTGCTTTGAAACGATCGATTCTGCAAAATGAATAAACGTCGAAGAAGAAGAAGAAGAAGAAGACGAAGAGATGGAACGAACGCAAAATGTTGTTTGTACTTTACGATTATTTCAAAGAAGCTTATCTGCCTTGAAGCTTTCCATGTTGACACCAGTGTTTTATTATCAAAGTGGGAGAAGATGAAATCATATTATTAGATACTAAATTGGGACAATACTCAAATAAAGCTCTCACAGAATAGAATTAGTAGGTATGCCATCTTGGAAATTTGAATATCAACGATAATTTTGGGAAAAATCAAAAGTTCAACCGCGAAAGTACTAGAGAAGACATGAAGGGATCCGTATCATCGTACAAGATCTATCTGCCTAATGCCTATATGATTTGATATGGTACTATCTCTGTTATATTACTTAATTTCTGTATTAATATTTAATATTTTTTATATCATATGATGATCTTTACATTTGTGTAGTTGTGTAGTATTTATAGTTTTGTTGTATTTTATATAGAACATTATTGTTATGCTATATATCATGGAGAAATAAGAATGTTTGAGAAGTTTACCATCTAATCAATGAAATCAATGTTTCAAACTCTTATATTGGTCAACATGCTAGTTTTCAAAGCTATTTTGGATAAAATGGAAATCAGAACTAATTTTATTTTATGTTCGCTTCTTATAAGCAAAGGTTCAACCAAATTCGGCGAAAATAGATCTCATAAAGATAATCTGACATATTCTATATCTACCTATGGGTGTTTTCAAATTGAGATAAAGAAAATAATTAGTTGATTTTCCACCAAAAAGTTCGAAAAGTTCATTCAGGAATGTTGCGGGTAAGAACCTTAAGATTACTTATATAATGTGTTGAAAATGCAGAGAAAACTGAAATTCTATTTGATACCACAGAAAAGGTTACAAGCTTGATTCACAATTTCGACATAACTTTATTTTTTAGCATGCTCTACATCAATAACTCAGTAACAGCTTTGCGTTTATCGTACAGGGTGTTGTTATTTTATAAAACTGATTTATCCTAAAACCCTTAATTAAAATTTCTGCAATAAGTTTTATGATTGAAACTTTTTTCCTCTTTTGCGAAATTTTGATATGGTTCACTGTTCTTCTGTTGTTTCATTCTCCTGTATGTTTGTTACCCACTGAAGCATATGATATTTAAAATAATAAATATCAATCAATATACGACAATAATATTATTCAAGCCGCAAGAAATTGCATCGTAAAACAGGGTCAGCGTTCGATCTAATATTGTTGTAGCCGTAAAGGCGATTTTCTGCGCATTCAAAGGTTCTCTCTTCGATTATGTGTGTTCATTTTATATCGGTATAGAGACCGCAACGCCCTCCAGGAGTCCTGAAAACCTGTCCAAGTTCCTACGATGGTATCAAGTTTGATTTAAGACAATGGTAGATAATAAGATGTGTTGGTTACTTCTCTTATATCCTTCTTAGAATTGATTATACCTATCACGACCATATCATGAAACAGTGACATTTCATGATGATTTTACGATACTCATTTTTTAGCTTTATTTAGAAAAACATTCAGTCGTATTTGTAAATAAAACAAGTTTGGAACTAACTTAGTTTGATACCTAAAACTGTCACGTCGTATTATTTCCTAGTTACTATGGTAACGTTAACAAAGTTAGAATCGAACTTTCAGTTGTTGTACTTGGGCATATTTAAACATGACTCAAATATTTATGTTACCAACTAAATAACTTTCAAAATTAAATGCCATTTACAAACTTTGCTACCTTCTTTTGTCAATGAGATATGCCATACGCGTCTGCGACTATAAACAACTTTATGGCCAAGAGACCTTTTACCCTTCCAAATGTCGCCATAGGAAATTAATAATGAATTCACTATAATATATATATAAAAGAACGAGAATGTTTTTGGGTATTCCATCCATCCTCTACTTTTTATATGTCACGTTTATTACGCAAACGCCTGACAAAGTTACTGGATAAAATGTATATTCCAAAATGACGGACATTTGCTGAATAAAAAGTATACCAGTGGTAAGTACAACACTCCAAGGCAAAAATATTCATTTCAAAATGGCTTGTTGATTGAATTACTAGAAATCTATGAAATTAAAAGATAATACTGAAAGATATGTCAATTCTCTTCCGTAAGGGGGCGTGATTTGTATAACAATACAAAAAATGATAATTTTTCTCTAAAAACTGCCCAGTAATATTCCCACACCGAAATGCGGTTTGGACTATTTTCCTTTAAATTTAATGCCCTTCTACATAAATGATAAAAAATATAGAATCGTATATTTGTAAAACCCTAAGGAAAGATGAAAATAGAAAATTGTTCACATAACGCCATCTAGCGTTCGTTAAAACAAATCACATGAAACGAAAATTTATTATTGAGCAATAGATTCCCTTTCAAACAGTATAAAGTTTTTCCAAAATCCATAAAGTAGTACAAAATTTACAGCGATTTTATTGAATTGGCTTTCTCATTCAGCCCTACCTGTTTCTTTTAGAAGAAATTATTGGAGCAAACTTGCGTGAAATTTTATGGTAATATAACTTATTTTTTCAAGAGAAAACTGAGTTTCTGTTTTACTTTTTAAATTACACCGCCTTGCGGTAGAGAAGTAAACTTGAAAATAATTTCCAGCATTTTCTCTTATGCGAAATTGTCATACATTTTTTCTCCCCAAGTTGTGGGATATACAGGGTGGTCAGAATTATAATTGAGAAACTTCAACAGCATATTCAGCAGATAAAAATAATTAAAACAGTTCATATAAACTTATCTCCAAAAACGCTTCGTTTTGGAAATACGGGGTGTTGAAATATTGCGAAAAAAATCCTTTTTTCTTATTTTTAAAGAAACTCTAGTAGATTTTGCTTTCAAACTTAGTAGGTATTATTGCCACTTATGAACAAATTTATAGCATGATAAACAATTATTTTTGTTTTACCAGTGGCGTTCATGAGACCGTTTTAATTATTTTAAATAATAAAAAAAATGTTTATCGCAATTTTGTTACCAAATTTAGATATCCTGATCAATTCTAAACAAAAATTGTTTTTTCTGCCACTCTAGTTTTGGCCTTCCTCGTTTTCTTCTGCATGTTGGTCGCCAATCGAGTATTGTTTTAGGCCATCGGGCATTTGACATTCTTTCCACGTGTCTGTACCACGATATGCTGCGTTATCGCACCTTCTATTCCCATCCGTTGTTTTATGACATCGTTTCTTATTCTTTCTCTTCGTGAAATGCTCATAGATCTCCTAATTGCATCCATCTCAACTGCCTCAACTCTTTTCTTGTGTCTATCTTCAATTCTCCAGGTTTCTGATCCATACAGGAGGGTGCTTTCTACCATTGCCTCATAGATATAAAATTTCCGTTTTAAAAACCATTTCACAACCAACGATTGTTATCACATATTTTTCCTGATTATGTAAAACAGTCTCCTACTATGTGAAATATAATCTTTATGTAGCTATAGTTTAATGAACACAATATTTCTGCTTTACTGATCTCATAACAACGTTCTAACCCAGCCTCGTTCTATTTTCCAAGTAATCTAAATTAGAATTGAGTTCATGTACAAGAAAAGGAAGTTCATATTTATCTTTCCTTTCTTATTAAGAATGGTTGATTACATCGTCATTTCTCTCGCGTAAAAGCAATTAATGTGAAATGGAATGAATATCGCCTTAAATAACCCGCACCTACCACCACCATGAAAATATATTATCTATTATCAGTAATCCATACCATAATATATCACATAAATTGTAAAAACTTTACTAATATAGCAATATTATCAATATTATATTACAGCCGAGTCAGGTATAGATTGGAATATGGATCAATAATAATTTGGAATCCTATTTACAAAAAGTACATCGATATTATTGATAAAATTCAGAAGAGATTCTTAAAACATCTATGCTTTCAGGTTGATGGAATATATTCCCAACGAGGGTGCAGCTATGTCGACTTACTTTACAGATTTAATTTTATATCTCAAGAAAAATACAGAAATCAAGCCTCAGTACTATTTCTACATAAACTTCTGACTGGTAAAGTTGACTGTCCTCTACTTTTGGTTCAATAAATAGATCTCCACGCCCCAAGATTGACACCTTTAGTTGTAAAAGGGCACAAACTAATTTGATGATTAAGTCCCCACTAAATTAAATTAAATTAAAAGCAAATCTCGAGTACATCTTTAGTTGCGTTATGAAAAATATACATTCCCTTCTTTTCTATTTTTCTCCTTCTTGCTTTAGGAAGTATTTATTAGGATAATAATTTTATACTAAGTATATTCGTTTATCTTTGATACAACACTTATATTTTCATATTATATTTTTTTTATTAGTTATGTTAATTTTGCTCTGTAAATGTCTTTTTGTACTGTTGGGCAATAAACGCTATTTTTATTATTTTTATATGGACATAATTTTCAAAAGTCATACTTAAATGCTGAAAACTCTGAAATGTTTGAAAGTTTAAAAAATATATATAGAAGATATTTTATTATTTGGAAAACGAGCAGATATCGAAAGAAACAAGGAAAATGCTATGGTGGATTTGAAACTGATTTTGAAATATTACAACAATATCTGGCGCCTTGAACGGGATCTTGAGGGTCTAGCAGAATGGATTTCAGTTCATAATTTTTAATAAATTCGAATATATCGCTCAATTCCAATGCCGACAAGAAAGAATTCAAAAATGCAAAGTTTAGCCACATGCATTAACTTTGTCCGAGACTTTGTTGATATACCTAAAACGCCAGACACGCTTTGCAGCGAATAATTTACACTACAAACTATTGTTTGTAATACCGGCTAATATACATAATATAATTTCGTTAAATTTTGAAGTAGTATGGAAATAATAGCACCATCTTGTAAATAGGTGAAATATACTGTACATACTTAGAACAAAATAATATCCATTGAAATACAAGACTAACTTTTACGGACAATATCACTGGATTTCATCTAGAATTTCTTTTTTACAACTAGCAAACTTTCGTTCAATTTTCTAGGCTAATTCAGACACAAGAAACCAACAACGAAAACAATAACTCTTGTTGATTATTAGGAAATTAATATTCGCAACATGAAAATAAAACTTCTGTCCATTTGCATTTCCTTGTCGCCATAAGAAAAATGTAATATCGGATGGTTTATGTTAAACATTTAATTTTTCATGGCAGGCTCTTCTGGATATCGAAAACGAACTCATCGAATCATTTATCAACACTTTAGCCTGAACGGTGTGAAACTCTATTCATTGAGACATATTGTTGTTTTTTTTTGATAGACAATCTAGTTGATATTGTCACCCTGTTTTTTGGTAAAATTTCTAGTAGATATAATTTATATCTTGAATTTACAAACATGAGCTTTATTTTCATGTTATTCATTAATCTGAATTATTTTCCGCATTTTCCTTGGAAAGAGTGAGATGAACGATATTAAATATTTGATAAACAAACTAGTGAAGAATTATTATTTCACAGAATGTTCATTGGCGGACAATTTGTTTGTTTAACAAGATTTTGTAACATATGTGTCATGCTCAAGTTGCTTGCAATAATATGAGTACGTATCCAATTTTTAAAATAGACAGGAAGTGATGCTAAAATAGACGCAAGCACCTGTCAAAACAAATATATTTTCCGGCAAATAAATTTCACTTTTTCACAATTTTGTTGTAATATATTGGATAAAGTTTCAACTTTAGCGTTTGAGCTTTCTGGAGAAAAAAAAACAACACAAAACTTTGTTTTATTTATATACAAACTTCGTATAATATATATATTTTCTTGTCAAGCATAGAATTTGCAAATATCGGTGTCATTAATGCGTATATTTCAGAACTGCCAACTGCCAACAAATATATGTAGTAGATATAGACGTTTTAATGATATTCGATGTTTGTGCGACTGTTGCCAAATTCAAAGTTAATTTCATTCTCATTCGTTTGGAAATTCTTGTTTGATTTGACAAGTCTATAATTTAATTTATTCAGAAATAGTATACAACGTCGAAGTGAATTTCATCTCATCGCATCAAAAATAATAATAACGTTTATAAACAATCCAAAAATAACATAAATAATATTTTGTCAATAAACAACGAATAACCTACGAGACTCTTAAGTCTGTATATAGGTGGTAATTCATTTATAATAAATAAATTATTAACTCTTTTATAATTAGTTATTATAAATTGAAATTTTAGAGATTATAAAAAATACACTCCTATATACGTACATACACAAAGTTAGTTATATCTAAAAAATCAAATAAAAATGAAAATGTAATAGGATGAGCTATTCTTGAATTAGTTTTTAAAAAAATATCAATCCCAGCATTGATTTTTACTTTCCTACGCTACTATAGTAGCTCTATAAGGAAAGTATTGTAATCGTGTGAAATTTTCGGTATCGAGATTTTTACAAATGTTTTCTATCTGTACGCCTGTCTGTGACAGCATTATCTCGGGAACGGATCGGTGTATTTTGTTGCTTTCTTTTTTATTTTGTTTGGAACCATTACTACTCACCGGTGGCACTGAATGAGAATCCTGTATACAATGGGTGTTGAGCTATAGTAAAAAAACGTGATTTGCTCAAGACTATAGCGCGAAAACGGCTCAAAAGATTTTGATTAAACTTGCCTAAAGTATTCTTCTGAGAGCCCTTTACCACCCGCATATAGCCCCATCTCTGAGAAAAAGCACAAAAAAAGTTATGCTTGAATAAAATTCCGTATTTTCCACATGTTTCTTCAGATTCTGGCTAAACGTTTGATTTTGCGAAAAAACGATTCATGACCATTGTTGTTTGTCTTGACATGCTGAAAAAAATGAGTGGTAGCACGATTTGACCAGAGGAGTTTTACTTTACTACCGTTATTATCGTCGCTATGTATGGAGAGTATTGTAATAGTGTATAAATTTTCATTCAATGGAATTTGCTTGCGAGCGGTAGGAAAGTCGTGTGAGTGGACGCACCAGATTTTTTTTTATTGTATTTATATATTTAATATTTTTAGGTAAATAGTTATAGGCTTTTGGTCCTAAATATATAAAGTTTTTTTTTCTTCTTTTTTTCGTGAATGGTAATGAAATATTTTGTTTTGGTCTAGTATCATATTAATTAGTAACTGTATTTTTGTTTTCAATCTGATCTGTTACAACAATTTTGAAATACATTTGTCTTGGATCAATAGTGTTTGTTTCTTTATATAATGAATCACTTGGAAATCTAAAATCACTCTTTGGTATAATTTTTAAGTAACGCTTTTGTAAAAAGGTTTTAATTGTTTTGGAAATTCCTTCGCACCCTAATAAACCATATTCTAGACGTGGTCTAAACAGACTATTGTACAACATTTTCATATATTTAAAATCCAAAATATTTGAAAGCATTCTAAATTTATATACTATTCGCCTTAATTTTTTCCTAAGGAAAGAGATTTGCCTATCCCATCTAAGATGACTATCTATAATAATACCTAGATATTTGATTTAAGATTTTGAGTATAATTAACTGGTTCTAAACTTAAAGACATTTCTTTGAATTCTGTAATATCTTTGCCATAACAACAGAAGTGAACGAAACATTTATTTTTCCAATTAATGGAAACAAGATTTGTACAAACCCAAAGTAGAATTTCCTCCCGAACTCATTTTCAGTCTAAAGTATCAATTGTTTCCAACTACTATTTTCATAATATACAAGAATAATACGTAAGCTAATTATGAGATATAGTTTCCAATTCTATTTCCTCAACAATGAGGAATCGGTATCTAACTTTACATTTATTAAAACATAATCATTATTGCAAGATGTCGATGATAATTATTATTTGGAAGTAATTTTCATCCCTATCATACTTTTCTATTTCTTCTTCATTTTCCATGTAATAATTAAAAACTCTATGCATATATAAACGATATTGATATAATCTACATTAACATTTTATACAGAATAGTGATTATAATTTCTAGTTGGATGTCGATCTTATGCATGATCATCAAAGCCTTGAAAAATGTGTTGATAATTTCATGCTATTTGCATATCTAAATTAAATACTACGACACTGGGATCGACACAGATCCCGATTAATCTGTCGGTTTTCGATTTATTACACAGGGTTCAGTGCGTTGGAAATAAGACTATTCTAAATATATGTTCAGATTAGGTGTACCACAGGGATCGAACCTTGGACTCTGATTATTTTTTTATTTTTTAATAATGATCTTTGTGAACTGCTTTATTTTGCGATGCTCAAATTTACAAATGTCTACAAAGTTTTATACAACATGTCTTGTAATTAGGATCGTGAACTATAATTTTTTTTTGTTTTCAGTGAAAATAGTTTTTATTTATTCGATTAAATTTTGCGCTATTGAGTTCTAGTCATAAAAACTACAATAAATCAAATAAATGAATTTCTTACTTCTTGGTTTTAAGACTATAATAATCTTCAGTAAAGCAAATCAACGTATGCACCATAGGTGCTGAAAATACTACAGTATCTCCCAATTCAGCGATGACATCCTTGCTTTCAAGGCCTATTCAATTATAACTGCATTACTGCCATCGTCAAGTAAGTCGGTGTTTTATATATATATATATATATATATATATATATATATATATATATATATATATATATATATATTCACTTGTAAGTATATTATAGACTCCAATGACGAACCGAATAATGTAACACTTCTGAATGTAAATCGTGAAACAATTAAGTTATAAATATGGCGACGTGCAAAGAAATTTAAACACAATAGCTGATGGCATAATGGGCAAATGAGACATACACTCAGTAAAAAATGCTGATGAATGAATGATGTAAAAGTTACACAACTATATCTATTATGCATTTGATTCGTTTCAAGTAAACGAGCAAAGTTTTACTGCACCATTTTGAGAAAAATAATTACAGATTCTATAAAAATATTCTTTCGTATTTCGAATAATTATGGGCTATTTTACTTAATTCAAAATCGTTCATTAAAGTGGTACTTTTTCACAAAGAAGTGTCACATTACTGAATAGTAATGTTATTGTTAATGGAACACATTTTGATATAAAATGATTTATTTAAATATTGGTACCCTTTTTATTAATAAGGACTTATGGTATAGAGCTTCTATAATGCTTTCCATTGTCAAAACTGTATTAAATTCGCATGTGTCACTTTGATGTTTTAAAAAGTATATAGACCATAACTGGATGCCTCGAGAACTTTTACATAAAATAATGAAATCTATTGAATGAAAAATAAAAAAAATATTTATAAAAATAGCGAAACTTCTGAAAAATATGTTGTAATATTTCTCTTTCATCAGAAAGTTTGAAGAGGCTTCTGGAACCGCATTTAATATGTCTTTAGAACGATTTTCTAGATTATTTTAGTAGCAAGAATCATTTTCATAACTATATATGTACATTAGAATTGAAACGAAACTATTGTTGCTATCGTTACGTAAATAAACAAAGCCGCGTCTTTGGAGGGGATTTTTGGAAAAGAAAACATGTTGAATTAGTGGAGCAACAGCATGCATTGTTTTTTTTTGATCCACTTCTTACCTATCGATGAAAAGTACCTATCAAACAATGAATAAATTATCGTAAAGTTGTGAACCCTTTCCAGAAACCCTTCTATGCTACTGGTTGTTACTTGTCCTGTTTTAGAATTTGGTAACAACATCCATGACATCATATCTTATAATAATAATAATATTCATCTCATAATAACATTATATTTAATCCATCCATACGTCTATGAAGCAAACACACGTGTACCACCTGTTAATCGTTAATCATACTTTTCGTAACATAATCTAATATAATCATACTACGCAGCAGTAAATCGATATGTATATATACATATATACAACGCCAGTATATAATAATCATGAGAGGCATTTTTTTTTATTTAGTGATACCCGTCCAGCTAAAGAAATCCGATAAAGTATCTGGGAAAAATAATATAATATAGCTCTATCAGTAAGCGTCGGCGTCGCTTGTGCACAACTTCATCTTGTTTACTGTCATTAACAAGCGAATGGGAAGTGGAGCGGGAAAAAAAATAAAAATAATCCGTGTTCACGAAACGTCCACCGCTTCTACTTGCCGCGCGACTTTCCGGTTCGATCGTTTCCACAACAGCATCAATGTCGACGAGATGACGGTTCGATGGACAATAATATTCCTCCATGTGACCAGAAAGGGTTCTTTGTCGATTTCCATCCGAGGGCATTTTCTCCTATGTCATAGATGTAATTTGCAGACGACGAAACTACTACTCCTACTACTATTATATTGACAGGCGTGATTTGTTTTTATTGCTTTGCATTGAGAAAGAAATCCGTTCTGCTACAATTAATTTTTATTATGTAGGTATATCATTCCAGCTTGTAATTCCGATTGCGCTAATGTAATGATGGGTGAACACTATATACTTACATTGTTAATTGTATCGTCGTCAGCCCTTTTTGCGTCCACTTCTGAACAGGCCTCCTCTTCACTGCCTTATCAGTATGGCAACTGATAAGGGGACCTAAGGTGGACTCCGAACCACCGATATGTCTGTATGAGACATACCATTCAACCAGATCAGAGGGCAAGTGATGTCGACCGCTAGTTTTTGCCATTTTATAGCGATCCTTCTACCCTCGGTTTTTTTTAGGAAATTTTGATGTATGAAAAAATTCCTTGACCTAGTTGGGCTCGAACCTACAACCTCTCGGTTAGAAGTCCAACGTCTTACCAACTAGACCACCGGGGATTCCAACAAATCGTTTTGACCAATGCTTATCACTATTTCAAAATAAAGACACGATTAGAAGTCAAATGATCTTAGTGTCAGTTTTTCAGAATGATAATGTTTTTGAGTCATAATCTTAAGTAATGAAGATCATGTCTTAAGTAATGGAGGGTGAACTCTATAAACTAAATTTAAGTTTTTTAATTGTATTATCGTATTATATCATTAGTTATCAAGAGCTAGCTAATAATTTTTAAGTATAAGAAATTGTATAAGGACTGTTAAGTCATTCCAAAAATACATGTTGACGAATTCTTATCACTATTCCAAAATAGAGGCACAATTAGAAGTCAAACGATTTGACTGTCTGTTTTTCAGACTGACAATGTTTGTAAGTCTTAATCATGAGAAATTGTAAAACTGTCAAGTTATTCCAACAAACCATTTTGACCAATTCCTCTTAGTTTTTCAAAATAGAGAAACATTAGAAGTATGTTTCTTAATCAAGTCTTAATCTTAAGTAATGAAGGTCACACCCTAAGTAATCGATAATGTCATTAATGATCAAGAGATAGTAAATATTCTTCCAAATTGAGTGGGAATACATTAAAGTCACAATGTCAAAGTAAGGGTGCTGTATTTCCATGACAAACATTTCCTGTTTTCTCGGAAACCTTATGTCGCAACATAAAAAAGCGTCTGGATTCGGCTGAGCGATAGGAAAATTCTCTCCATTCTCAGTGCCAGGAAGTTGATATACGACCGGCATTATTGTATCTTCTTTCTCCGTTCCCAGTTCTTCCTTACGTGCGAATTATCGTCATCCGTGTCACTCCTGGCTAGCACTATATAGTAGACGTTCTTTTGACCTATTTATGGGGAGGAAGTGAACTTTATGGGAACAAGTTGCTGCTGGATGATATAACCTTTTGAGAGAGACACGAGCGTGATAGCGATTCTCTTGTTCAATTTTATGTTGACTCGATATTTACACACGTGCTTCTTTCAATATTTACCATATTATGAGGTATGTGGAAAGTCGATAATTGCGAAATACTCAAAAGAAAAATAGGAGTGAACGCCCATTCTGATGACTGATAAACAACTCGAAACTAGGACCGAGTTTATTAGTGCGTAGAATGAAAAATACAAAGTAATGTTAAATCTATTGGTGCCATAAGGCTTCTATTTGCTTTCAACTGTACCACTTCAAAATTACCAGCACCATTAAAATTAACATTGTTTTGAATTATTCAGTTATGGTTCGGTAATAAAAAAATATTTTTGAGTATTGTAAGACTAATTCAAGAATCTTGGACGAAGACCATTATGATTTTCTTATGATTCTTCGTTTTATTATTTTTTCAAAAAGCTAATTAACGCTTACAAATTCAAAGGCTTTGATAGGTAGAGCAGATTTTCCGGTCTCGGTATTTAGTATAATAGTTCTCGAATATTCCCTTTTCCATTATATAGACATGCTATTAAACTATTTTTACTTTCCTACGCTACTGTAGTAGCTGTATAAGGAAAGTATTGTAATCGTGTGAAATTTTCGATATCGAGATTTTTACAAATGTTGACGTTTCAGAGTTTTTTAAGCCTAATAAACATATTTTCAGCCATTGGTCTGCCTGTCTGTCTGTCGGTCTGTATGTGACAGCATTACAGCGGATCGGTGTATTTTGTTGCTTTCTTTTTTAGTTTGTTTGGTACAAATATCACTCGCCGGTGGCACTGAATGAGAATCCTGTTTACACTGGGTGTTGAGCTATTGTGAAAAAACGTGATTTGCTAAAGACTATAGCGCGAAAACGGCTTTAAGGATATTGATTAAACTTGCCTAAAGTATTCTTCTGAGAGCCCTTTAATACCCAGATATAGCGCGATCTCTGAGAAAAAGCATAACATTTGCTTGAATAAATATCTGTATTTTCTACATGTTTCTTCAAATTCTGGCTAAACGTTTCATCTTGTTGTTTGTCTTGATATGCTGAAAAAAATGAGTGATAGCACGATTTGTCCAGAGGATTTTTACATTCCTACCGCTATTATCGTCGCTATGTAAGGAAAGTATTGTTTCTAATAGTGTAAAAATTTTCATTCACTGGAATTTTCCTGTAAGCGGTAGGAAAGTCGTGAGAGTGGATACACCAGATTTTTTATTTATCAAGCATGTTACATTTATGGTATATTTTTAATTTTGGGAGCAGCGATCATTCAAAACCGAAAATAATGAGATACAAAATAGCGGATAATTGTAAATTGATGAATTCGACTTTATACCAAAATCCCTTTTACGAAAAGAAAAACCACATTGTTGTTGAATATCTACCAGAATCTATGTTGGGTTACGTTTTAAAAATAACCGGAGTGTTCAATTACTACTTATTTTTAACTTATTTGTTTGCTTATACCAACCATACTATTATTATTCTATCCAGTTGTAAAAGTCGTGCGTCAAGATTAAAATATATCATGCTTCAGACATTTTCTGAGAATCTACTACACTCGATGACTGTTGTTTTTTGGATATGTTTTGCATGTTGAGAAAATTTATCAACTTGACATTGAGTCATCATACGTAAATTGAATTAGGTATATTCTGAAATTGCAATGTTGACTGTAGAGATATTATGATCAACGAGCTTGTTCAACCAAATCGAACATCATTCAAATCAAAGTAAAAATTTCGAGATATTTTCACAATTCACGATTTCTAGGGACAAATTATATAATGGGTTTTTAATCTGAAATCTTGAATGTCTTGAAATGTGAAGATTTAAAATGATGAGATATGATTTCGGGATTTATCGGGATAATATACTACAGGGTTGTAATATTGACCGATTTTATTACTGAAGAACCAAAAGTCCTTCTAAATTATTTTCAAAATATTGGGTTTATGGTATTTCACCAAAACATTTCATGAACTGGCTTTCGGATTACACAGATAGACTTGGATATTGTCATTGATTGAAGATAAATACTTTTCACAAAAAAATGGACCGACTTTATATGTTGGTGCACTGAAAAATACAAAATAATATTAATTCTGTTACTATTGGTAATTTTGAAATTGATTTTTACTGTTTGTTGATCTTTTTACATCTGAATAAAAGAACAATTAATTTATACATGTGACATATTATTATTATACATAAGCTTTTGCCCGCGACTTCGAGCGCGTGGAAAACTGCATTCAATTCCATTCGGTAGTTTTTGCATGATGCGCGTACACACAGATAGACAGACAAAAATTCTAAAACTTGTTTAGGCTTCTGTTGATGTAATGAAGACCCCCCATTTTTTATTTATTTTTTTTGAATATCTTTAATGTACAGACATCGACCTGTTACAATTTTTTTATATACCTACTATATACTAGCTTTTGTCCGCTACTTCGTACGTGTGGAAAACTGCATTCAATTTCAGGCGGTAGTTTTTGCGTGTACAAATATACAGACAGACAGACAGACGTGGTAGAATGGAACCTATATTCCAAGTTAGACCTAGTGCAATAACATCGGTGAAAATTGCTTTCAATTCTATGTAGTAGTCTTTTCATGATAGATACGTGTGCAAACGTACAGAAAGACAGACAGACGCAATAAAATTTTGCCTTTATTTCCAGTTAGACTTGTGGCAGTATATTGGTGAAAACTGCATTCACTTCCATGCAGTAGTTTTTGCGTGATGCGCGTACAAACATACAGACAGATAAAAATTCTACAAAAAGTCCCTTTTTCTTTAGTTGCTCTAATAAAGACCCCCCATATCATTTTTTTTCTTAAATATCTCTAATGTATAGACATCGGCCTGTTACAAGAAAGATTTAAATTTCTTTTCGAAATTAAATGAGAATTAGGAAATATTCATCCAAAAAAATGTCAGTAAACTAGAACAAAATTATAGCTATACCAGATAGAGCAAATTTTAATGGGCTTTTATTTTTTCTGTAATTAAGTCGGTCCGAAACATTTGCCCACACCTGTACTTACTTACAGTGCGCTTCATAAATAAATTATCCATCCCAACCCTGACGCTAGTTACGTATCTACCCATTATTTTATCACCGTTGCAAATCCATCCAACACGGGCACGAGGCAAGAGCAACAGCTCCCGCATATCATCTAATTAATCTCACAGCCACAAAAGTCCTTACTAACACATTTTATCGTCATTTTCTTGCTCATTCTTTTGTGCACCGCCACCCATCAACATTCTCCTCATCTAGCCAGCCGACTCTTTTTTTGCGCCATCGATGCGTTTATCCGTAATTATTTCAACAACAAAATTGCGGCATTTGACATTTTAAAATTGTGCGACATTAAAACAGCGTCGTAGATTTAATAGATGGTATTAGCGACCGGGACGACAACTGGGAGTTGTTAGATGAAATTAAAAAAAAAAACGTTGCCAATGTAGATATGGCAATTTAGCGAAACACCCATTTTCTAATAGAAGGAAAAGAGCTGCAAAATTAATTTTTCCACAAATAATTAACGGCAAAAAAGCGGAAAATTCTCCACCTATTGGTTTTTTGATATTTCTGCTATTAACTTAGTTGACTCGACGTCAACTTAGCAAGGCAACCATTTTCTAGTGCAAGGAAAAGAGCGGCAAAATTAATTTTCCCACAACTAATTAACGGCAAAAAAGCGAATGGCGTTCTCATTTTCCAAAGTTGTTTCGCTAACTTCATGCACATCTATGTTGCTCTTGAGGGGGATTATTGTCTTGAACCACAAAATTATATTTGTCATTAATCAAACAGATAATACTCTCATTACCTATTTTACTTTAACATTACGAAATTCAAAAATGATTGTATTTTTGAAAAAAAAAAGATTTTGTTAGCAAAAACGCCCCGTTCTGCTTTATTATTTGAAAGCAAAATAGACTTCCAAAGATACTAGGTCCTACATCAAATTTTTCTTAATTTCTATACTAACATAATGAATATTGTTTATTGTTTTTCAGTGAATGATGTATTATTGACGTCAACCATACTATTTTCAAGTTACATAATTACATAATAATAATTGTATTCATTCGGGTGTTATCTTCATCCTGGGATATATTTTTCATATCGTAACACAGTTATGATAAGATTCTTTTTGTTAATAATTTGTGACTTGGATGCTTTTAAAGCGAAATAATGACAGGCTAAACAGCAACTGAAAGAAATACCCCTATATTTTTTAACAACTGAAATTTTTGTCCGACGACCCTAACGGAGGAGGAATACAATTCGACTGACTGCATGGATTTTTCAATTAGTAAACGTGATCCGATTTTGATTTTTTTTATATTAAATAGGACTATTGCGAGTTGGTCCCATTGAAGAAAACAAATCGACATTCAAACTGTCCTTCCCGTCAAAAATTTCTCCCAGAGGAGGTGAAAATCGAAAATTTGTGAAGACAAAATTAAAGTATAAGCCATATAAGGCAACGCTAAAATTTTTCAAAAAAATATGTGCGTTTCTGCTATGTGGTGGGGGCATTTTTTTTCGAAAATTTAAAATATGAGATGGACAAATTAAAGAAGCGTCTATATGTGCAACATCTGAATCGGGAACTTTTTTAAAAATGTAGGGTTTCCGAGTTATAAGTCTGAAATATGTGTATTTCTGCGATGTTTTGAAACCCCTTTGATTAACGTTGAATGATTTCGTTGACTAATGTCACATTCAAAAGTGTGAAGCTTTTTTTCTTATTATTGGACCGACTTTATTAGCTGGTGCACTGAAAAATACATAATAATGTTAATTCTATTGGTGCTGATACTTTTGAAAGTGATACCAAAAGTCTTCTATCCAACAACAACTGCAACACTTAAAAATTACCAGTACCAATAGAATTAACAGTATTTTGTATTTTTCAGTGCACCAACTAATAAAGTCGGAGAAATTTATTGTAAAAAATTATTCAAACGGATGTAGTGAGCAAAAATAAGTTTTCACGTCAAAAAATCTGGTTATTATTAATATTTTTGTTCGCTTTATCACTAATTTATACAAAGAATGAAGCTCAACCCTGAAGAAGTGGGACAGTGTGTCTGACTAATTAAAAATATCACTATGAATATCACCTTTCGAAAAAAAAAATGGGACAAAGCACATAAATATATTAGCATTATGTTTTTGATGTACAACGCGACTGACCTTTGACTCTGCTTTGAATATTAATAGAGAAACACGATCAGAGTATTGTGTCATATATACGCTAACAGGAAAAATGTTGACCTTTGTATGTGCGTAAGCATTATTATTTAAGACAAAAACATGGATTATTTGATTATATTTGTTGTAGAAGACGATGCAATTTGTTGTGTATTAAATCTCAATAAATACCCCAGAAATTATTATTAACTTACAAATAGATAAAACTAGATATGGTTCCACAGCTTCGAAAAATGTGGCTTTATAAAATAATGAACATGATAATTCTAATAATTAGCTTCTTTAAAACATAAATCTTCCCTCTCCATTTATCAAACATTTTTCAACTTGACAATTTAATCTTTATAGTATGTTTCACGAATAATGGCGTCTTTTGAGATTAGATCTGGTATTTCAATTTTTTATACACTTCAAGGATTAGGGAGAAAAAAGCATCGATTAATTAAATAAGCAATAATATGAAAGATTTATTATTATTATTATAATGCAGAAAAATAAAATACAAAACTTTTGCTTGAGTTATAAAATAAAAATTTATTCATCTGAAATGTCACTTTGACTTTGTGACGCCTATGAATTGAAGATTGCGTTGCCTTTCGGACATACGAGCAGCGCCCTATCATGGTATAAAGCTTGAAATACTGATGTCGTAGCTTAGATCGACAAACGTAGTAGAACATTTCATGATCATGAGATGCGATGAGAAGTATAGCGTCATGTACGTAGCTCGTGAATCATTGCATGTAATAGCCAGCATTCGTGAAACAAAATATATAATAGTTTAGCTGATAATTTTTCATGTTTCAGTTCCATGAAAAATCAGTCAACATATTAAGAATGAGGTCATTGATTTATAGCTGCAAAAGAACATATTCATGATACCTTGTTTGGAGAGGAATAATGCATTGTATTGTTAGTGTTGATTATGGTTGTTGTTTTTCAATAATGAGGAAGTGGAGAAAAAGATGGAATTCCTTTGCTGTTTCTATAATTGCTATTATTTAGCGAATAATGCTAATTGAGAAATAATTATAAGAATAAACATGAGTTAGAATGGAAAATGGTGTGAGAATTTCATTTGAACATTTCCGTAAGTAATCTTTTTATTCATAATGAATTTTCTGTGAAACCTGGCTTAGTTCAATGGAAATAACAGATTTTTTATTTGATTTTACAAATAAACTGGAAACTAAGAGTATTTGTAATGGACTAAATATCATAACAATGATTGATGGGACTGGATGTGATTCAACAAAAATATTACTTCATAGATTGCCTTACCATGAACTGCTAAGAACCATATATATGTAGATTGTGGATTGTAGAACTAACCTGAAAAAAAAGATACTATGAACATAATTCTAAGTTACGAATTATATTTTTTATACATTCACAGTTCATTAATATATTTCAACAATATAACAATTCTACGAAGAATTATTAAAGCACGCATGAATTATTAAGATATTTTACCCTCAACCCAAAAGGCGATACATTTAAAATATCTTTAAGTATATAATTTGATGAAGCAACAAGAAATAGTCTTTCATATCAGCTCCTACCATGAAAATATACGATAGATAAGAAGTAGTTGTTTATGGAAAGAAAAAAACAACAGGCAATCTTAACGAGACCCAATACTTTTACCAAAATGTCCAATAGGTTATCGGAGAATAATTGATGTGGGTAATTTCCTTAATAGTCAATTCTCTGGACAAAACAACAGTTTCCCAGGAAGGCTAAGTAAGTGGTGTAAAGCTTGATGGAAAGCATGATTTATAATACAACATGGAAGGGATCCAGTCAATCGAAATTACTTGGGTGCTTTTTCAATTATTTGTAAATTTATTACTCCATTATTTCCAACAAAGAGATTTCTGTTCAGTTCCCCTTAGATACTATATAAATTGTTAAGGAAAAAGAAAGATAGACCTGGATTATTTTTGGGTTAGCAGAAAGTAATGATGTGCCACTGGCATTCTAGTCGCAGGCGTCAGAAGGCTTACTTCCGACAATTTCAAGGATTTCGGAAAAAAGATTGCGATGGTGGCTTTGTTTGTTTCCGAAAATCTATATAAATAAAACTGAATGTCTGTGTGTATGTGCCGTAATGGCTCTTACACTATTCGAGATATCCAAACCAAATTTAACCTTAAGTTAAAGTACTGCCATACTTTCAGTGCCTGTGGAACTCTATATGGTGGGTTCCATACCTCAAAGTCTAGTGTTTATTGTATATTTCTGAACTCTATGGCTGCATTTTGATGGTATTTTTACCATGTATGTAGAATGTTATTAGAAGAATCTGGTAGCGGCTCTAAGTGTGACTGGGCCTTCTAGGTGGAGGGTTCCATACATGTTATACCCAAAGAAGAATCTCTGAGCTCTAAGGCGGAATTTTCGTGGATTTTTCGCTATATTTGTGTGTAATATGTCAATGAACTGTTTTGTGAGAGTCTGTCAGTACGATCGGGGACTTAAAGGTGGAGGGTTCAATACTGGAAAATCGCTAAGACATATGTAGGAAAAATTATGATGAATGTTTGTGGATGGATGCGGGTTGGTGTTCGGACTGGTTCTACATGCCAATAGGACTCTGACGTAGAAGGGTTCCATACTCAAGACGTTTTATTTCATACCACAATCTACCAAAGTATTTGCCTAAGAAGTGCTGCGTAAAGCAGCTAGTACCAAAATGTTTATCAGGTTTCCTTTTATTTATTATTTATATTAATACTCTTGAATGAATTATATTTTTGTAACAAACTGACTTCATTTATTCAATTATATCTTCATATTTGCATCGTTCCACCTATTACTATTAATAGAACCTAATAAACGTACATGAACTTATCGAAAAGTAATTAAATCGGTCATTACACACGAGTGCGCCATTTTATGGCTGCATCCATTGAGTGCACACGTGTCAACCACGCATCACATGATATATTTTTAGGTGAATACCATTTTGACATCACTAGAAAAGGATAGCTGAAGAAATTTACGCAGCTTCAATATAATATAAAGGTCAAATCACACAATGCTGATTTGAAAGCACAACTGTTGAAATTTCAGGCAAAGCACTGATCACATTTGCGCTATAAATGTATCTGTTATTCCAAATAATTAGTTATTTAGAAGCGCAATTACCAAGGTTGCCAACTTCCGGTACGGATAGCAAAAATAATAAGAAGAAGAAGATCCAAAATTCAGGAAATACCGATATGAATATTAATGTATTTAAGAAACGGAAGAAATAAAGAACGAAATTAGAAAGGCTTTAACTCTGAGGATTCTGAACAGTTGATAATGAATCATTACATTTTTGAATTGAAACAAAAACCACTATTTCTATCAGGAGACAATGGAAATTTTTGGAATTGTATAAATATAGATAAATAGAAAAGTTATGGCACAATCTACAAAAGTCAATGAGTACCAGTAGATTTACCTAATAATATTTTGTATTTTTCAGTCCAGTATCTAATAAAGTCGGTTCTAATTTTAGTATTTAAGTATTTCACTTTTCTGACTGATTTATTCGGTACCAGAATCGTTGAACGTTTTCTTGTACTCTGTGATCTTAAAAAAAAGTCGAAAACTCCAGATATTTTTAGGAAAAAGGGTTGGTTAAGTTTTTGAGGGGAAGGACATATTAAATATCGCTTTTCTTAACTATCTATAAGGTGCGAATATCAATAAAACAAAAAACATGCAGTCAAACTGTCGAGCTTCTTCGTTTAGTTCGTCGGTACCACGATCATTTACTCAGGTCTAGCATCTGGAGCTTTGTAGTTGGGCATGTTAACCTATTGACTCGCCAGGATCGCTACTATCGAGGGATCAGTGCTACGAATGGCGACGAGTTACGAAGATGCCACGAAGGTCACTCGAACAAATTTACTCTATGACAGGAACTATGAACCGTAATTTTAAAAGCCTTTATTTTATTCTCTATGACTGGCAAAAAAGGCCAATACAAAAATAATCTTCAATCAACAATGGTTGATACTCTTTGAACTTTTCCCCTATTATTCAAGCGTATTTTTGTGAACCTAGTACAGTGCATTTTAACAGAGAATCAAACTTGATAAATATATTTTTTTAGATTCCGCTCAATGTGAATTCTCGGGAAACATCCTTCTACAAAGAAATAGAACTGGAGTTGAAAATGATTCCAATGGATACTTTGAATTTATATTCATGAGCTGCAATAATAAATGAGTCAATGATTATTAAATATAAATTACGTTTATTGTTTACGTATGTATTATGATATTTTTAATTTTGATCCCTCGATAGCAACGCCACCTGGTCTTTGGCTTATTAGCAGTCTCTCTTTCATAGCATTAAGTAGTTAGGAAGATGCAAGACCTGAGTAAATGATCGTGGCCGGTACAATAAATTTGTTCTTATTATTTGATAGTAATGCCATTTTGGATATGCACTCATAATTTTCATAACTATCGTATAAATTCAAGTTGCAATAAGTTGTGTAGAGGGTGAAACATTTTTAATTTAAAATTGACATCAAATTGTCTTTACACAATGTATGCGACAACCAACACCCTACTTACTTACTATTTATCAAGCCTGTCAACGGCACTACTATACTATAACACAGGATTGAGATTGATGGCGTACTTAGCACTTACGTGAATATTGCTTGCTAGCTTATTGTGGAACAAGGGAGAATGGAAATTGAACATTTGATACCATCAAGTTATACTAATTTCATATACGCTACAGCCTTAATGATAATCGAATATATTAGATAGTTTTATAGTTAGATACTTTCTAATGACTGATATCTATACTCATGTGAGTTCTTATGTCTGAAACTGCCTCCAACCAGAGTAGAATTTGAATTGACTGGAATCAGACACCATTCAAAAATGATTGTTATTTTTATGCATACAGGGTACTTATTTTAATGGGTTATTATTCTTGGACTAGTTTCGAGTCGAAAATTTCATATAAAGGTATGTCTTCAGACGCTTGGTTTCTGATATACAGGGTTGTAAAGTTTTATTTTTATTAATTTTTTTTTTAATAATTCAAAAACCGTTTGTGATATAAGATTAAATTCCCGGATAAAATATTGTGATATAGATACGTATTTCCCAACAGATTTTTTTTATTCAACCAGTGTCGTAGATATGGGTATGTCTTGGTACAATTTTAACAAAAAAAAAAGTAGTACGCCACTGTTTTTTTCACAACTTTATTCAAAAATCATTGGTAACCAAAAACATTTAATAAAATGCGTTTTTTTGTAAGTTGGAAACTATTTAGCAACATTGTTTAGTTAGCTAAGTCATTTTTTGTTTATAACCAGCCAATATATTATTGGTAATAAAAGTATTGTTATGTAGTTTATTATTAAATTAACTTACTAATTTCAATTTAGTTAGTTCTTTTCTACAATAAATAATAAGTTTATAATATAAAATGATAGCAGAAGTTTTAGTCAATATGCTTCTAATAGATTTTAGTCTCTTATATTTTTTGTGCATTTTTCATCCGTACTTCAATTTCTTTCGTTATTTTCTGTCTTTCACTATATTCCCTAAATTTGTTTGCATTGGTTTAAGTTTTTTCTATTTTTCATAACCTCAGAATTTATATATTCACAATTCATTATTCAATATAAAAGGAACTAGATAATTTGATCCTTACTCAGCTATTCCTATACTGGACGGAGCGATCCGTGAAGTGAGTTGTGAATGGCAGAAGCGAATAAATTTTAAATTTTGACTTTCTCTTTCTAGCTCAATGTGAAACCCACTCCACACTACCTGTAAAAATGTCGATCGGATACATTTTCCCATCACGCGATACACACCTTAGTTCTAAAAAAAACAACAGATATATTTTTTCACGGAACTTTAAATAGGTACTCATACAAATATTAAACACGACCGTTATTGTAGAAGTTTAACAAAATGCTAAATATGTGAAGACTCAACAAGGAGTTTATAGAAAAATGTACAACATAATCAGATTGAACAGGTGAAAAGAATCACTTTTCAAAAGCAGTGCCAAATGGTTGGCGACTTTGAAAGCTGGCGTACATAAATCTATAAATAATGGTGTGAAAAATATTTACAATATGTTTAAATTGTTTCGATATGACGATTTCAGGAGAGGCGGTCATTCTATACTATTTATTATACGGTGAACAACATTCGAAATTAAAAGAACCATCATTAATTCAATATTGCGGAAAGAAAGTCAGAACTTAGATTTAAATTTCAAACATTTCATGACTTCTGTTATTTCCTCAGGATTACACAAGCAAATTATCTGAATTTTAATAAATTCCAAATTTATTTTGTCAGCAATAGGTTAGTAAAGTAGAATAAAAATATTGTGGGAATATGAATATAGCTTGAATTTGGTTGCTCCCAACAAAATGAGCACTACAAACTCCAGTATTTTAAAATATTTCTGTAGAAATGTAAGACTGGATTCATATTCTCATTATTCTTGCAATCCACTGTACCTAATACACTTCTTTTTGGATTTCTGAATTAGGAAATTTGTTTTTAAATAGTAAAACTACGACAGATATATATTATCTTTGCACTATAATCGACTAGCTAATTACAGGGAATATAATATCTGTTCATATAAATGTCATCAATTATTAGACTAACAAAAACAAAGTATATCTCTCCTTTGTTGCCATTTGTCAGATTCCAATTTTAGATGATAATGAGATTATATCTTTAAGCTATACTTGTTATGAGTTGCAACTCTGCTTCTCTTTTTTTTATTTATTTCTAGCTCTCTTATTTATCAAAAAATATTTCTTATAATTCTAAGGGTACAAGTTTCATCAGTAGTCTTCGCAGTTTATTGTTATCATTCTGAAATGTTCCAAAACAAACATTTTGTTCTAAATTATACTCCATTACAACTAGAAGACAGGTCCCCAATATTTTATTACGATTCTAGTTTGAAGCAAATGGCGAATTCGCATTGGAAGGATTTCAATATTCAAAGAATCGAAGAACAAAACGTCCACTTCCAAATACATAGAGGTATATATTTTCACTCCATACTTCCATTACACATTTTAATAGCATTTCGACAAATGGGATTGATCCTTTGACGGATTTTTAGAGCTTTTAAAAACCACTATTTGTTACTATTTTACTTGTTTGGTGCATAACAAAAGACTGTGCGAGTTCAGTATTCCATAAATCATATTATATTCAACCAGTAAACGACTCTAAATATGCCAGTCGCGTACTTTTTCTTTCAATTCCAATCCGATCGATTAGTTTAAAAATAAATACGATAGAATATATAACTCAATTAAACACGGCTAGAATTTCATTATAGATATAAAATCGGTCTCTATAGTTGATGGGTAACCTTGATCAATACGAACGCGGCTCGTAGTGAGACATTGTAAAAAGGATTATTACGTAATAATAAGACAGAAATTGTGATGATTTTTTTGGACATATTTTTATGATAATAGCATGAACCCACTGGGATGGATGTTCACTATGATTATGGTCCAAAAGTTTTCATAATTGTGTTAGTCAGCACCTAGTAGCATAATTGTACTAATATTGTAGCGCGACTCGGTCCGACAGTTGGAAGCAAACATTCGGTGAATTTGACAACAATTAACAGATTGAACAATTTAAGAAGCTAGTTTGTGCTTTATAAATTACTTTTACTTTAACAGTTGGCCCCTTAGATTCTTATTTCTACTAAGCTAAAAGAAGAGGTATATCTCAGGTAAATAGAATATACTAGAATATTTTTGTTTACTTTTGTAAAATATGTCTTGGGTAGTACTTTTAGTTACCAATATGAAGAAAGTACTCGATTATCGCAGGAAATTTAAAAACCCATTATGTTATAATTTTTTTTTTATTTTGTCATATATTTTGAAATGCAGTGTGAATATATTACTTTTAGTTGTTTGAAAAATGAGTTTTATGGAATTTTTATAATAAAGATAAAACTCCTGGACAACGTAAACTTTATAGACCATTTTGTAACATAAGAAAACAATGACCTTAATAAAATACAATTTCCAGTAGTAAACAAAGTGATGAGCAAAATTCAAATCTTCAAATAAATTTGACATGGACACTTTGTTGACATTAGAGTAGATCTAAGGAAGGGCTGGTTAGTTCTACTATCTATAACCTGCCTAATCTGAGGTCTACAGCAGTGTTGCAATTTATAAGAGTTCCGTAGACTAAGACCATCTCTGTTTTTCATATTTGAATAGAAAAGGATAACAAAGTTTTCTGTTGTGACGTTGTAACGGTTTAATTTAATTTTTAATTCTTAATATACCCATTATTAAGCAAAACTATGCAGTTTCGATTCGACTTCAATTCATAAATATAGAACCAAAAAATACAATTTTTCAAACTTACTGTAATACCCCATTCCCCAAACCCAATATGCAGCCATGGGATTATTTAATGCATCCAAATTGAAAGAGTCGACTGGTTAATAACTGCCCTCCTGTGTTCTGTTACATAATTCGTGGACCCTTTTTTTTCCTCACCATACCGGAACACAAAAATTATTACAGAGTGCTTAAAAAGCCTGGGGCCAAATATCGCCAGCACAGCTATTTCCTTTGTTCTATATACATTTTTTTTGCTCTATTATGTTAAAATCTCTCTTAGGACGACTTTTTGTCCACTCAGTAATAGCCTTGTAACATTGAGTGACGTAGAAACCGCGCACGTGAAATTCGAAAGACTGACGACAGTTCTGACATTTCTCGAGAGATATTTTCAACCGAAAAAAAAAAAAAACGTCGAAGAATGTCAAGAGGTCTCAGTGGACCATCCATATGAATGAACGGTATTAGAATATTGATAAATACCTCCTTCATTGTTCAGAGTTCCAAATGGATTTCAATGAAGTTTATTTTTATCGACAAAGAAATGATACTTTTGATGTTTCTTTGTTTCTTTTGCATTTCATTAATTTTAGAACAGATAGAATACGATATGAACTGCTCTCAAAATATAAAACATAGGTTTAAGCAATTTATCATTTTGTGATTCTTATCGTGTTTGCAATGTTTCTGTTAATACCAAACCACATAAGACATTATAACTTACTATAGGACAAGTAATCAACTGAAACCAATCAATTCCAATCTAACAACGTTGCATACTAATCCACATTTGACGTAGGAGAATAGACTATATTATATCTACCATCTACAATCTAGAAACTCCAAAGTATATAAACGCTTATACCTACCCATAAGCGCTTCTCTTGTTTTTCATACACTCTATATCCCATTTTTAACACAGACAAACATCTACGGTAACCCTTTCCCCATTCCTGTGTCCACAAACGATGAAAAGGGGTCGACCCATTGTATCAATGCAGGAGAGTCGTAGACATTTAGATAGAGCGCTCTATTCATTGAATGGTTTCATCTATATATTACATAGGATTTTCCTTTGATACGTTGATACCATTAAATCACACAGTATATCTAGGTACTTGTGGATGTGAGATTAAAGGGACAACTTGAAGGTTGCGTCGTGAAAAGCATCAAAGTTGTGACATTGAGATAATTCACTATTGTTTCGGATATATTCAGAGAGTGAAACAAGTTTCTATGATATTATTTCATTGGAGAATATAGAGTGAGTAGAAATCGAGGGAGAAATTCATATTTCTTATATACTGGGTTTCCCACTAAGGAAGTCAAGTGAATTTCTGGTGGTGTTTCACATTTCTTTTTCAATATTTTCGATGACAAGACGATAGGTCCTTACTTTCTGAAGCGAGTAAGTGAAAACAGCATTCTTCCAAGTGTTTTCGTTTCTAAGTTATTTAAAATGGCGTACATTATTTTTTCCTGTTTTCTGTTTAAACGTCCGTTTTCTCTAAAGCGTTACATTTTGCACATCATGTATGGTTAACAATGTCACCTTAAAATTAAAAGAGGATTTCACCTATATAATAATATACAGGGTATTCTATTTAAAATAAAGAAGTTGGTGTCAGTTTCCGGTATAACCGGAAGTCTGCCATATTGGAGAATATTTTTGTAGGAAACATTTTTCTATAGCACCAACGGTTTAGCCAGAATCTTCCGTCTACCGCTTAGTGTGACACACTGTATATATAAATATATATATATATATATATTGAAGAAGATATTCACAGAAATTCACATGCAACATTAAATAAATATAATGAATAACCAAATAAAAAGTTGCAACTTTATTGCAATTAATTTGTGAACAACATTCATTCTAACATACTCAATATATCAAATCAAATGATAACCGTTCAACTGTAATAGATTCTTGTATTGAGTAACCGGTTTTTATTGGAGAAATAATCCATCAATTTAACTAACATACAATAAAATCTGCCACTTAATTAAATTATAGTAACTGAAGAAAGCTAATGGATTGCTTAAGGTGGTGATTTATAAAGTAATATAGGTAATAAAATAAGGTAGAAAAAGAACTAGAACCGACTTCATTTGACTATGCACTAAAAAGAATAAACTAACCCTACATAATGGGAGGAAAATGGTGATTTCAATTTTTTGAATATGTGAATCATACTTTCGTTCATTCAAAGAGATTAGAATTAGTTATTCAAATACTGATACTTCTTCCAGTGTTTCTCTGTTCATTTATTTTGTCATTACCTAATTTTTCATTCTGGAAATTTGACAAAGAATCATTTATTTTTGCCATATCAGTTCCATTTATCTCACAAATTTATTGCAAATTGATAAAGAAAATGGCTGCATGCTTCTCGCTAAATATATTTCAGAGTCGCTGTCCCAAATGGTTTAGTTTTTGTAAATCGGAATGGACAAAATTTGTGCCATCCAACATGTGGAATCAATTCCTCGACGCCCTCAAGAGACTCAAGAATAACAAGGAAGCAAGCACCATTGAGCGCATTTTCCATTTCGTTTTCCATTTGCCGCTGTTCTCTCTCTCGAATTATTATTGGATGGTGGTTGGTGGATGATGGTGATGGAGATTAGTTCTTTTGTGGAACGTTTAGGATTCTTTTGTTGAATGTAAAACTGAATAGAAAAAAAAAGATTTGAGTAAGTATAAACTTTGAAGATTAAATGTTAGAATTCGAAGGAAATATGAATATTCCATAAAATGACACAGTATGGAATGAAAGATTCCAATAGGAAGTCTAAATATCTATATATACAATAAATCTTTTGAGGGTTTTCCCGTTGTTTAGTTGCTACGTGAAAAATTTTCTCATTATAGTCCCATTCTAAAATAATGTTATTCCGGATGCCATGAACGTCTCTACAAAAAGAATAAAGAACAAAATTGAATTGTATGAATACTTCTGGTAGCGACATCTGTTGCTGAACATTGAATCCACAATATGTACCTACCTAGAAAGTTTTTTATTTGAAATTTATCAGTTTGAATAGATCAAAGTTATCTCATTAATTCATCATTCATTGGATTCGTCTTGTTGTATTTTTATTTTTAATATCACATATCACTACAAAACCGATCAAGATACAATTTCTTTAAGTTTATTTTTATTCGCGTTAAATATTTAAAAGGATGAATGTGATAGGAGACTATCATAACCTTTTAAACAGGAAATCAACTGTTTCCAGTCAGTTCCAATTTGGCAGCGCTGAAAGTGTTTGGCATATCAATACACTTGTGGGTAATACAGCTGATTACTTAAATACACCCATAACCCTTCCACATCATAATTTTCTATGTTTTAATAATAATTATTAGCTCAGTTTGTTGCATGTTTCAATATTAATTGATAGTATATATCAAAAATATATTGTCCATGAAAACAACGGAATGTCAAAGTTCATTTCTAATAGCGCTTTGATTGTTTGATATTGAGAAAGACATTCTAGACAACAAATATATATAGATCAGAACTTCCTGAAAAGCAGCTTTTCGAAAGGCGACCGACAATGGTTCTTGGTTTCCTTTCAGAGTTTACCGGCCGGCGGAAATAACATCGTAATACTCCCGCTAGCTATGTTTATCCTTCAGTGCATCCTGAATCCTGAATATTGTTGTATCCATCGTCTAGCTAGGTCTAGAATACGCCACCATCACACACCCCCCCCACCCCACCGAATCCCTCTGGGTACGGTTAGCGAGCACAGTCTGGAAGAATGCAATTATTTTAAAAAGAGAACAAAATAAGAAGGAACACGGAAAACGTGAATGAGGTTATAATAGCAGATTGTTTGCGATAATATAATATATAAAGAGAGATTGGTCTGTTCATCTCGGAACGCCTAAGAGCAAACATTTTCTTTAGCATTATTCCAAACAAGCAGTCGCTTCCCTTCCGTTTATAAAATCTGTTGGAAATTTTCAGCAAAGCAGTACCTACTTTTTTCCAGCTGGTAAGTTATTCATTGAAAATTAACAAACTTCTTCCTCTGTTTAACATTTTCTGATTTTTAATGGAGCTCATTATTTATATTCATTCACTGTTTGATATTATAATGATTTTCTTATTCAAAATAAAAATATTCTTTGAGAATGTTTATATCAGTATAATAATTTTAGCCTGACTTTATTAAAACGACAAGGTGTACAGCTTGATATTATAATTTATCTATTATCAAACTAATCTCATGAGATTTTCCTTTTTGACCAACGAAGCAAACGGAGAATATATACAAATTTGACTGTTTGTTTGCCTGTTTTTTTTTTAATTGCACCTTGTAAATGAAAATTAATGAAGGGACCATATCCGGCAACGCTTAAATTGGACATTTCTCTCTGAAATATGTGCGTCTCCGCTATGTGGTGGGGGCATTTTGTCCGAAAATTTAAATATGAAACAGCCAAATTAAAGAAGAAATTATATATAGCAACATTTAAATTGGACAATCTTCAAAATATGTTCGGTTTCCCAGTTACGGCGGTGAGAATGAATATTCCGTAAAAAAAAAGTTTATTTGACTGTCTGTACGCGTATTTTACATAATAAACGTGCAATAATTCACTGAGTGTTGATTCTTTTCAACTATATGAAAAGGGGGAGACTTTTGTGTAAATTGTTTTGAATGAAATTTCAATATTCCAATCCAAATAAAAGCGCAAATGAAATTATAACGTAAGTATAAATTGTGATGTGTTGTATTGGCTAGTTTTTTACTTGACGACGTATATACGGTCATACTTGAAATTGTTTCAGAAGAACACTCAATGCAAACTTATCATATTGAGGCAATGCACACTAACTTTTTCAATAATATTACACGTCATATTAATTAACGTATGATTACATTAACGAGCTTATTAATTACTTTAGCCAACGCAGTGAATTACATGGAATTTATAATGTTATTATTACTCATAGGCTGTAAATAAAACGGCACAATATATCAAAGATTTTCCATCTCTTTCGCATACATTTGAGATGGAAGCCGCAATGATATGTAACTTTGAATTAGAAATAACTATGACACAATCGATGTCAGCGTTCGATGGAAAAATATTTTTCATTTAAATATCATACCTAATATCTTTGATTCAAAGAGTAGTAGTGGTAGTTTCAGTTTATCCAGATAAATTAACAGGATTTCGGGAAAACTTTTTAGTATCGTGTTAGAATCCTTTTGATATCGAATCCAAGCTACTGATTTTGAGCGGATTTTTGATAAGATAAGTCTTGATTTCCCTCGAATAATGGAGTTCTGTGAATTTATTCTACTTCGTTCGCAAGAAAATCCTTTCGTTTTGGATGATATTATGTGGTCGGAAGAAGCAAAATTAACAAAAATAGGGTGTTTAATCGACGCAATTCCTATTATTGGAGTGATTCAAATATACTTCCATACATAGAGCACAATACAGATAGATGTTTGTTATTCTATGATCACCGCATATATGAAGCTTTTTTCGTGACATAACAAATGTAAAAGAAAACTGGGGTATCGTAACAGTTCTATCGTCTTTTAGATATAAATTTATACAGATATATGGAAAGCAAAACATAAATATATTTAAATCTATATACCCATAAGGTGTGGTTTGGTTGCCACACCTTTTATAGAAGTAACACTTACAGCAATTATTACAATCATTTCGTGATCTCAATTTTTTTATGTAAGATGTAAATAGCTTCATATAGTTTAAGACAGCATTAAGAACAGTTGATGGAATATTGTCAAATAGGGTGTTATTTGGACATTATTGAAAAAAAATGTAAGTATAGAAAGTTGTAAGTAGTTAGATTTTATCGAAGCGATTTATCCGACAAATACATACCACCAAGGGTGTGTTTAAAATTAGATATTTCAACTTTTCAAATGAGTAAATTACAAAGCTCACACGAACTTGACGTGATATTCTGCCATCATCTGTACCTATATACGTACCTAGCAGCAATTATCATGATTGGGCAAAACGGCTTTTATGAAAATAATGTTTTCCGCTTTTGTTTTTGCACTTCTTCTAGTTGAATATATGGAGCCGACAAACTGCCACAAGTCACGTGATAACTTCGTCGTTTCTGACTACGTACGATATGATCTCAACTCTCAACACTATAAATAGGTCTATATATATACATATTGTGTTCTTGCTGATTGAGAAAAAAACACCATAAATTTTCTCAAAAAATTCTCTGCGAAGGCAAAAAGCTAATTTGGTAATTTGTGTAAGGTCAAGGTGGAAAAAGAAATCGATAATCAAAGCTGTTGTCTGATAGAAGATGTTCTGAAGATTACAGTAGAGTTTTGTGGGCACTCTCGTTGTTTTAAATAGTTGACAATAAATAATCATTTACTGTAACATCAATTGTCACTTCTAGAAGAAATATTGTATTAACCGATATTGAAGGAACTGAAAGTTGTATGATTGTACCAACCGGATACTTTTAATCGTTCTACATATGAAAAAATCTTCCCGTTTCTATCAAGAAAATGTTATTAATGAAAATCAGAGACATATCGATTACGTGGTGGAATTTATGGTTATATTATGTAATTAAAAAACCAAAACAATCACACCAAGGTGCTACGACACTCGAGTGTTCTTTCAAAATTACCGCAGAATAATTTAATACCTACAGCATCATGTCTACTAAGTGACATAACATGTTCGCGTGTACTTAAACAAACTTGTCTTACTCTGGCCATTACTTGTTTTTTGTGTGTGTTTGTTGTTTCTACCATTTTATTATTGTGTAAACTTGGTAAATCTCAGTCTAATAATGCTGCGAATGCTGCACTAGCGCATAAAATATACATATACAATATATGGGACGTGCCTATATTTTTTTATTTCATTAATATGTTTGTTTATGTATAAAAGCACCCTATACCAAATATCAGCCCTTAAATCGCAGTGCTTATTCTACAATAAATTATTAAAGTTTAAATGATCGCTAAGCTAATTCAAACGAGGCCAAACGCGCGGGAACACTACAAAAGTATTTATTTCAAAAATACTGTAGAATAGATTCTGTACCTATATTCTTAACTCTAAAGAAATTGGAACTGTAAATTTATTAATACGTCTAGGAAATGATTTTGGCATAAGTGAGGGTAATGCTTCTAAAATATTTTCTAAATCTTCACCAATTATTAGTAAATATGTAAGAAATTTATTATAAAGCCCCAAAATTTCTTTTATAAATTCAAATCTGCCTCTGGCTTTTCGATCTCGATATACTAATGTCTTTCTGTATTATTGATTGTTAGGAAATAGGGATAAAAAACCGTCAGATGCACTTAAACACTCATCAACATGATCAGAATATAGGAATTGTAACACTCACTAAATACTTAATTTCTGGTACTCCGGATAGCAACATTTCAATGACGCAGCCATAAACATATTAACTATAGGTAAATTATTTGATTGTCCTGTAGTGAAACCTACATCAACCATTTTTAATCAATGTATTGACCGAAAAAAACATCTAAATAAATAACATAACATGAATACATTGAGATCAAATCACCAAAATTAAATTACAACCACGTTTAAGGCACGTTTATTACTATGGTCTCTTACCTGCTGTCCGCTGTCGTGTCGTTCGACGAGCAAGGTCTGACGTCACAACCATTGGCAGTGCGCTTAAAGCGGAGGTCAAAATAACAACATTTTAAACCCTTATATTTCAGTTAAAGATTTTTTTTCGACTTTGTTTCTTGACTCTGGGGTTTTTGATGATAATAACTTACGATTTTGATTATTTTTACTAAATTTTATTTTTTTGGCAAGTTCCCTATTTCAGAATAGTTTCGTGGCGATCATAAAGCTGCTGGATGGAACAAACCTTATTATATCATCTCCATAGTTGGTTGATGTGATAGATCTACTGTCCTGAGGTTCATCTCGTTTTTCAGTCAGTCAAACTATTATATAATCGATTTTATTCAATAGATGTTCAAGAACAGAAATCGCCACTTTGCATTACATCGTGGGCGAACAAGTTATCTAAGTATTACATTCAAGACACGATGAATTTTATGTAATAACATGAGCGTAGCAAACGAATTTTTATGGAAGGAATTCAAAGTATTTTTTTAGAATGAAGGTTATTAGTTGTTTATTTTAAGTAATTTAGTCTAGGATAAAATCATTTCACAGACACACAACCTTATTATTGGATTAATTAAGATACGAATAAAATGAAAATTTACCTACACTAGCTAGTCCAGATAACCATTAATTGTTCCCTTTTATCTCCCTTCCCAATAATCAAGAGGGTGACGAAAAATAAGACTTTATCATCTGAATATCTTAATGATCAGGAACAATGCCCACTGATTGAGACATTGATGTTACTTTCCAGGAAAATACGTTCTAAATACGTATTCAGTTCCATTCGACTGACCCCCGATCTGTGGCGTCTGGCTAGACGACAGACAGTCCAACGCCCTTCGCGCCCTAAATGGGCTCGTGTAATAGGATTAGGCGGAATATCACGCGTTTAAATTCATCAACACTCCCGAATATGTCATTATAGAGTGGTGGGCGGCTCGGGTAACAAAGTGAAATGATGTGAATTTTGTTTTGCGTGTGTTTTTCAATATTAAAATGGAGGATATGTGATTCATTCGAGATAGTATATTGCTTCTTAATTTACTGGTTATATCGATATGAATGTAATTAGTTGAATTAAGTACCTCAATATACTTCCTGTACGTAAATTTAATTAATTCCAATAAGCGATATAGGAACGGTAAGACCGAAACTGAATTACTTGGGAAATACCTTGCTGTAGCCAATAAACATGTTTTAAGATTGTAATACAGTTAACCTTGATATCCTCTACCACCATTTCTTTGGGAAATCATTTCCTCACCAATCTCTAACCAATTTATCCTACCTTCTACCAACCCACAGGGCTGGCGTGGAAGAGGATTGTCAATGTTTCCCTTAAGTATGGAGAAATCTTTCAAGATACGGCGGTGAGTCAACGGCATCTCAAACTGCCTTGACTAAAAATCGACCAGATGAGATATGCGTATGTACTGCAAAATGTTCAAACTCTGTCAACGGATGAGAAATTATTAGAATTGGAGGAAGAATTGCAACATATTAAACAAATATAATAATTGGAATCTGGCTCATCGGAAGCATCAATTCTAGAGTCGTTGATTTGACCCTTCGTTTGAATGATCGTTAAAATTAGTACAAGTCTATGGTTCAATATCTAGTAGCACCGTAGAAGAAATAGCT
Source organism: Crioceris asparagi (assembly GCA_958507055.1). Taxonomy (NCBI): domain Eukaryota; kingdom Metazoa; phylum Arthropoda; class Insecta; order Coleoptera; family Chrysomelidae; genus Crioceris; species Crioceris asparagi. The sequence continues at coordinate 29,744,034 of OY293830.1, read as the reverse complement.
GTTTTCGTCGTTAATTTCTTCAAAACTTTATCAATCAAATCACAATTTAGAAAACTAAAGGGTGATTTTAATGCCAAAGCTGGACATATGGAAGATGATGCAGAAATTTGTAAGGAGCGGAAATGAGCGAATTCAAAATACGTAATGAACACCTTCTTTAGGAAACACCCAAATCAAAAAAGGACGTTGCCAAGCCCCGACTGTTATGACTGTAAAAAAAAACTGTTACTGTTGGAATATTTGACAAGATGGTCAAAACTATGTAACAAAGCAGAAGCGTCCAAAAAATATAATTTTCAATACAATGGTAATTATTGTTATTTAAATATATAATGTACATATTCAAATGGCATTTTTCGACCTTTCAATTTATAATAATTAGATATTAGGAGGAGAATTTCAACCTTGAGTATATGTTTAAAAATTAATAAATATTCAACATCCAAGTCAAAACCAACTGAATATTTATCTAAACAAATTAACATATTATATACAGTCACATACTTAGTTTTTATGCACTTTTATTACAAGGTAAATAATAAATGAAAAGAATTGTATAATACTTATCTTTATGACACTGATTAAATATGCATTAACACTATATTTACATTTAGAAAATGTAGGCGATTAGATAGAAAATATCAATTTAGTATTCTGTGATTATTTTCTCATTGGTCTAATTAACACTGGAAACAAGATGAGGATATTTTCGAATTTATCAATACACCTAAAAACAAATTATAAATATACAGAAAGTAAAAATGCACATTGTACAGGGGGTTCCGATTTTAATCAGTATTTCGAAATATCTTCTCAAGATTTTATTCCAAAACAAATTACACTACTTAGTTTGATCTACTAAGAGTACATTAAGTATAATTTCATCATTGAGTTGAATTTTCGGATACGCTATACCATTATGTCAACATTTGCTTTCCAATTCCAAAGAACTATAAACATTTTGGCGCCAATAATTCAACCATTTTTTTTTCAATAGTAATTATCCATATCTCGTACATTACCGTTTCCTTTCAACTCAACAAACAAAACAAATAAAATTTTCATATTCAACGATCTATCACAGTTCAATCTCCTATTAGATCGAAGAAATATAAACAGCCAACACGCTTTTGTGAGAGAGCATAACTACTATAATAATAATTTATATCAATCGTGCAATCTAGGTTAAATTGATTACAGTTCACATCAATCATTGATAGAATAAATAATTTATAAGGCGGGGAAGTTATTTATCAATTAACTCTGCATTGAGAAAAGTTATAACATTTACTTCCGGCAGCATAGGCAATAACTTCTGTTCTATACTACCATTGAAATGATAAACTATTTAATTAATCAGAACTGATCAGAGGAATGTTGCTATATGCAAAAAATATAAAACAGGAAGATGGTAAATATACCTATTAAGTGGAATCATAATACATGCATTTTCTCAATACAAATTATTAAGTAGAATCTCGAGTAGAATGATTATCTTTCACAAACTAGAGGGGTTGTCGTCTCTCGGGATACCTACATTTTAAGGTGATCATTCTTTAATAAAGTTTTATCATATCTCGTTTTTCTTCATTGTAGAACTCTATTTTCAACAAGTCATCAATTGAAAATAATACAGAATATCATTTACGTGTCACCGATTGGAAAAATCAAAGCCAAATACTTTATAAAAGTAATTTATTTAATTTCACGGATTTTTAAAACAACGCCAAATTTGTTGATTGCCAATATGGCTCCCATAAGACAAAAGAAAGTTCATGATAGTTACGCATAAACGAAACGTCAGGTTACAAAAATAATATTGGAAAGAGTGAAAAAAGTGGCAATGTAAAAGTGTTATTTATTTAGAAATTCATTAAGGAATTGAGGCAGAAAAAATAAAATGATTTTCCGAAAATTCGGTTTTTTTTCGGATATCTCCGGAGCTACTCATTATTTTCAAATTTTTTAATCGGCGTATTGTTAGCACATAAATGCACAACTTTCCTCCAATGTAACCATCTTCGTATTCTCTATTGTTTCCGAGATCCCAATGGTGAGAGTCGAATTTGAAACAGCCTGTATATATTATATATTACTTGTAGAATTGTATACCCTCTCCTTTTGGTTCGTCGGTCGAAAATATGAGCTGTTTTGTAAAAACTTCTTCTTCTGGCGGCGGAGCACCGCTTTTTCCGCAATTTTTTTCTTCATTTCTCATTGAATCCAAAAAAAAATTGTTCTATACATTGAATTCCTGCACTTTCCAACCTGCCGTCCAAATGTTCTCCTTCATTATTTATCTATCCCATATATTTTACCTAAACTGCGGGATTTCAGTGCATGCCACAACACAAGTCTAGAAAGTTTCGAGAGCCAAAAAATCTTCCATAAATTTTCCATACCGCTGCTATCAACGCGCAACTGATGGCATACCAAGAAGAGTTTTTTTTTTCTAATTCTGATCACAATGCAATAAATTTTGTTGTCATGTAAACCGTCGAGAAGGTACATACAAACTGGACGAAAAACGATGAAGGTAATAGAAGGTGTGAATGTTTTCTTCCTTAAGTACTAGGATCCAGACACTCGAACCGACTTTATTAGGTTTAGTGCAAAATTCAAAAGTGCCAGATCAAATACAAATACAATTAATATTATTTTGCATTTTTTAGTTCAACATCAAATAGAGTTGTTTGTTTTTGTAAAAAACAAAAATATTTAGTTAAGTGATTTAAAAAAAATAGCGGCAACATTGTTGTAATTTCCTAGTGCACTAATTTGTGATCTGATGATTTCTTTTTAGAAAAAGGTCTATAAGGGTATCTCAGCACTCCTCTTTTCAATAAAAGAAAAAAATTATGAATTTATACATATTTACAGTCGGCCAAAAAAGAAGTAGGTATGTCTAATGAAAGTGTTATGTAAAAGTATGTATTTTATTAGGTAACATAGACTTCTTTTTTATTTGTATTTGTGTAGAATCAAATACCCAAACAAGAGCTTATCTTTAAATAACAATCTGTATATAGCAAAAATCTCACGCAAAGCCAGACAAAAGTGTAATCAACAATACTTTACAAACAAATTTTCCCGCATATATTTATATAATATTTATTTTTAGGAAAAAACTGGTATGTATATGTAACCACTGTTTGTTCTGTCGTCGTATAAATTTTGTGACAGAAAAAAAAAATCATCCATCATAAAACTTCATGAGGACATGACAAAATAAACTTTGCTTAAAATATAATAATTCATTTTGGCAACGCCTCAAAAATATTCATTGACTACAGGAAAGTTTTAGTTTGAAAAACATATTTACCTAAAAATCCAGTTGGCACAGTTTATATAATATTATGAGATTACCATGGAGATTATATTAGACAGAGACAATAATTCCTAGATGAATTCTTATTTACAATATATGAATATAACATAATAAATATAAATATAAAGTAAAATGTTCAAATTCAATTCACGCTTGGGCCGGATTATTGGATGAGGTTAAAATTGCTGTTCTACTATAGTTTGTTTTGCCAGGATAAATAAAAATTGCTGAATTAAAACTAATTCATCGAAAAGCGCTAATGTTATTTATTGAAAAAAACATTCCCCGAAAGCTTGTTCATCAACTCTCAACATTTAAAAAAAATCAATATCGCAACGTCAGTTAAAACTGATATAAAAGACAGTGCGCCGGGCATGGGTCAGAGTGAGTCGGAGCTTTTAAAGCACACAGACTTCATTTTATGGTTCATGGTCCAGCTGCAATCTGGAGATAATAAGATTCATCTAGATATCCTTTTAAAATAATCATGTATAATGAATGGTATATACCTGACTTGCTCCGACTCACGCCGAGTTCAAGGTCTTTACGAAAGAGGTTAACAGAAATACAAAACAAAAATTAATAATAATTTCGGAACGTCCTCAAGGTGGTTCTTTTAGAAAAAATTGTAGAACTAAAATATAAATTCACTACATAATTAAAAATATTGTCTTAAAACGGTAAATGTGATAGAAAATTAATAGACTAGCGTCCGTTGACAGCTAGAACTCGTAAACACTAATAAAAACATTTATAAGCTGCTTCAGTAAATGTCCAAACGTTTTCATGACACTAATTCATTCATTTATGGGAAGTACGTGTAATTTAAATAACATATATAATATATAAAATTAAAACGGCCATCATCTACGACGTCAACTTGAACTTGGAGTTCAAAAATAGTAACTAGTAACTAGGTATAGGTAGGTAATTATTTTAACGATGATAATTCAGATATCAATAAAAAAAATATATAACTTTGAAGAGAGCTGCACCGATTACCAGTAGGTATATGTTGGTTACTATGAATTTTCAACATGTTCTACATGTTGTTAAAGTTGCTTTTATCTACTTCTAATATGTAAATGCTGATTTAGAGATTATATTAAACCACAGTTATGGCAATAATTTTGCAAGATAGAATTATAATTAAATTATTCAAAAACAAACTTTTGACTCAACAACTTCCTACTCAGAGGGCAGTGGGTTCATAAAATCATGCTAAAAATGTGATAAGTACTTACATGTAGAACTAACACCTCAATAGTTTCGTACTTTTCTATTAAAATAAAGCCGAGTAAATTCTAGGACTTAATAGGATAAATTGTGAAATTAATAAATATATTTTCATAAAGTCAATCAGTTATTATACTCTCATTGTCATTATGTAATTTTTTTATCGATTAAATGCTAAAGTCACTGGGGGACAAAAGTCTAAAATATTAAAATTAAAAAATAAAATAATAAAAAATATTGGATCTAGTTTTCAAGCTTCATTTTTGATCACTCTTTTATTATCAAAATATCATAAAAATAGGTACCGATAAAGTAGATCTCCTTCTACCAGAAAATGAACCAAAATTGAATATTAGAGACTTTTTGTTCTCTTCCATCAAATCCTAAAAATCGACATATCTCTGGAATATCTATAAACATCTTTATTTAGCAAATAATGAATTTGTGCATTACTTTAAGGATTTTAATTTTTATAATTCTTGCTTTTTAATAACTTGAAACATTTAGATGCCGATGGTGATTCGATAATACAGAAAATAAATAAAACTCAAACAGTACTACTGCAATACGCATCACTAAGGAGATAGACAAAAACATTACCGCATTGCTTCAATGGATGCACGTAGATATTATATAAAAGATGATTATTACAATACCCCGCCTTAAGAAGAAGTGCATTGATATAGGAAGGAATATGAAACGTGATCCTCTTATGTGGGATTATTTTGTAAGAAGATATGAATCTTATGCATTATGGAATTACGACAGAAGTCGGTTGCATTAACTCGTTGGACAGTCAAGAGTTATAATACTTAATTGTAAGTTTTGTTTCTATTTCTGAGAGTATAAAAAATATAGCTTGTTTTTACGTCACAAAATACAAGAAATCATAATCTAAGAGAAGCTTTCAAATACTTAGAAAATTCAAATTTAATCATTCTACATATGATTAAATTCTTAATTCATTTAGTGGTTGATATAAATAAATACATTTTTATGGATATTATTAGTATGGGTCCAATTCTAGAAAAAAAAATAATTTAAAAAATCCCGATGACCTGTAGTCAGCGGAAAGGTAAATTTTTCAAAATTCATTGTATTGAAATTTGAACAACCTTTTCATTGGTATACATGTTATTACATAAAATTGTCCTATGTGTCATAGGCTTGCGGTTGTTTTGGCTGTCGAATATAAAGCAAACAGGGTTCGAGATCCACTTCAAGGCAGAATTTTTTTTCGCCTATTTCTTTTCAATAAATATACTATATATTTTTTAATCAGGGTCTATATTAAGATCTCCAGAAAATGTACAATTACATCAAATTTATATTGAGTGTTCATGTTTTATCAATATTAATTATTTTTCTTTATTAATTTTTATTTTTTTACCTGTGTATTTTATGAAAAATTGCTTTGAACAAAAGTTGTAGGTACTGATTATATCTATAACCTAAAATTATTTTTGATGATATTTACACTACGGCTCTTTTTTGATAATTTTTTTAAATGTTTGAATGGTCGCCATTTTGAAACTACTGACCCGATATTGCCCAGTAACCAACTCGACCGAGATATTTGAGAGATTGATTTTTGTAGCAAATTTGAACCTGATACCTTCAAAACTGCGACCTCTATCGTGTTAACAAATTTCGTAATATCCCATATATATACATAAAAACTTTTGAACCAAATATTTTTTTGGACTAACTTATAGATATATAACAACATGCCGTTGAAATTTTTTCGAAATTCAAAAGTGTGACCGATCGCAATAGGTACATTTCTATAAGAAATGTATCTATCTTAAGGTAAATAAACTGACCAAAAAGTGACATGTAACATACAAATGCTTTGAGAAAAATTGCCCCAGTTCCCATATTATCATCTACATTTCTACATCCTGCGTGTATATGTGGAGCTGCTAGTTATTTGCATAACATACATACTTAATTAGAAACCACGCAGAGTAAGAACAAAACCGCAGATAGACGGATCCATCGAACGAATATAGCAAACGGTTTTCTCTCCAGCAGCCGGTCGTGTCAATACAATTACAGATATTCCACCAGTAGCATCTAAATTGGAACTGGAACGCTTTACAATAAAAACCTACCTGAGCGGATATTCGATATGAAATCTATTTCTGGGGAAAAAGGTCATTCACCCTGACTGAAGCAGGTAATAGAATTGTCTAGTCTGGAAACTCGAAATTTCAGCTTATGTTACAAATAAGGCGAGAATTGATAATTGGAATTTCAATCTTGCACTTTTCTAGTGATCTAACACCTACACTTTTTGAAAAATGTCCGATATAGTTTGTCGGAATGTTTAATTCTGCAAGACTGTACTATTAATTTCCAAGGTACTGCCTCCTCCATTTATTTTGGTGGAAGAGCATATTGTATTTTAAACAGTTCAATATCTCAGCCAATGTCCATTCCACTGAAAAAACAATCATCAATTTGCTATGAAAAACACATGAACAAACATAGAAAGAGCAAACATACAATTGAAATGTATACAACCTCATTCGGAACGCAATTTCATAAGCAATAAAATGACAAATTAATATAATAAATTCAAGATATTAACCTTGAAAGAACTGTTGACACCTAGAAAAACGCATTCTCAACTCATTATATAATAATAACCATCAAGAGAACCCACTCATATTTGTAGTAAATGACGAGAATATTGTTTGGTACTCATAAAAAAAATAATGAGAAAAAATTGGACTGCAAATACACAGATGTCAAATTTAGATGACCACTTATTTTTTTTATACCATAATACTTGAAAAACAGCTTTCTCATAACAAAAAAAAAATCTGGTGTGTACACTCACACGACTTTCCTACCGCTCGCGAGCAAATTCAAGTGAATAAAAATTTTTAAAAATAGCGGTAGTTAAGTAAAAATCCTCTGGTCAAATCGTGCTACCACTTATTTTTTTCAGCATGTCAAGACAAATAACAATGGTCATATAACATTTTTCCTTAAGATGAAACGTTTAGCCAGAATCTGAAGAAACCTGTGGAAAATATGGAATTTTATTCAAGCATAACTTTTTTTGTGCTTTTTCTCAGAGATGGCGCTATATGTGGATAGTAAAGGGCTCTCAGAAGAATACTTTAGGCAACATTAATTAAAATCCTTAGAGTCGTTTTCGCGCTATAGTTTTAAGCAAATCACGTTTTTTAGCTATAGCTCAACACCCAGTGTATACAGGATTCTCTTTCAGTGCCACCGGCAAGTGATATTGGTACCAAACAAAATAAAAAAGAAAGCAACAAAATCCACCAATCCGTTCCCGAGATAGTGCTGTCACAGACAGACGGACAGACAGACAGGCCAGTGGCTGGAAATATGTTTATTAGACTTAGAAAACTCTGAAATGTCAACATTTGTAAAAATCTCGATACCGAAAATTTCACACGATTACAATACTTTCCTTATACAGCTACTATAGTAGCGTAGGAAGGTAATAACCTAACTCTAATAAAATACTCAGCTATCAACAAATTCTGTAACGGAATCTCGCTCGAAATGAAATAACAACAACAAATTATATAAAAGTCACCATATTTGATTATTTTTATAAAATGGACAAATATATCACGCTCCAACGAGTTAATCGTATAAATAAAGCCAAATGAAATGAAGATGAAAGCTTCTTTAAAAGCCATCATGTGACGCCTTTCGTATTTATCTGAGATATGTTCAGAACTAATGAACTACTATCAAAATTAATGATGCCGACAGATGTACTCATTAGGCACAGGGACGAGAATGTTTTTATTAGAATATGTTTGCTACTGTAAGAAGATCAATATTTTCTACAAGAAAATGGGCCGACTTAATTTTGAATAAAAAAAATCCCTACAGGAACAACCTTTTTCATTGGTATACATGTTATTACATAAAATTGCTGTATGTGTCATAGTCGTGCGGTCAGAGGTTTTTGTTTTGGCTATTGAATATAAAGCAGACAGGGTTCGCGTTCCACTTCAAGGCTGATTTTTTTTTCGCCTATTTCTTTTCAATAAATATAATATATATTTTTTTAATCAGGGTCTATATTAATATCTCCAGAAAATGTACAATTACATCAAATTTATAAGTTAAAATTATTTTTGATGATATTTACACTAGAGATTGATTTTTGTAGCAAATTTGAACTTGATACCTCTAAAACTGCGACCTCTATCGTGTTAACAAATTTCGTATATATATATATATATACATATATATATATATATATATATATATATATATATATATATATATATATATATAAACTTTTCAACCAAATGTTTTTTTGGACTAACTTATAGACATATAAAAACATGCCGTTCAAGCTATAATGTATTGTTAAAGTAAAGTAAAGTAAAGTAGTAAAATATAATTTCTGTATTAATATTTAATATTTCTTATATCATAATATGATGATTTTTACATTTGTAGTTATATATATATATATATATATATATATATATATATATATATATATATATATATATAGTTCCATTGTATTTTCATTTTATTTGTTTGTATTATTGTATTATTTGTATTAGTATTTATATTTAAATGATGTTTAGGTTGAAGATTTTAAATCATTATAGAGTTCAGGTCTACACACAGATGCTATTTGCATCTCGGTAGGGATTTGTAGGGCCCATAATATGTCAGACAACCTATTAGCATCTATTTTTTAAAAATCAAGACTTGTTTGTTAGTCTGAATAAAATATTATAATTATAGAAAAAATGTTGCTACAATAATCTGGTCTTTAATTTGTCCGTTTCAGATTTTCAATTCTTGATAGAAATTTCCCCCTCCACATAGCGGAAATACACATAATACACCTATTTCATATTTTAACATTGCTGTAACTCGAAAGCCGTAACTCTTTTGAAAAAATTTTCAAATTAAACTTTTCTGGATATTGTCTCATCTTCAATTCTGCCGTCTCAGATTCTCGATTTTTTGGAGAAATTGCCCCATCCACCCCGTTCTGGGGCGGTTTTTGGAGGTAAGGAGATTTCAGGTTGGAGTTTTTATGAATATGGAACCATTTATCAAGTCTCCTCTCTCAAATTAACAAAAAAAATCATTAAAATTGGAATACGTTTACTATATAAAGCACGCGCATAAACCAACAAAAACAAACAATCGCATTGTATACCTCCTCCATTTGGGTTTGTCGGTCAAAAATGTATATAAATATATAAATTTTCCTAATAGAATGCTACTGCTTAGCTTTCCTATGAAACGTAAATGAGCCCAGGCGCCAATGACCTGAAGAAAATTGACATTCATTTATACGTACTTAACCGATCCCCATGACAATTTTCTAAGTAATTAACTTAACCATAAGCTAAATCAAATATCGTTCATTCAGAATATTATATATACACACAATGATAACTTTTGAGATTTATTTGCATTTATTATCACAATGTGGATTTCTTAAGAAAACAATGAATTCTTATCTTAATTCTATGACTCACTAGATTATACCAGCTCCAGCATACAAAACGGATGTACCTAGAACAAAGATTACATTATAATGTGCATTTTCTTTAAATGAAAACAATATTATTACTACTATATAGCTAAAAGCATGGCTTTGACTAAAACAATATGTGCTAAACAAAAACATTAGCTAGACTATAGTCTATTTGAAAGGATGGAGGGTAATAAATCATTTTCGACGACTCGTTTCAGATGCGTGCAAAATCGTAAAATATTTTGTAGTTCTATATGTATATGTATTGATTATTTAAGAATTCTATAAATCTGTTCAAAACCACTAAAGGTAAATAAATACATTTTTAAATTTAATTAATTTAATTTTTAAATAACACTTCTTTAAAATTCCCAAGAATTATTAGGGCCACCTTGTACAGGTTTTGCATATTTAAGGTAAATTTTTAACTTTTGGCGGCGGTGATGATGCCTGAACTTATTCTTTAAAAACTATTAATCAAATTAATGGAATATCACAAAAAATTAATTGGATAAATAACCAAATAATATGAAAATAGATAAATATCAGTAAAACTACACTTGTGCCCTTCTTTGAAACACATGAACAACCAATAGGGTTTCGAATACATATTTGCACCTGTCGAAACTTTCGAGTCTTGCTGTCGGATTTATCAGTTTATCTCCATCCACCACGTTATTGCAGCTGTCGGATAATAAAGTTTATTAATCTTCATAATTTCTTTTAATACATGGCAAAACTAACTACTGCTTTTACACTTACACATTCGACCTAAAATTTTATTTAGATAATCTCACGAAAATAATCTGGCAACACGGTTTCCCCCTGAAAGTAGGATTTTTGGCCGCAATGTGGACAAACATTTTCAACAACTCTTCGATATTGATCAGTCAAAAGTCTTGAAAATCAGTCTCGAAGATTAACGATCTCTTCAAGACTCTCTTCGTAAAATAGTTCATATTGAAAAAATGTTGTCGAAATTATTTTTCTCGAAACCGAACTCATTTAAAACGTTTAAACTTAAATGCAACACATAATATTTTTTTATGCCGTCATAAAATTTAGAATTTATTAGATCCTCCTACACGATGCTACGAGATATGAAGGTGAAATTACTTCTTATTTACAATGCAAAAAAGTTTGCAATCTGTTGTGGATTTTACGAGATTTAAATGACTCAACATATTTATGAATGCATTATATGAAGTTATGAAGCGTAAGATTTGATGTTATTTACTTTGAATAAATTCTATTTTGATGACTTTAATCAAAAAGTATAACAGGTCGGCAATCATATGAAAAATGTTTACGAACTGTATACTTCACGCTTTAAAATTTTCTATCACTTTATACTATTGAATCCATCTTATTCGGTTTTAACATTGAATGGAAAATCCTCTAGATCCTTTCGGCTGAACAAAAACTCGTATCCCATTGTATTTATTTATCTTACTCAAACCAAAGAAATGATCTCCAGGGATTTGAAGTTCATTATGTAGTTTGAAAAGCAGCAAAGCTGCAAACTTTTTCCATGTATACCTAAGTATCTTTTTATTGAAATAGCAGACATGGATTTTTTTTTGGTCTGGCCCTTGGCTCATGGGCACTCCCCAAAACCAAAGGAGCCAGACGGATCAGGAGCTGAGCTCGTTATTGAATTATGTATGGAATGCGATTGCATTTCAAATGGATGATGAGTCACACACAAACGCACAGGAGAGGGGAATGAAATCAGGAAAGACGGCAGCTTATGATGGAAAGTTAATATGGATAATAATGTTGGTATCGTAGAGCTCATTCGGATAGAACAGATTGCTAATAGCATTGAAGATTTCATCAAAATGAAATTCAAGATTAGTTTAATTAGCTTAATGTAAGCTTCAATATTTTTTCTAGGACGTAAATTTCAGTTTCATGGCCATACATTATTTTTCGAAGCCATTTTACTTTCGTTGTGTTTGTCACAACAAATAAATATATAAGTCAACGACTTGGAAGACTTTCCATCCCATTTCCATAATGCTTGAATCAAGTAGGTTTGAGTTTCTGATTTTACTATCGCATATAGGCGGGAGAGGGACTTTTATCTAAAGTCCTCCATAAAAGAGGGATACGAACAGCAAAATGGTGCACTTAAGGTAACTTAATATTAGAATATGAAATCGCATATATATATATATATATATATATATATATATATATATATATATATATATATCTAGATGTGCTTCCCATGTTGCTCTTTATTACATTACATGTGCGAATGCGTGAAGGAAATTTAAATGGAATTTTGACCCAGATTGAAAGCAAATTTTCAGCATCACATTTTTGTCATTTGTACTGGTATAATATGAAAATGTAATTTTCTTTTTAGCCGATTCCCCAAAAGAATCAGATAGAGGTAGAAATCATAGCTAAGATTATGTAAAGAAAATTTCTTGATCAATAGTTGCGGTCTTAAATATGCGCCAAATCTCGGTTTCTGTTCAGAATGAAGACTTAAATTAAGAAAGAAAATTATTTATAGAGAAATTATTGGTTGTGGGGAAGGGGAGACCAAACAAAAATCTTTAATTAAGGAAAATTGCAGCATTTAGATTGTTTTCTATTTTATTTTAATGAATTTGAAATCATTACATGTATTATACACATATATACTAATACTACGTCTCTCTTCTCTGCTAATACAATTCGAATTGATTAATTATAGAATTCATGTGCACTACAATAATGAGATATTGATATATTTATGTCGAAAAATAAATGACAAAAACAAAGCATTTATTGTCGAATATTTCTAACATTGTTATTGATTTTTTGCGTAAAAAAACTGATATTATTTATTTTTTTAATATATGTTATCTGCAATACATCTTGCAATGCATTTTATATAGTGCACTTATAGAAGGATTTTTTAGTATTTAATAAGATTTTTTCATATTTAATATCGAAAATTTGATGATTTATATGAAAGAAGGTTCTGAAATACTCCAAAAAAGATTTGGTGAAAAATTTGACGATATTCCGATGATATTATGTGTGGACTTGAATATCAACTTTGCAGATGATAAGAAACTACCACTAATTGAATTTCTTAATGAAGCAATAGATTTGACTGTCTAATGATCTAAAATTAAGTAATAAGAAATATAAAACAACGATCGATGCAGTTTTTACACAATACTTCCAGTCTAACATATTTGTTTATTATTCCTGTTTCCATAAGCCTATTATATCTTTTTTTAAATAAAATGAAATAATTAAAAGTACAAATGGACTAAGTATTGTTGAACTTAAAGATGATAATAGAGTTAATAATGAAAATAAAGTTCAATAAAAACTATGTAAATACTAATATATGTTTGATTAAATAATAAATTGTATAAAAATGTTAATAATTATTTTTCTCGAAATTAATAATTATTGCTCGGTGTGCTAATAGATGTAAAAACCAGACAAATGTTAATAATTTCATGAAAAAAAAAAAGAATCAGTAATCTAGTTGTTGCTTTGTTTTGAGTTTTCACTTTTGTCGGCAGTCCTCATGACTGTCTTTTTGTATTTTTTTATGTAACTACGAATCCTGGATTATTTTCCATTTAAGTCCATTACTTATACACTCATATTCAAAGTGATCGTAATCAAGATGTCGATATGATTTTGCATACTAAAATGTATTTTCAATATTTCAAAAATGAATTCAAATTTATAGGGACAATGTTCGAACCATAATTATCATATTATTAAATACAAGCCTTTTAAACAAAATGACGACATACTATTACCAAAATGGAGGCGAACAATGTGACTTCCTCTATTAATAAGACACTTAAAGCATAAGTAACAGCTATTTAAATGTGTTAATGTGATACCATAAACTAAAGAGAACACAATTAGATATTCATTGAGTTCACAATGTTTCGTGAATGCCAAAATGGTTTTCCTTGGACTTGAACTGACGTACGTACCAATTCATAATAATGTTTACGAACCTGTCTAAATCAATGATTAACTAACTGTCCAATGAGCACAGTTAGTTAATCGGTTAGCCTAATATCAAAATATCTTGAATGTAGAATGTACTTCAGATTAAAGTTATATAATAATAGGTTCTTAAGGTAGTTTCCTAGTATGCTAAATTTAGAACATTCAAACTAACTTTCCAATGAATAGGGCTGTGCAAATTTTGAGAATACAAACTTCAAGTAGGTATTTCTAACTTTAGAACTCTGATAAAACTTCACTTCATGTAACCAAGGAAATTAATAATATAAATTCATAGGCACGTACCTAATGTAAATTTACAATGAAACAACTAAACAAGTGAAATTTTTGAAAAAAAATTAAAAATAGTTTTTATTGGGCATTTAAGATTTAAACCATACCGATGAATACCTACTATTGCTATTTTCTCGATTTTAACTATGCTTATGTAAATGTGTTTGCCAGCAACAGCAATTCGATAACAAATTACTGTTTGTCTACCACAACACAAAATTAAACTTTAAATTAACAATAACGTCTGAAGTCTGACAATTGCGACATAACCATAGACCATCTTCCAGAAAGTACCTACATACCAGAGAACGAAACCTATATATACGCTCCATGCTCGGGCGTAATTCCAGTGACGGATCCCATTGTCGTTCCATGTCGACAAAGTAATGATCTTGGTTGAATGAGATTGAATGAGATAATTATAATTACCAATATTGGATCACACTTGGAGCTTAAAAGGCGGCGAGATGTCTGCGATCTAAGTACGAATTCGAAATTTCAAGTCTCTAGACCGTATGGGGCCTGAGAAATCGCTGCGGAGTCCATTGATACAAGAACCGAAAGTAATAAAAACTATTTAAAAGATAGTAATAGTAACAGTTCTTATTCTATCTACGCCAACAGTTCCAGATCCCACACATTATTTATAACAAATAGTTGACAGCTGCAGAATATTTGAATACATTAATTAGAAAAATACATAAATCTAGATCCCTCCAAAATGTTTCATAATGTAAAAAGATATACAGTATCACCACGGATAATCTGAATCCATATTAAAACGGATTCTTCAATCATTCGAACAAGCTTTTCAATTGCACTTTGCAAATGGTAATCCGGATTTAATAGCTTTCGATAATACGAAGCTGCTTTATTTTAAACTTCATATTATAATATGGATCGGGTGGTAAGTAACCGGTCAGAAAATGTAATTTCCCAAAGCAAGTTGAGGCAAAATCTACGCATTCCTTGGATGAAGAACAGAAAAATGTCAAATGCAAATATGTCAAAACAGAATCTCACGACCGTGAAAATATGTAGTTGATTGAAAATAATCTTTTACTTATGTTATACACCTACGGGTCATAAAGTACAATTTATGCCCGCATGGGCATAAATTCATAAATCATCATAAAATAATATTATTTAGTTAGTCATTGAGTAAAACAATTACGAACTAGTATGCTGTGAGAGTATAAATAGATGTTTATGCCCTCGGTCACAATTAACTAGCATTTAGCATTTTTAAGTTGTTTTATATTAAATGTGTTGTTGCTGGATCATGGCGATTTTAATTTTTCCGAATTATATTGAGATCACAATGTATTTAAACTAAAATGGGAAAAATCCAAGATGACAGATACGGAGAAAAGATAATTTACCGGGATATCCTTTATTACTAATTGCTCGATAAGATCAAGATCTAATGAATTTATGGAATAAGAACCAATAAAATTGTTGATACAAAGTGAACGTGAAGCTGCATTCCTGTAAAAAAACGAGCCTAAATATCACGAAATCGAATTATAATTGTAATTATACAACAATAGCTATAACTCTTGAACCGCCATAGGTAATAACCTTAAATTTTTAAAAATTAAATGATAAAAAATAATGAAAATAAAATAAAATTTAAAATTCAAAGAAGATTTGCTACAAAAGTTTTTGTCACACAGAGTTATGTAAATGTATCTCATAATATTAAAAAAAAAAATGGAGGTCAAGCAAAGCTGCGTCATATTTTCCTAAGTTAATTTACCTCATTTTCTGGATCCAGCAGAAATGGTTGTTAATAAATCATTACGAAAATAGAACCGACTCGTATATTTATATCCTAGACATTAAAGCAGTCCACAGGTGAAATATATAGCGCGTTTGCTATTAATATTGTTAGCAGTGGGTTGGAATATCATAGATTTATGGACATATCATATTTGTAAGATGCATACATTAATGAAATAATATTATATAGAATCGAGAAAGTAACTTCAAATGCATTTGCATACATGTTTCATTTTTATAAACAGCATGAACGACTGATGATGACATAATTAAATTTTTACAAAAATTAAAAATCTATTATTTGATGCGAATGAAAACAGATATAAATAATTTTGTTATTATTCATGAAACATTTTAACATAAAATGCACTTTCGTATAAATTTACATACACAAGACTTTGGATTATATAAATCGAAGGATCTTGACTCAGAAGTACGTTCAGTAACTATAGAATCATGAGAATTATTAAACAAAGTTCCGTGCAAATGTTTTGAGAAATCATATTCTCTATAAGGTAAGACTAAGATAACTTCGATTTTCAGAAGAAAAAGAAAGATTAAAGAAGAAATAAGTTTGTTTATTAGGACGAATTTAAATATGGGAGCCGCGTGAAGTGAGATTTTTCCAAAAAAAATTACATGGTTCAATTGTCCATCATAAGTCCAGGAAAAAAGATCGTTAATCCACCCTTTCTTCAAAATTTATGGGCAAAACAAAAAATCATTAAATTATATTATAGAACCCAAAAATATGAAAAATAAAAATTTAAGGCTGCATTTCAATTGTCCTAGGTTATTCCAAGCAAAAAAAACGTTAGTCCACCTTTTCGATTTCACCACAGAACCCCAAAATCAGAAAAATACAAGTTTGAGGCTGCAGTTCAATTGTCCAAGGTTAGTCCACGTTAGTCCAATCAAAAAATTCGATGGTCCACCCTTTTTTCAAAAGTTATGACCAAATCAAAAATTGTACTATCAATACTGAAGAAGCACCAAACTCCACACGGGAAGTACTAATTGTGTGGTGCATTTCGATTGTCAATCGTTAGTCCATGTTAGTCCAGGAAAAAATGCATCACTCAATTAGTATTTCCCGTGTGGAGTATGGTGCTACTTCATAAAATTTTGGATTTGATCATAAAGTTTTGAAAATAGGGTGGAGTATCAAATTCGTTGCTTGGACTAATGTTGACTAACCTTGGACAATTGAACTCCAGCCACAAACTTGTATTTTTCAAATTTTGGGGTTCTGTGGTGAAATCGACTTTTTTGTCTTGGTCATAACTTTTGAACAAAGGGTGGACTAACAATTTTTTCCTGGATTAACATGGACTAACGATGGAAAATTGAACCTTGTAATTAAATATCACTTCGGGTGCCCACTTCACGGGGCTAAATATGGGAACATATCTCTGCAAGTCCTCTTATCAAACCATCAAAGTCGGTGCACGGACGAAAAAAACCTGTTGGAAGTCAGAATTTTAAACACTGCAAAATATCAATTTTGTTCTTTATCCTTTTCAAAAATAAATAGTAGGATCAATAAATACCTAATAATTTATCTAATTATTAATGAAACATTCAATCAAGGTAAATCAAAATGTTCCATGCATCAAATCCATGTTTGTTGTCCCGAATTCACTTGATACCTAAAAACACTTCCACTGAATGGCAAACAATAAATTTAACCAAACCATCGAAGCAACTTGATACGTCTTCTTCAAATAAATTGATGTACCTAAAGTACATCTCTATCTTTTCCGTTTGATTTATGTAGCACATATTAATAGAAGCCACATATTATGCTGCTGTACACGTTATCAAATTTGTAGACGGGTATTTTTTTTTGTATTTTTCTGGATCAATAAATTGTCGTAAATATAAACATAAAATAGACAGTGAAGTGATGATATTTGAATTAAATCGACATGTTCTTTATTATAGCTTTAACGGTAAATAATTCCCCCGGACCTCGTTCATTTCTCATTTGTGAGGTTAGTTTTTCGTTACTGGTAATAAAATTGATTTTTATAATTTGAACGAACTGGTTCTGTAAAAAAACATATGAACAGCTGAGTATGAAATTTTGAAAACTCGAATGACAATTTTTGACATTGATGCTTGGCTGTATCTATGCAACGATTAAATTAAGAATTTAATATTGAAAATCTACAAACCTGAAAACTGCCTGATGCATAGAGCATCAAAGTTAATATTAATAATAACTGCATCAAAGTAGAAACAGGCAGTCCTCGACTGTTTAATTTCCTTAATTGGGCATTAATAAGAATGGATCTTCCATATTGCGGATGTACCTTTTAATAAGTCGTCATCGAATATCTTCGTCCTCAAATTCAGAGTCGAATTTATTTAAAAAATCATTGTCCATTGTCCGTTAAGAAATTTGAACTTGTGCTTTTCTACAAGTTCAAAACAGTCTGTTTAGAGGTTATAATCAGAGATAATTTGTTTCGTTATTATATCTTCTCTCTGGTTTGAGGTTAGGTTGTCCCCCTCAAGGAACCTCGAGAGCTTCCTTGAGATAAGGAGCCAATAAGGTTCCTTATTCGATGAAGGAATGATTATGAAACGAGAAAAAAGGAACGAGGAATCCTCATTGATCAAGAAAGCTCTATGAATACGGCTGATCATCTTGTAAATCTTGGACTTAAAATATGAAGATTTAAACTAAAAAGAATCCCGACGCCTAGAAGACAGCGAATATTTCACAGTTTTTTTTTGTATTATTTTCCGGGAAAAATTACTCAAACAAAAGTTATAGGAACAAATCATATCTTCAACAAAAAATATGTTTACTGACATTTATTCAATGGCTACTTTTTGAGATTTTTTGGACGCCATTTTGAAACTATTTGTCCAATCATGCCCGTACTCGATCGAGATATTTGAACGGACAATTCTTGCAGCAAATTTGAACAGATTAATAGATATTTTTCAATAACAAATTTATTTATGAACAGTTAGATAATAACAATTATTTTTGACCGACTTCCAAAAAAGGAGGTTGTATACAATTCGGTTATGTGTTTCTTTTTTTATGTATTATGGATTTCGATGATTTTTGATTCACTTGAAAGAAGAAATTTCCCACATTTAGAAAAACTCAAATCCAAATTCTGCAATTCGGCAATTTTTCTTAAAAATCGGAAATCTGAGAAGGCAGAATTAAAAATAAGACCATATCCGGAAACGTTTCAATTGAGCCATTCTTCAAAAGAGTTACGGTTTTCGAGTTACAGCAATGGTGAAGACTGAAATATGAAATATTTATAGAGGGGGCAATTTTTTGCGAAAATTTAAAATATGAGATTGCCAAATTAAAGAAGAGATTATATGTAACAACATTTAAATTGGACATTTTTCAAAAGATGTTACGATTTTCGAATTATAGTAGTGGTAAAGTCTGAAATATGTTTATTTCCGCCTCGATGATTTGAGATCTCCGAATAATAAGCACAAGCAAAGAATATACATGGATAATAGAAAAGTACTATCTTCTTTGGTATTAGTGAACTTTCAACGATTTTCATAACTAATGTTACACTCAAAAGTGTGAACTAAATATTTTTTATCCGACTTTATTAGTTAATGCACTAAAAAATACAAAATAATATTAATTCTATTGGTGTTAGTACTTTTGAAACTGGTGCCAAAAGTCGTCTATCAAACTACAATAATTGCATAACTTCAAAAGTACGAGCATCAATAGAATTAATGTTATTTTGTATTTTTCAGTGCACAAACTGATAAAGTCAGTCCAATTTTTGGTAAAGAAGATTTATGTAGACTCATATTTATCCTACGATATTCAAAGCTCAAGTTCAGAAACATTTTGAATAGCCATTAATCCGCTTCTGGTTAAAGCTGAGCTTTGAAAGGTTTCTAATATGACTCTATCACTCTATCACACCCTTTGGGGGGTTACTTTGACATAAGCCAATGAAAACCAATTCACAAGGCGTAACCAATCAATGTGAATGTTCTCATTAAGATATCTGATAGTTGAAATCGTCCACAATATTGCCGAGTTCAGTCAAATGGAATTCAGAAAATTAAGCTGCGCTAGATGAAAGAGAAAATACGAGACCATTTAGCAAGGAAATTGTTAAGACCATCTCAGAAAATAGAGAGAAAGATAAACAGTGCCAGACAACTAAAGATAAATTAGTTTGTTTATTTCTTAATAGGACGACCTTTTCCTTTTTATCGTTTCTCTATTGAGGCAAGTATTTTATTGTTGAAACAATGAAACTGAATTAAATTAATTTGAATCAAACATGTTACTGGAAGTTTTGAACGTGTTTTTTTTATTTCAAATATTTCAAGCTAGTTGATTTTACTAGGAATACATTGGGTATGCATGTATTAGTGGGTTAAGGTGCTGGAAATGCGTTCGTAGCCTGCGAGAGCACATCGTGAACGTGTGTTCGAACTCCGCCAGAATCAGGGTTGTTGTTTGTACTGGACCTGTGCACAGGTATCTCTATACCGTAATCCAGTTATTGTATTGTTCATAATAAACTTGAATAAAACATTAAAATCTGTCAAATTCGTGCATAAAAAGGAGGTTTGGAATTTACTTATGAAGAGATACTAATCTTATATATACAATGTTTATAATTTCTATAATATTTGCAGTCGGTACTTGAATACAGTTTTTCTTCTTTACCAATTATAAGAAAAGAAAAAAATGTGCTTCTTACAATAATCTTTTGATAATTAATTAATTTCTGAATAATAGAAAAAAACTCGGAAAAAATATCTAAGCCAGTTTACCAAAGTGATCGTCTGGATTTTAAGAAATATTCATTTTATCTTCTAGAACCCTTTCTGAATACTTGTGACATTTATTAGCAGGTTACATATTTGGAGTCGTCTTCTTCGAATAGAAAACAAAACAAAACGCTTTTCTGTTAACACTCTATTTTAATACTCATCAAATTGTCGTAACGGGGGCTTTAAAGGAAATCGATATCTATCTAATTCACAAACAACATCAATTATAACCGGACACCATAAAAATGTTCGCTATCTTGTTGTGATCTCCAAAGGTGTCTGGTTTCACATCAATATATATATACAGTTTGTTTCACTAATCATGGCTATTGTGTGTAATCATTCACGAGCTACGTACATATCGCTATACGTCTCATAGCATTTCATTTTCATGAAATTCTCTACTACGTTTGTCGATCTAAGCTACGACATTAGTATGTCAAACTTATGTCCTTTTATACAATGATATGGCGCTGCACGTATGTCCGAAGGCAACGCAATCTTTATTTCATAGGCGTCACAAAGTCATTGTGACATTTCAGATAATTCAGGTGCATAAATTTATATTTCATAACTCAAGCAATAAATTTCAATTTTGTATGTCTGCATTACTTTTGATAATATATCTTTCATATTATATTTGCTTATTTAACGAATCGATATTTTTTCCTCTAATTATATGAACTTCCTGAAATACCACATCTAAGCTCGAAATCGTTACGCCACTGATTTACTCCCGTCAGTTGGATTGATCCATTTTTCATGTTTTCAAAGCAGACGTCAACATTCGTGAAACAAACTGTATTGTACAGTGCGGTTCATGGGTAGGGTATAAATTGATTTTTGGCGTTATTATGTATTTGATGAGAAAAACCTGAAACAGGTCGATGTTTATTCTCAATTTGACAATTGAATATATGAAAATATTACCCACTTCTTGCACTCCACTCTTCTGAGTTATGAACAATCCCTCAGAAATTTTAAATGAGAAGGGGTCCCTTTCGAGAAAGGTACCCCGTCTCATTTAAAATTTGCTCATAATTCAGAGGGTGTGCCAGAATATTTTGATACATTCAATTGTCAAATTCAGAATATAAATCGACTTCAGGTTTTTTCCAACAAATATATAATAACCCTAAAAATTAATTTATTCCTTACCTGTGGACCGCACTGTATATATATATATAGCATCCGTTTGTCTGTGTTGATTTCTTAGCGGTGGTAACGACAATTATTAATGTTATTATTGTGTAAGTTTATTAATAGAATATCCAGCGCCACCAGCAGCAGGTTCATTCAGATTAATTCATTGTAATTTGTGTGGTATTGAATGCCATTCTACATTGTTTCATTCTCAAGAATTTTTGTTGACTATCAAGAAAGAAAAAAAAAAGAAAATAGAATATCTTATTTAAATTAGTTTTTTTTATAGCTGCAGACATTAGTGATGCCAATTTTTTGGGTCATGATACTACTTCAGAATAAAACTTATTCATTTAAATATTTTATTTGTTTCAACTAATACTATCTAACTAGAAAAATAATCTATAAATAGTAAATAGTATAAACTAATTGAAAATTCATCTCACATTTAGTGCGACACCGAAATTGATTTGACATGTTGTCTGAACTTTTTCATGTTTAAAATATCCGAAAAATCAAAATCGATTGTTATATCGATCATAGCTAATTAGCAACAAAAAGTTATACCTGATTTAACTTTTGCGAAGCGGGGAAACCCATTTTCTATTCGGCGGCAGTGCTTGAGTTTAAGTTAGCACTACCACACCTTATAAAAAGATATCAAACCAAAGTAACGTTTTTTACATGTTTCACGTCATAACTAATTTGCAGCAATTAAGTTAAGTACACTACCTACTACAGTCGAAAACGGACAAAATGTTATTTCTTTGGAGGGTGGTAGTGCTAACTTTAAAATTAAATTTCCGACAAATAAAAGCGACAATTAATCAACTTCTCGCTGAATCTAAATTCGATAATGGTAGTGCTATCTTAAGGACATCACCTACAGAGACCAATATCTGCGCTTCTTTCCAATTACACATTTCTGAATCTCCACAAATTGGACCTGGCGGACGTTGAGAGGACTAACTCTACTGCTACTACCTACTTACTTTATGTATAATGTACTACTCTCCCATCGAGAAGACGAAAACTCGCCGCAATAAAATCATCTGCTGGCTCCCAATTGGACTCACTGTCTCTCTCTCTCATTCTCTACATTCGAAATGAACTCGGGCAGCAAACACTCGGTTTTAATTAAACATATAAATCAAAGGCAAATGTGTAAAAGGAGATGGTGGTTCTAAATATAGGCGGACAAATCGTTTTGTTGGAAAAGAACCACCAAAGCGCGCACCACCGTTACACATACATAAATTACACCATTAATGCGTACCATCTTAATGAGAATACTTTTACTTTGTAAAGCGATATCAACAACACAATGATAATGCAATATAATACAGAAGATGAAGAAGCAGAAAATAAGGTAATAAAAATTAACTTATTCAGCTGGATCATATTACTTTGGCTGTTATTTGAATTGAAAAATATGTGAGCGTATTTTCTCAGTCGTCCTCTTTTGAATGAATATGTTTTACAAAAAACTGAAGCGACGTGATAAGTAGGTGCACTGAAAAACTCAAAATAAAATTAATACTATGGTAATTATGAAGTTGTGCAGAGTTGTAGTTAGATAGAAGACTTTAGGCACCAACTTCATAAGTACCAGACCAAATAGAATTATTATTATTTTGTATTTTTCAGAGCACCATTTAATAAGGTCGGTACATTTTTTAGTAAGAAATATATTTCATTACTTATACCTCTCCGAAAACACAATGTTTCCACGACTGTTTGATGCCTGGAAAATGGGGAAAAATTTGGTCATGACTCAGGCACTATATGCACAATTCCTTAGCAACGTCAAACGACGATATTATGACAGCTTTCAGTTTGTCGATTTATTAAAAATATATTTAAAATGATTTCTCCAGAAGAAGAAATGTCTCTTAAAACGGCAAAAATAAGTGCGGAATTACTGCCAAAGAAATCTTGTCAGAGAAATGATAATGAGTACAGTTTTCAGATAGGTATAATGAAAAGTATCGCTCATTACACGTCCATAAATGTTTTTCCCGCGCTTGCACGACTTCCCACGCGCACGGGAGAAGCCTATTTTCTGGACTCCTAATGAAATGGTTTTACACTTTTTACGTTTTACACAAGAAGATAATACGTTTACATACTTATTCAGAGATTTCAAAATATATCTAGTGGAAATATACATATTTCAGACTTTACCACTGCTCTAACTCGGAAACCGTTATTTTTTTTTAAAACATATCCAATTTAAATTTTGCTACATATAAACTCTTCTTCAATTTGGCCGTTTAATATTTCCGATTTTCGACAAAAAATTGAGTGGAAGGACATTTTGAATGTCGAATTTTTTTTCGGGACCAACTCTCGATAGCCATATATCAAATGAAAAGGAATCATGAAAATCGGAGCACATTTACGATTTGAAAGACGCGAGCAACCATGAAAATATATATCTAAAAAAATGCAGACACAAACAGTCGAATTGTATACGTCCTCCCTTTGGTTAGTCTATCAAAAAAATCGATTTTTTTCTCAGAATCCCGACGAAAATGATTCGATTAGACAGAAACACGCAGTTAAGCCCCCTCAAGTAATGGGCCTTTTAAACAAGTAAATATAATAAGAAAACATTAACCACTCAACAGCCCAGTAAAATAATGTGTGAGTTCCTGAATTCCATCCAGTCAACTGGCCAAGACGGGGGTGACATATCGTACTGGAATTAATTTAGGATATACACGCAATAGCTAAAAGTTTGTTCGATTTTAAATTTTGATATAAGTCGGTACTACTAGTGTTGATTTTGTTTTCCCATTTAATACCTACATAATTTATTATGAAAAATTACATTTATATGAAACACCATTTCTCATTCGATATATACTTAATAAGCTTATTAAATTAGTAAAAAAACGTATAAAAACTCCAGGTTGACATGAAATAGGATCTCGGACTGCGTAGCTCTTTTTTTTGGTAGATGACGGCATGAGAACTTCAAATATTGTGTGTTGTGAAGTCGTTATATTTTTATTAGTGTCACGAACCGTCTTCCGCTCTCATTTTTTGTGGTTATTTGCTGCTTTTGTAGATATCATTCATAATAAAACAGTTGAAATCAGATAGGCAAGGGTAAAGTCAAATAAAATGTATTTACTACCAATGTAATTTATATAGAGCTGTCTGCAAAAAACGGAAATTGTTTATTTATAAAAGCCCTAAAAAGTCAAATGTTGAGGCGGAATCTTTTTAAGGGAAAAATATTGTTCTTGGGACTTCCGACTTTTAGCTGGAATTTTCGATTTAACATCCTTCAAAATTCGCAAAAATATGCGTGAAAATAGTAAACATAAATTCGCAAGAAAGTGAGGTTAAACGAAAAAAAAAAAAAACTGTCAATTACAATGTTGTCAAAACGGCTAACATAACGTTTGCGATATTGAACATATGTATTCTGAAATATTCAATAATTCTCAGACAATTTTATGTTATTACCACAATTTTTGGAATTCACAACCTCACTTTTTCGCGAACTTATGTTTAGTATTTTCTCGTATTTTTTGCTAATTTTGGAGGATGTTACCGGTTAATAGAATATTATATACTATTTGTAATTGAAAATATACTTCCAAAATGAAAATTTCAACTAAAAATCGTAAGTCTCAAGAAAATATTTTTTTATTAACAATTCATTAAAAATATTCGCCTCAATTTTATTAAAAATTATTCTAAAATACACCTATTTCTGTGAACATTTGTTTTTAGGGCTTCTATAACAAAAGCCGCCAACTACTAGAGTCGGCCCTATTATTGTAAAAAATATTTATTTTAATTAAATGTCACAGTTTTAATCTGCTAGTAGACATCAACAGAAACACTAGGTATAACTAAAGATAAACTTTATCAGTTGCCAATAAACTTTCCGCTAACTTAATCAATGCCATTCCCATTTCAACTGCCCGTCAAATTGTGTGTGTTCGTTTGTGTGTGTTTGTTTGTAATTTCAATCTTCTTCTCAATACTCAATTACGTTTTACTTACACACATACCGCTACCCTAGCGACCAATGGAAATAAAACGTGACCCCCCCTGTGTTGTGAGATCGTTCGTAATCGGTATGTGTGTGTGTGTCTAAAATGTAGCGACAGAGTCCCTATCTTGTTCGGTATTTGTGTCAAGTTTATGCCCCTTGGAAGAGGTCCAATAACGTCATAGAATAATAGAATAGACATATAATATTCTCATACATTTGCAACAGATATACATTATCATATCTCAAATCCACGTTGACAAGAGCAGGACAGCAAGTTAATATGTGAGATGCTGATGAGTTTATAAAGAAAATATTTATGTACGTAAAATAGGAAACAGTTTTCCGTAAAACTATTATATTATTGGAACGCTAAGCTCTAAACTATGGACACTGTTTTAGATCCTTTATCATATGAAAACCCACACCAAATTCAAGTTGACAGTATGTAGAATTTTCGAAAAAAGATCTAAATAACCTAAATCATAATTTATCATTTTTAAAATCATAAAACTCAATAATGATTTAAAAACCTCAACATCATCTAAATATACATACTAATACAATACAAATAAACAAATATACAAATGTAAGGATCATCATGTGATATAAAAAATATTAAATATTAATACAGATATTTTATAATTACTATAACAATTTCTTATAACTTAAAATGATTCAAAATCCAACTCTTAATATGAAGTTTAAAACGCCTCCTATAAAATTATTTTTTTTAGATGATTATCTAATCTATTGTAGATAAGTTTGGATCGATATAAACTTGTTTTTTGGCCAATAATTAATTTAGTTTTATTTACTGCAAGCGATTTATGTCTAGAACATACAGATGCAATAGTATACTGTTCCCGTAGAATAAAATCATTATATATTAGTGCTTCCAAAATATATTTTTTAATGATTATCAAAAATCGTTTCTTACTAGAAAGGATTTTTTATTAAACGTTAAAATTTTGATCACCCGAATAAGCTGAACACCAACAAATAATCCCATAAAATAGGATGTTACAGAACAAAAGCATGGTATAATTTTATTAAATATTTTTTTTCAAGAATATATCTAATTTTATAGAAAACAAAGAAACAATACCAAAAATATTTTTCTTCCAATTCCAATATTCATCCAGTATAACAATATGGTATTTAACTTAATTTACTCTTTATATTTTATCACATTTACTATTTCAATTATTATAACAAACATCATTATGTATTGTCAGTCCGTCTGTAACAGGGAACTCATCCGCATATAGAAACACATTTAAAATATTCGATTTCGACATATTCAAAATTATACTGTGATAATTTTATTATAATTTTTAAGGACTGTTTAGCATTGACTGTTACTTCAGCCCAACTGTCACCACTACGCATAATCATCCGCAGATGATACAATAACACCCGGTATATAAAGTTGCAATTATTCATTAATATAGGCATCAAATAATAACGGACACAAAATTGAACCTTGAAGCACTCCGGAAGTGACTAAGCTGTAGAAACATTTAACACTATTAATGACATCAACACAATGAATTTGAGAGATAGTACCGCATCAAATCATCAACAATCCCTCATATACCAAGATCACTCAATATAATCAATAGAAGTTTATGTACTACCGTGTCAAAAGCCTTCACTAGATCCAGAAATACAGCTATTACCGATCTGCTATTGTCAATTTGATTTTCACATGAATTTATTTACATTCATCATTCGTCGATTGCCTTTTTCTGAATCCGAATTGTTGCTCATTTATCATTCCCTCTCCTTCTTGAAAATCCTATAGAGTTTTGTGAATTACTTTTTCTGATATATTAGCAAAATTTGATAATTAGGATATTGTTCTATAATTACTTGTTAATTTATGCTCACCAGATTTATATATATTGGTACAACCTGTGCTGTCTTAAAATGATTAGGACAAATACCAGATAGCATACATTTTAAAACAACGATAGTAATTCCATCAATACCAGCTACTTTTTTAATTTTCATTGACATAATAACATTCTTTATTTCCCCTGCGTTTGTCTCCTCTAAGTACAATGACTTTTTATTCACTGTAAGTGAAAATGTTATATCTTTTTTATTTTAAAACGTCAAGCCCCTTGAATTCAGGGTTTTTTATAATGCAACCAGAGACAAAATGGAGAAGTTCAACAATATATAATTTTTGTAAAACACACTGATCTATAAAATATCAGCTCCACAACAACTGGTTAAGCGATTAGCAAAATGACAGTTAGCAGCGCTCTAGGAATGGAAAGCATTAAGTAATTCCAGCAACGAGTAATTACAGAAATATTCCAATTAGGTACTACTTACAGATGATATCGTTTCATTCAACTTATCAA
Organism: Crioceris asparagi; assembly: GCA_958507055.1. Classification (NCBI taxonomy): domain Eukaryota; kingdom Metazoa; phylum Arthropoda; class Insecta; order Coleoptera; family Chrysomelidae; genus Crioceris; species Crioceris asparagi. The sequence continues at coordinate 29,715,574 of OY293830.1, read as the reverse complement.
CAACCATATTATATGCACTTAATTATAAGTTTATTATCAGTTGTAGATTATGAAAGCCGGTCAGCATTCGATTCAAGGAGGATGAAAATACGCAACAAACGTAAACTGTCAAAATACGCTAAGATGTGTTTGTTTTTCGAGGCATGCTGCTATTTAAGTAACAATGTTGCCCAATGCAGTTGATCAATGTCCGGATTTTTTGGAATATCTCGATAATTAAGTGACGTATCAAAAAAGTTTAATGATAAATAAATTTAGTAAAAAAAATTATACAGTGACGTGCGTCAAAAAAGTTTAGTGCAGTTGACCCACAGAAAGACGCCATTTTACTACCATTATTTTGGTTAGTTCCATCGATCCCTGAAGTTATTCTAGTCAAACTTGAATCGCCCTGTATAAATACATTTTCATGCAAATACTCGTGCATACACCTCACGATTATGTTATTACAACCGTTATTACAGGCAAGAGAAAGATAATGAAATAAACGACTATACAAACGTCTTTAGTTGTTGTTTTTTTATTTTTTGAACATTTTTCTACTACAAATATGGGCCAGGGATATAAGTCAGGACGGTTTACTCGATTACCTTGAGTCGAGCACGTTCAAAGATCAAATATTTGTAATAATACAAGTTTTTGTTGAATAATCGCTAAAAGTTATTTCGGTGTGAAATGAGTATTTAAATATTAATTGCTGCATTTGGATGGGGGAGATGGAAGAGAATGATATTCATATTTATTTATTGATATCAACATCGTGAGGGTACAATTATTAATTTTAACTGATACCTGTTCATAATAAGTGGAAAATATAGATTTCTACAAATAATGATTCTTCTCCATTAAATACAAGCACAGACTCTATCTAGAATACAAACGTTAATCTCAAAACTCTACCTTCAAATGAATAAATATTTGTTACAAGAAATTAGACCGACGTTATTAGTTGGTGCACTGAAAAATACGAAATAATATTAATTCTATTGGTGCCGTTACTTTTGAAGCTGTGCAGTTACAGTTAGATTGGTAACTTTTGGTACCAACTTCACCAACACCAATAGAATTAATATTATTTTGTATTTTTCAGTGCACCAACTAATAACATCGATCCAATTTTTTATAAGAAATATTTATTTCACACTTTTGAGTGTAACATTAGTCACGAAAATTGTTGAAAGTTCAATAATACCAAGGAAGATAGTGCTTATCCTATTACCCACGTATATTCTTTGCTTGTACTTATTATTATTTAGAGATCTCAGAACATTTTAAACTTTACCACTGCTGTAACTCGAAAACCGTAACTCTAAGGAAAAAATGTTCATTATAAATGTTGCTACAAATAATCTGGTCCAGCATGTGATATCCACAGATTTTCAATTTTCGATAGAAATCGCCCCCTCTACATAGCAAAAATACACATATTTGAAATTTTAACATCGCTGAAACTCAAAAAGCGTAGCTCTTTTAAAAAAATGTTCAATGGTGGTTTTCAAATATAAGTTTCTACGAATGTGGGACCATTTCTCAAGTCTACTATTTCAAATGATTAAAAAATTATCCAAATGGCAGTAGGTTTACCATACAGAACGCGCGCAAACCAAAAAAAAGCAGACAGTCGAGTTGTATATCTTCTCCGTTTGCGTTTGTCGGTCAAAAATCAACAATGACCATTCAGTATGAAGTATTCAAGTGAATAAGGATTGGTTCAAAATCTATTCAAATACAGACCGAATTGAGCCAAGTATTAGTTTTTTCGATGAGAATTTTGATGTTGAGGTAATACAGATTTTCCCATTAATAGTTGCAACAATTAATTTCCAGTGCGTTATACGTTATAGCTTTCGGTCAAGTGCGTATTGTGGTCGCATGGAAATGGTTCCGTAGTAAAGATCTTCTGCAAACTTTGACTGGAATGGGGTTTTTTCCTTTAATATCTCCTAAGCCATCTCAGTCCATAAATTCATAACATTGTCAAATGTTATGAAATACCTAACAGAGAGTCTCTAGCATTACTAATAGAATTACATCAATTATCATAGACATTAAAAAAGATCTACTCCCATAATATGACGGTGAAAAGTTTTTGTTAAAAAACTGTTCCAAACCACTGTATCTATTATTAGAAAAGGTACTTTTGAAAGTATTTGGAATTGGATTCATCCCTTTCTTTTTTGTATAGAGTGGACTGGCGGTGTATTACTAAAATTCTGTTCACAGAAGCGTAAACAATACGACTGTGAGAAAAATTATATACACCTAAGCTAGACGTTTTATTAGAACGAGACTGTTTTGAAAGCAAAGTCATAGATAGACTCATCGGTCCATTCCACACGGATCAATGGCTCCAGACTGGAGTCAGTTATATAGACAGAAATACATTTTTCAGAGTAGGTATTAATTTATTTTTATAGAGGGGTGCATTTGGCAGACGCCGACTATACAGGGTGGTTCTTAGAGAAAGACATCGATCGATTGTGGGCAAACGATAACTACAAACAGTTATACCGGAAACAGGAGCCAAATTTGTTATTTTTAATGGAATCCCCTTTATATTAATTAGCACATTTCAAGATTTCTTGTACAATTATGAAAAAAAAAATATATAAATAATGTCCTATATCTAATTCTAACTATTTTTGACATAATATTATGTCAAAAATTTTGTAGAAGATCTAATTTATCAATATTTTTATGGTATTTTGATAATAATTTGTACAGAGTGAGTAAAAATAGATCCAAACAAAGTTAGAAGTAATTTTTTCATATGGAAAACCCCGTTTTTATTATTTTATTGAATTACCTGCTCCCCAAACAAAAAAAATCGAGTACTGATAGATCGGGGGATCGAGGTGGCCAAATATGTGGTCCATTGTTGACTATCCATTGATCATAAAACCACCTTTGCAGATGGTGTTGACGTTGACTAAATGACCATTAGGTGGAGGCGCCCCAGTATGTCGCCAAATTTTCAGATTGTTGTTATCTTTTGCTCACAATCGATCGATGTCTTTCCCGGAGAACCACCCTGTATACTTATATCGTTTGATGCTCTTTCTGTGCCTGTGCGTTTGATTTCGCCTGCTGGGTAATTAATATATATTTTTATTTCGATTGGACGAATATACAATATATTCTCTATATACCATCACATATATATATATATATATATATATATATATATATATATATATATATATATATATATATATATATATATATCAAAGTACTTTTAGTCTGATATGTCAGTTCATTTGATGTGCCCATTCAGACTGTCTGGCCAGTTTGAATAAATTTAATGGAATGTTGATTAACTCGCTCTATTACAGGGAGGCATATTCTAACAGAGTTACACGTAAATATTCAGTTCTATTGTGCATTGAAAAAAATAATATTATTTTGAAATAAACGCATTGAAAGTTCGACTTTTGTAAAATCTTTAACTTAATAAAATATTTGACTCACTTGTTGTCTTACTCAAATTATTCGCACAAAATTTTCTTATGTAATAATTGTAATATGCAAATTTATTTAATTTTGAAAAGATGGCAGTAACTTCATGAATTATCACACCTAAATACTTCAATGTAAATGAATTCATTTGTTGAAAATTATTCCAACCATAAACATTAATTAAATCAACTAAATGTAGGTAGATTCATTCAGAATATGCAGTAATGAGCTCGATAAATAGTATTTCGTGTAGATTTAAATGATAACAATTTATAATACGTGTTCAGTTATAATTATTTATTGTTCTTGGCACACATATAATCAATGTAAGATTGGGCCATATGTTTTGACAACCAAAATAATGCTCATAATATCGTTTCATTGAGAATGTTTCAACTAATACTTAAATAAATGATATATTGACGAGAGTATTTTAATTGTGTCCATAAATGAAGAGTACGTGTCACGCCAGAGTTTTTGGGTCAATTATAATAAGTGATTGCTGTACAGGGTGGGCAATTTTCGATACTTATATAGGGTAACTGGGTATGTCATCAGTTCGAATTTAGGTAGCAAATTTAAAATCTAGTCACTAGGTTCTACTCTAAGAAGTGTCAAAATATGAATGAACTTTCGATTACTTCACAAATGAATAAATGCATGCACGAAATTGAGGTTATAACTATTCGAAAATAATGTACGATATAATATAAAATTTGAGAAATTGACTCTAAAAGCGAGGGGGAAACCACTGGGGTATTTTATTGTACAAGCTCTGGGTATTTTTTGGTACTTTTGGGTATTTTTTTAGTATGTTCGGGTAGTTTTTACAAATTTTTGGGCATTTTTGTGTATTTTTAGGTACAAAAGCTCGCGCCCATTTTTGATATTTAATGGCGATTGCGCATTGAATAATTTAAAAGTGCATTTCGGAACTAAAATATAAGGTATTTTTGGAAATTTTTGCGAATTTAAGGGTATTTTTAGGAACTCTTGTTTAACAAAGAAGGCATTTTTGGGATTTTTTTGTAAAAAAGGGTATTTTATTGTACAAATTTCAAGCACTGATTTCCCCCTTGTCTAAAAGTGTTATCTAAAGACGGTTGGAAAAAATCATTAATTGTTAGAAATTTGTTTCGGTCAACTAATAGAATTTCAGATTAATAATGGTTATGAAATCTTTGTAGTTAGTTTCACCAAATTTTCGCAATTTTGCCCTGATGAAGAGAATAAACATTCTCGAAAGCTCGACTGAATGCGAAGAATTTTATTCATTAAATGAATGCATCCTCATGAATCATTCTTTTATTTATCATATATATACATGGTGGTTGCCTGGGAAAGACATCGATCGATTATGAGCAAACGATAACAACAATCTGAAAATTTGGTGACATACTAAAGTCACTGGGGTACATACCTACGTCTATTTCTTGTACAATTTTGAAATCATTTTATGTATAATGTCCTAAATCTAAGTCTAACCATTTTTGATATATTTCAAAAATTATGTCGCATGACACTTGCCTTGTAGAATTTGTTGGATATGCAGCAAAATATCCCAAAATTGCGATTTCAATATTTTCATTGTTAACAATTGGTTCATTTCTATATTCATTAGGTTTTCTATACATTTTCTTAACAGATTTTGGTGTTGGTTTCTGTTTTTGTGGATATCACATAGCGATTGTATTACATGTTCTTGAAATAACTTTATCACAGTGTCTATACTCCATTCCAATGGAGTTGATAGCACAAATCGAGGGTCAGAGTAATAAAACTATCGTAAACCATAGGCGCTCTGGCACTGCCTACCTGCATTTAATTTGTTTAACCGATATTTCTCAAGCACTTTCACTGCACAGTGCCTTCGTGACAGAGATTACGAGTAATTAATCCTTAAGCGCTCTACCTGCTCCGTCAGCTCTGAGGTGGAATCTATCACCCCGTGATATATCACTTTCTGTGCGATTCTCAAACTGTGTGCTTAGTTATCGACGATCGACAGATTCGATACTTTTCCATTATTGCAAAATTTATTTCAAGTTCGTCGAGTAAGTGATAAGTGCTGTAATGTCTTCAAGTTTTTCTCCAGTTCCTCTTCGAGGAATAAGTAAGAGTGCATATTCTTTACGAGAAAAAACTCTCATATTAAACGTTCATGATGCTCTTGTATACCAGCAACCTACAAATGATGTTCGCGACATAATTACTGCCTGTGCTAATATGGTAGGAGTTGGAGAAGCAACTATTTATAGATTCTTGAAACAGAATCCTGAGTGAACCAAAACCTCATCCAGGGAAGAAACCACAAGAAATTGCTGACGATATTAAAAATTCCATCAGACGAAAAGTGCATGGTCTATATTTCGCCAAGGAAATACCAACAATGGACAAGATTCTACAAGCCACTAAGGATGACGAAACCATGCCTCCGTTGTCAAGAACTAAGCTGTGGACACTTCTACGAGATATGAACTTTCGTTGGGAGAAGGTAAATAGAAAATCTATTCTGATTGATAGACCAGAAATAGTTTGCTGGAGACAATATTTGAGGTCTGTACGAAAATACCGCAGCGAAGGCAAAAATATCTTCTATTTAGATGAAACATGGCTGAACGAAGGGCACACCGTACCCAAGGTCTGGCAGGATAAAAACATTCAGAGTTCTCGACAAGCCACTATGGAGGGCTGGTCAACGGGACTGAGACCGCCATCTGGGAAGGGACGCAGACTTATCATTACTCATATAGGAAGTGAAGATCAAGGGTTATTAGAATTCCAATCAAATTCAACTAAAGATTACCACGAAGAGATGACAGCTGATGTTTTCGAGGAATACTTTATGCAAATGGCAAATTATATTCCTGAAAATTCAGTAATAGTGATGGATAACGCCAGCTATCACTCTAGGGTAGTGGAAAAGGTTCCAACAAGTGCATGGAGAAAGGCGGAAATAATTGAATGGTTAAATCAGATGAGTGTGCATTGTGAGGCGGACTTAGTTAAGAAAGAGCTGTTGGAAATGGTCAGGGAGAAAAAGTCACAGTTTAAAAAATATATAGTAGATGAAATGGCAAAGGATCGAGGTATCACTGTACTCCGGTTACCCCCATATCACTGTGAGCTGAACCCTATAGAGTTGATATGGGCACAGGTAAAAGGCTATGTTGCTAGACACAATAAAACATTTAAGATACAAGAAGTTCGGACGCTCTTGTTAAATTCATTGGCAAATGTATCTGCAGATAATTGGAAAAACGCCATAGAACACACAATAAAAGAGGAACAAAGAATGTGGGAACTTGACGATGTAATCGACAAAACTACAGAAATTGAGCCTTTAATAATAAATGTAAATGACGATTCTTCAGATTTTTCTGAAGATGATTTAATGGAATTCTAATAAGCCAATTTTCTTCTTTCATTTTCTTTGAAGAATATTTAATTATAGTTTTACAATTTTTTTGTTATATATTTAAATATGTTCTGTACGATGTATTTTTAGAATAAACGACATTTAAAAGTAGTATTAATTTTCGTTAACTTCACTAAGCACCGTCCGTTCTCCGGCACTGGTTTCCCGGTTCAATACATCCTTCCTCATTTGCATTTTATGCCCCTATTGTTCGACTACCTGTTACAGGGTGGCCTGACCTATAATCCTTGGATCTTTTTGCGGAATGCATGTAAAAAGGTCCTTTGAGAGGTAACATTTGTTGACACACCAGGTCACTGGTTTGAATTAATAATGAGGTACTCGAGCTATCAACTCCATTGGAATGGACTATAAAATAATAAATAAATTAATTAAAATAATATTCATTTTTATAATTGTCTTCTCGGCACGAGATTTTTGACGCCTGTTTGACTTTTATTGACATTTGTTATTATTTTCTAATGCAATCATGGCCAACTTCTAACACAACTTTAAAGAAATTTTTACATAGAAAAATGAAAAACTTCTAATTTTCGGTATAGGAAACCCTGAACAAAGTTCCCCTTATTTTTGCTGCTCAATATAATAAAACATAAAAAACGGGGGTTTCTATTTAAAAAAAATATTTTTGAAATTTTTGTATCTAGTTTTCAAGCTCCTTTTTTGATGAAATAGATATATAGGACATTATACACAGAATGTTTTCAAAATTGTAAAAAAATAAAAATTTGATAATATACAGAGTATTCCATTAAAAATAACAAAGTTGGCATCTACTTCCGATATAATCGGAAAGGCGACTAACATAAAAACATTTTAGACATAATTTGTCATCCAGTGACTTTCGTATGACACCAAATTTTCAGACAGTTTTTAGTTATCGTTTGCCCATAATCGTTCGATGTATTTCTCGGAGAATCACCCTATATATAACATTGCATAGATATAACTTCATAATTATTCAGTACCACGAACAAATTTTATTCTGAGTAACTTGAACGAATTATTTGCAATCACAGCTACATATATCAATTAAGTATCCCCTGATCTCTAAATCACCCTCCAGTCAGCTGCCAGGTCGAAAATCAATCCCCCCCCCCAACTCTACACAATCCACGTCCAATCCACCTGTCTATCCTGTACGTGCTCACTACATCGGTTCAGACATACATCATATACCTACCTATCCTATCCCGGTACCTTTTGATGTGGTCTGTTTCAGTTTTGGTCTACTACCCCTATATAATATGTGGATGATGATGATGGGATGCATTGCAAAGGGGAACTGTTGAGTTCGATGACCTCGTGCAGTGATAAAAACAGATTCACTTCAATCCAACACGGAGACGAAATAGTAGTAGTTTTGGCTTGACACGGATGACTCACCCAATTTGTTTTGAGAGAAAATACGATACGATGATACCTAGCAAGTGTATTAAATTATCAAATGAGGTTTACTGATAACGATATAAATATCGTTGGGCCATTAAGGATGTTCATTCATCTGGTCGGTATACGTATTTTGTTTCAAAACTTTGACGAGGTAAAGAAGCTATCGTCAAGATATTTATGACGGGCCTAAACTCCGCACTGATCGTGTAAATAAATAAATAAACACATGGGCTGGTAATTTATTGTTAGTACTTTCATCAACACGAGGGTGGAGATCAAAGAGCTCGATCTATTTACGACATTCGTCGAGTGCTATAACGACCGACTTAGAGAAAAGGAGGATGTATACAATTCGGTTGTATGATAGCTTTTTCTATGTATGTTGCGCCGATTTTGATACATTTGAAAGAGGAACGTTGAGTTACGGTTTTCGAGTTACAGCAATGATAAAGACTGAAGTATGGGTAATTCGGATATATGGAGGCCAAATTAAGGAAGAAACTAAACAACCGTTAAGTACATTCCTTATTTCAAAATTTGAGCTAATATCAAAGATATAACGTGAATTTATATTTAAGCACTTAATAATTTTCTCATTCAACAACTTCCATTGATAAGACAGAGGCTATGTGACTGAACCTCTCGACCGTGCTCAATCAAGATTATTATTTGTTCAGTGCACTAAAACAAAGCACAAACAAGTTTGAATAATCATTCCTGGAATTCTTTATGTTGTCACAACGTGGTGGGTATATAGTATATATATATATCATCAGATTCTTCTTTCTACATACAAAATACTTTTCGATAAGGCCGCCGCCATCACCGCTTGAATAATAGAACAAAACACTTTTTTGTTACGTCGGTCTCGCACAACGAAAACTCACATTATCGTATTGTCGATATGAACAAGCAAGAACTATTATGAGTTTCATTCAAATAACAGAGATAAAACAACAAATGTTTATTTGTATGATAAATAAAACAAAATGTTGTCGGAAAATAATTCGTGTGGACGACTGCGGTCGTTGCTCCACAATACTTTTATACACTCAGCTTTAGTGTATTGAAACATTTTCTTCGAGACAGAATGAGAAGCAGGGAGCAACCACATAAACAGTGGTTAATAAAAGGGGGAGGTTGTTTTTCCATTTTTTTCCTGGTTTGGTAAAGAGAAGGATTAGGTATATTGAATGAAATCAATATATGAAATATGGGTAAAAGTCTAGTTTAGTGACTTTTGCTATAAAAGCCCTAAAAAATTAAATGTTTGCGAAAATAGATTTACGCTAGCATAACTTTTAATAAAATTGAGGCGGAAGACGCTATTTTTAATGATTGGTTAATACAAAAATGAAAAATGCTGTGACCTTAGGAGAAAATTTTCCCCAAATAGTATATAATTAGGCTCGAGATTAGGTATTTAATGAATTCCATTTCCAAAAATATTTGTTCTTTAAAAAAATAACGACAATATCTTCTAGTAGAGCAATCACTGAATTCATATTTTCGAAAGCCTGAAGACAAAGCTCGTCAACTTCGTCATCAAAAGTTGCCATAATATCGTATTTTTTTTTACCTAAGCCAATGTAATGTTCAAAACAAATATTTAACTAAAATGTCTACAAGGATGTCCATCCAAATATTTATGATCGTGCACTTTTCTTAGCATAATAGCATTTTTGGAAATCTCTGAAGTGAACTGATAATTTCCGGAATGTTTCCTCAGTTCTCAGTTTCAATGCGTTTGAATTATTTGAACATGTTTGTTCTAAAAGCTCTTAAAATGGGATAAATTGCCGAAGCAAAGCTTATATTGAATTGTTGTATTTAAAACTTTTTCAGTTTAATTTGACCATTTAGACAAAACTCATTACAAATATTTACAAAATCATCAAAATACTCCAACTGATTTTATTCTTGTTATTAATTCTGTCCTACGTTGCCAGAGTGACATCATTTCACCCTGGCATACATTCCTGATCTAGAAGAACCTCTTTCAGCCTGTCTGTCTGCTCAAACAACGATAGTGTTGATTCTCTCCTCTGGATGATTACTATTCCAGCATAGATGCAATAAAACGTGAACGTGAATATAATAATAATTCTGTATGTATGTATAGAGATAGTACCGTTCCTGAAGGCGGCTATCATGGAAACGAGAAACAAAGATAGCATATCTTCAACACACCCGGAAGTTCAGTCAAGATTTCTTTCCGACGCCGCTGTACTGTATTATACAATTATGTATATTTATACATCATTATTAATTTCTTTCACGGCACTGTCAGACATATATAATTTAAAATGCACAGTGCCATGGACTTTTCAACGAAGGTGTGAATTCATATAAGTTCAGGTATATTTTAGAATTTAAGAGAAAATACATTTGGAAAAAAATACTACTTCAGGATTTCAATGATCTATTTTTGGATATACAATATATTTTCCAAGCATACCTAAGAATTATAAAATTATCAAAAAAAAACCTGGTTGGTTAACATTGGTTTTTAAAACCTATACAGCTGGAAATATCAAGTGTTGAACCAGTCAAATAATTAAGTCTTATCCAAACAAAGCTTTCTGTAATTTCTCTGGGATAACCAAAGGAAAACAAAAATAAAACTCTATTCAATACATACACGCATAATTCTGCTAAAGATAACGATAATAATGTAAATATATGAGCAGATATGATGTTCAACTTTTACATGTAATAACATTGGAGAGTACAAATAAATATATTGTTAAAACCGAAATGATGTTTTGGTAGAAATAAAGAAAACCCGTTTTTTAATGACGGCAAGTTTTTGCACACATATAACAAATAATATTGTTATAGTAGAAGGATTGTGGAATGTACGATTATAGCAAGAATCAATTTTATGACTTTTAAACGTTTATAGACACCGACTCGAACAAACAAAAGATAAATGTGTGCAAATATTAAGAAATAACATGAATAAATAGAAAACTATTCTAAGAAACTCAATATTTATTATATTATTTGATTGTCACTACATTTATTTAAACATTGATAGAAATCGACAAACCTTTTCTCAAATTCAGAAAAAGCAAATCTCTCGCATGGACACAATCATCACACAACAATAATCACATGTGCCAAAGGAATGCAGTGTCTCGATGACAGACCGAACAACACCACCAAGCAAGGGGGTGGGTCGTCGCAATCGAAAGGAAGAACGAACTAACAATACCTATATATCAACACACTTGTCGTCACACAGACATAGCAGAGCACCCTGTCGCCGAACTAACACTTCTGATCACACAAGTCGATTTTCTTTCGGTTCGAACTTTGTTTTATCGTTGAGGAAAATTCGATCACCATTCACAATTTAGCCGAAATATCCAAAAAAAGTTTTCGTTCGGTGGTGCATGGAAGACAAAGAACGCCGCGCACTTGATTCCACTCACACACACACTGGTTTGGTTATATTATTTCTCGGCTATCGTCGCTTGCTTGCTTGACAAAAACAAATGCTGCCGCTTGCTTCTGGCTGATGTGTATTCTCCGAAAGCCGGTGGACGGTATTGGAGAGATGAATGAGTGCGACGGAGATAGTAGATAATCATGCGTACTTTAATTTTGTCGGTAGTGAGATAGATTCCTACGTTGCTGCCATCTAGTAGGGAGTAGCTGAAGCTTTGATCAAAACAAGTGCAGGAACCAGTAATTCAAATGTAAAGTTCATTATTTCAACGATAGATTCGTCGTCTATCTATCTTTTTGCTTGAAAACGTACCTGAATAGTTTTTTTTTTCTGCAGAATAGTGCTTGAATAAATTAATAGAAAAATCTTCGATACTCCAGCGATAGTCAATTAACCGAAATACTATCGTGCGATACAAAAAAATATAGTCATTCGTAGTAGGCTAGCCTTTTATAGTCAGATGTCAGATGTCATGTCATAATTATGAGTGTGTTTAGATGAACAAAGCATGTCATTGTCATCGCTGACGGCTGCATGTTTTATCATATGCTCGCTCTAATTTATCTGCACTGAATATATGTCTTCGATTCAAGTACAATCTGAATCTATTCGTATTTGGAAACGTATTCTGAAAAGCCAAATAATAGCGATCTCCCAAACCCTAAGCAGGAGTGAATTGGAATCCAGCAGCGCCTGCTTTGACTGAAACTGTTAGACAATGATTCAAATACCTACAGAAACTAATTCAGTTCAAATACACTTAAGTTACAGAAATGAAGACCAAACTTTGCTTACCTACTTTTCTATTGCTTTTGGGAGCGAAGTACCTGATGAATCAAACGAAGTTTACTGGAAAATTGATGAACAGTCAATAATCAATTGACTTCAATCATTTCCAAGTGTTATTAAGGTTTGGCAAAGTGACATTTATAATATTTGTTATGACATTTACACTTGTAATAGTGATAATAGTGATGTTTGAATATTATGAATTTCCCATTTAAAGTGAGTACTAAATCCTTTAGGATAAAGTTAAGTATAAAATTGGCAATTTTACTGAACTTTACCAAGTTAGATACTAAATTATACAAATGTCTTTCTTCTGTTTTAAAAGAAAGGCAATAGAAACACACATTCTCAGCAAGAATTATAATTACTAGTTATGTTTATTATAAATGAGATTTATTCTTCCGTAAGAATTGTATTGATCAACCACTGAAGGGCTGTTGGGAGTAACCCTTGGAAAAAATGTAAATTCTGAGGAAACTCACAAACATACGCATTATTCCCTTTAATTTGACACATTAATCTTGAAGCTCGGTTCAGTAGTCACTGAGAACTCAGAATTTCAAATATTATAATCACTCTTCCGCAAGAATTGCATTGACCCAACGTTTGAAGGGCTGTAGGGCGTAGCCCTCAGGAAAAACGTAAATGCTGAGGAAATTCGCAAACCTATGCTTTATCCCCTTTAATTTGACATATAAATCTTGAAGATCTGTCCAGTACTCACTGAGAACTCAGAATTTCAATTATTATAATTACTCTTCCGTAAGAATTGTATTGACTAAAATTTTGAAGGGCTGTAGGGAGTAGCCCTTGGCAGAAACGTAAATTCTGGGGAAACTCGCAAACCTGCCCACTATCCCCTTTGATTTGGCACATAAATCTTGAAGATCAGTTCAGTACTCACTGAGAATTCAGAATTTCATTTATTATAATTATTCTTCCGTAAGAATTGAATTTACTCAATCATTGAAAGACACTAGGGAGTAGCCCTTAAAAAAACAACGTAAATTCTGAGGAAATTCGCAAACCTATGCATTATCCCCTTTAATTTGACACATAAATCTTGAAGTTCGGTTCAGTACTCACTGAGAACTCAGAATTTCAATTATTATAATTATTCTTCAGTAAGAATTATATTGACTCAACCTTTGAGGGGTCGTAGGACGAAGCTCTTAGGAAGAACGTAAATTCTGAGGAAATTCGGCAAACCTACGCATTATCTCCTTTAATTTGACACATAAATCTTGAAGATCGGTTCAGTAAGAACTCAGAATTTCAATTATTATAATTATTCTTCCGTAAGAATCGTATTTACTCAACCTTTGAAGGGCTGTAAGGCCTAGTCCTTAGAAAAAACATAAACTCTGAGGAAATTCGGCAAGCTTACGCATTATTCCCTTTAATTTGTCACATAAATCTTGAAGATCGGTTCAGTACTCACTGAGCACTCAGAATTTCATCTGTGTATTAAATATATAGATTTTGTATTATTCAGTACACCAACTAATAAAGTCTGTCTATGTTTTTGTAAGAAATATTTATTTTAACAATAATATATAATACATAAATAAATAATAATACATGAAATAAATCAGTTCGGGTCAGAATCGCATGGAGAGGTTCCATACTAATGATTTTTGCATATGTTTTTCTATAAACTCTATTTATTCGTTTTTATGATAAGTGGAGGAACATTCAAATTTCATTTATTTCTGAAAATATCTTCTAAGCAATTTATTTCAAAATTGCAAGAATTATACATAATTAAATTACTCATATCAAACTTTTTCATTTGAAAGTACTGAAAGAGACGAAATAACAGACATGTGCTGAGATATTCTGAATTTTTCCATCTCCATCCATACTTTTCGCATCTTTTGGCTTCTTAATAAGCCGAAGCTCATCAAAAGGAAGCTCCAACCATTTTTTTAGCTATAAAATAACTTAGAATCCTCCAGGCGTGTCGCATCCTGTCGTGACTTCAATGGCTAGCATGCCAAAAAAGGATCAATCCATTGTCTTCTCTGGATATGCTCCATCTGGTGTCTCAGAAGATAATTTTAATCAAATCTAGTCTATCCAGCGAACATTCCAACTTTGGTAAACCCAACTTCTTTATTTTTTCTTTAAGGAATTCATTCTTCCTTATAGAATTCTTCGAATTTCTTTTCAATTTTCCAAGAGGCTTCTTCAAAATGTCAGAAAGTTTCCTTTGGAGCAATTTTTCCTTCCTTAAAAATTTCCTTTAATCTTCTTTGGTGGGGAGCATTCTGACCACTTGTAATATCGGAATCACGACCTATTTAAGTTATATTACGTATTAGTTTAATTTGCAACTTCTAGTTTTAACCTTGAAACGAGTCTGACAGAATATTCTTGATACTTAAATGGTACCAATCAAGTCTCAAATATCAATGGTAGATCCATTCTTTCTTCATTTTTGCTATGAATCTATGTACTTCCATTCATTCTCAGATTTCCTCAGGTTTCCCTTCAAAGTTGCAGTATTTTTTTCTCAAGATAACTTATATGAATATTCCGTAATATGAAGGTTTTTGAGTAATGTTTTTGAATAATAATTTGTATATATCTAAAGTCTTTTGTAGATTTTGTTTGAAATCTAGAGTCGATTCTCGGAATTAGAAGTGTATATTATTTGACGTTTCGATAAATAGCAGAGTACTTTATATTTCCTTTGATACTATAGAGCTAATAAGAATTGATTGTTTCTTCTAGTGGGTTTATTTTACAGTAACTTTGTACTCCATTAAAATAGAAACCTCTCAACCGAAGCCCAAAACATTTCAATTTCGTCAGTCTACACTCATTTACCTACCTTTATTTATTTTGATTGCAACAACTTTTCATTTGCGAAAATTATTTGTCCTTGAGACATTTCCAAATTAATTGGTTAGGTTTTAGCAGGCAGAAATACTCTTGAATTTTCCACCTTAATCCATACTGAATCTATCAGTAGTTTCCTTTTTTATACGAATGACCTATACCATGCATCTGTTTTGTCAAACTTGGAACAAGCGAAGGGCTCTTGCTGAAAATATATACGTATCACAGGAAAGGGATCACGAAGTTCAACTATAACTCACAAGAGTACACTAGTTGAACTTTTTGAGAAATATAGTGAACTTGAAAATTATGTTCTTTCAAAAAAGGAGGTTCTACCATGATTCATTTAATTGAAATCATAACTTAATTACTTGTATGGTAAGAGCTTTTGTTTCCCTAAACATATACCATTCTTTTTAATTTTGGAGTTTCTTGGAGTTGGAACACTATACATTATTGCAGTTATTAAACAAAACTCTGAATACATTTAAGTAAATGCTCAACTTTTTGATGATTTGATGATTAATAATGATTTTTTCTATTTGTTTGAAATATATTTATAAATAATTCATTAAATTAATATCTAAAAAACAATGAGCATTCTTCTGAATTCTGAATGAATCAGAGATATACGAATAGAAAATTATTGTGATCTAACGTCTATGTTTTGATTTTGAAATGCTCATCAGTAATCATTTACGAGAATAAAAATGCAATGCTAAATTGTGTACCAATAGAAACAATCACAAAACTTATTTGTTTGATTTACATTTCATAACTTGTTCCTATTTTACTTGGTTACAAGGGAAATCTACGCGGAAAATCTTATCATTTCAACATTATCGTGCTAGATGGCGCAAGCTGTCCGGAACATATCCACAAATGCTTCCTTAAATCAAATCAATAAAATGAATCACACCAGGAAGTTGAGCAAACAACAGGGGGTCTGTTCCGAAATGTGGTTTCTTATACATTTCTATATGAAATACTTTATAGTTGTATGGATTGAATTATTGCATCTTTTTCTATAGATTGAATTTATGGATATCGCTAAATGTTATATATTCGAAAATACCGTTTTTGAGGGAAATATTCTGAAATTCGAAACTTTTAGTTTCAATTATTCCATTTTGAAAATATTTGAATAATTTATCCACGCTGTTTTCTACATACAATATACAATTATTTCTTGAGAATAAATATCCATAAGTATAAAATATATTTTTGGTTAATATTTTACCGAATTGAATTATTTGTTTTTTTTTTTAAGCTCAAATACGCGACCGTTAGACCTCACAAATTATTGTATGTTAACTCCCTGAATTTGGTTACTGAAAAAGTTTTTCAAATTGACTTAAATTTTACGGAGAGAAAACTTTGGAGGCTAATGGTAAAAAATCTTAGAAATGGTTTTTGGATGTTTGGTAAATGATGCACCAAATATGATATGATGATTCTATATTCAAGCCTTAATAACAATATTATCCTAACTAAAGAATAAAAATAGTTACTATGTTGAAATTTATTTATTTATTTATTTATTTTTACATTACATGTTTTATTATTGACACTTATCAATGGAAAAATACTTTAAGCTCTCCTTTATGGGATTATTGACTATAGTGAAAAAAATTGTATTCCATAATACCCGATATTTGGTTTAATTTATGATATCTTATTATTCTATTGCACTGATATTGTTCTATATAATCTATAAAATTATTTAGTACTCACAAAAGTTTCAACACATTATATAGATATGAGATAATCAATTAGACGAATTTAAAGAAATATGACAGAAAATTCTTAAGCTCATTTTAGAACTAGCCAATGTTGCGCAAAAATGCAATGCGCTTTGAGAGTTTCTAAGACCAAAGAATAATAATTAAAGCATCAAAAGTGCGAAAAGAAAATTATTTATTTCCCTATAATTTGAAAGCATGACACGATACTAATTTTAAGATTTTTGTGTCTCGTGGAACAACATTTCCTTGCAATTTTTCTTTCTCATGATATCATGACACAATATCCGAACAACCCCAGCGAGATTTTTCCACGCAGCCGAAGGAAAATCGACCAGGGGTGCGTGTCGAAAGTACTTGGCGCGTATATATATATAGGTATATGCCAGACAACCACTGTACAACTGGTCGACTCTAATGGATTCCCTTCAGTTGTAAATATTTCCACCCGACCTCTTCGTCCCTCTCTATTGCCCTACATCTCAGTGCATACGTCGGACGGAAGGTCAGGTTCTGATTGTGCAGTTTTTTCTTATTTTTCCACACGTCGCAGTGCTTCATATTGCAATTGGTGATGTAATTGGATTTGGGGCCGACAAGTTTTTTCAGTAAGTACATAAATTTGATAGTTTATTCTAGATGGATTTTTGTGAGTGTGTGTTTTCTTGCCACCATGTTATGCCATGCCGTCGCGACGACGGACATTGGCACGAGCAAAGGCGAGCGCGTTCGAATTGAATCGATCGACGTTTTAATTGAATGCCTCGCTTTTTCTAATTAAATTTGAAATTGTTTCGATAGCTTATGATTGTCCACTAACTGTCCAGCCACAGTGGAAACTATATCCAAATAATTTGAATAGTTTTCAGAATGATGCCTGCATTTCTATCTATTATGTAACTTTCATCAATCATAAATTCACAAAAATGCACGTTTGAAGCAAAACTCTTATATTTTCTATATATCTTATCATTTTCCCTCTATAAGAAACCAGAAAAAATACGCTTCAAATGAGTACATGCTCATATTATTTAAGTTCATCCACCCTTAACATGTTACGGAAGTTTCCTCACTAAACTTCAAACAAATAAGCATCATTAATTATAATAACCAATTCTTTAAAACATTAGTTGCCTGTCATTGATGAAAACATAATTCAGCAAGCTCCTCTAACATTGTTAAAACTTAAATTAATAAACGTAAACAATGTCATCTGTCCAATACTGGCAGCCATGTACACGGACGTGTCTATTTATTGATTCGTTTCACCGCCAACTCCGACCATATGATTCTGCCAGAGTAGTAACGTTGTACTTTATGGCTGTTTCGTTCACGTATCTCGATATTTTTTAAATTTATTTTCCATGTGGGAAAACAACACCACACAGACGCCAGCTGATTCAGCTTGCCAGGTGGAAAATGTTGAGCTTCTCATAGGTGTTGACAGTTGTTGAGAAACAAATTCCCTCTAGTTTTGGTATTGATGTTTTTTTGATAAAATACAAATAATATTTAAATATCCCAAGGAGTGTTGATGGAATTTACATTTTCTGATTTGACCTTGAAGCTTCCAGTGATTGTATGTCAATACGCAGGTCAAAGACGAGTGGAAATTCTATTACAGACTTGCAACTTAACAGAGGCAAAGTCTCTTGTTAAATCGATTTTTCATCAGATTCTGGAAAATATGTCACAAGTTTGTCAATTTGAATTAAACGATAACAACTTTTGACTCAAGTTTTATCAAGATGTATAGAAGTTCGATGGTTTTGTAAGGCTTAAACTGGAAGGATAATAGGGTTTATATTTTTTTCATTCAATTCAAATGTAATTATTAGTTTTGAACATTACATTTGCAGAAAGCTTCTCGATTTAAATAAATGCGTAGCTTTGGATGCTTAAGGATCTCCTTGAGTTTCCGTTACTTATGTGATTTTTTATGTACCTATGCAAGAAAACATTAACAATAATGCTTATAAATGAACCAATAGGATTTTTCAATATACTAAGCGAAGCCAATATCTACATATACTTTTATATACCTTTCATATATGTACGTACATATCAGAGATGTTATCTTTACCCATTGAATTATTTATTATTTGTATCTCAAAGTGACTTCGATTTCCATTTTCCGGTGTGTACCTCTATGTATTCAGTTTTATTGAACGTGCCCATTTGTAGTTCAGGCCAACATCAAGCTTCCAAATATCACTAAAAGGTGGCGCTAGTAGCATCTTCTCGGAAGGAAATAGATACAGTATGACTGTATATGATGGGGTAACCGGTTCGATCACCTCGAGCTTTTTGCTTCAGTTTAGTCTGAATGCATCTTTCCATTATATTTTGTTAAGAGGCTTAATTTTTAAAAAATACCGAATGTAACTATATGCATTACTTATAAAATTTAATTATATATCTCAGTTTGAAATTTTTAAGGTTCTGTAGCGAATTGGTGATAACTTGAACCTATTACTAAAATAAGACTTTACTGTCTGTATGTATGTCCGTCAGACTGTTCCTATGAGTTCAGGTAGACAAATTTTCATGATATTATTTCTGTTTTAACGTTTTCTGAAAACTAGGGCCATGTTGTTTTTGAATTCAGTGTTATGAAGTTCTAGATACTTAGTTCAGCGTGGATTTTAAAAAATTACAGAATCTAAGACTTCACCATATTTTACAGATAAAATATGTTAGTACGGAACACTTTGTACGCGATCTCGACTCGCACATGAGCATTTTTTGTGTAAAATAAGCTTGAAAAACACAAATATAGAGATATTAATTACGGAATACTTCTTTAATGTGTAGTTTTGAATGAATAAGTTCAATCAACCATTTCTCAGCGAATTCGCCAAAACGGAAAATGTTTAAAATTCATCTGTATGTTTTTTTTATGAGAAAACTTGATACATACATAAAATGACATTAAAAAATATCATTCACCGTAAAAATCGCCCCCACACAATCGAAATATGATATTGTTATCTGACATAATTACAGAAAAGATCATTTGTAGCCAAGTTCGAATTGGATTTTTTTAAGTCAACGGTTTCCGTATTCCATCACTAGGAATATGCAATATTTGTATAAGGCCATATTTTGAAATCATTGAATATATGTGTAAGTTTAACAATCTTAACGATAGATGGAACACACAAAAATGTGAAACAAATATTTCTTTACAAAAATAGAACGGATTTTTTTAGTTGGTGCACGGAAAAATGTTAAATAATGTTAATTCTATTGCTGCCGATGCTTTTCCCGTTGGTGCCAAAAGTCTTCTATTTATTCACAACTGCAGCACTTGGAAATTACTTGGACCTTTAGAACTAAGTTTATTTTGAAATTTTCAGTGCATCAGTTTATAAAATCAATCTTATTATTTTATGGAGTATTAATTGGGTACATTGGTACCTCTGTAATTATTAATAATACCTAACTAATAGTTTTTCTAGGTTTTGCACATTTTGTTCTATTATTGTTTTGGATTGGGTATATATTTCATTGATTTATAGGATTTTTTTCAATTTGTTATTTATAATGCTAAAAGAACGGCATTTCGATATGAACACAAACAATTAATAGTTACGGTTTGTATTTTGATATAGCAAGAGAATGCTTTAGTGAATTTATATAAAATTGTTTTCCCAAATCAGTCCCATGGATCTGACGGGACATTTTCTGAAATACATTCCTTAAATAAATATATGTAAGCAAAGCAAATCTCATTCTTAAGAGTAGGTATACTTAATTCGACGTGAAGCTTGGCCCCAAAAAGGAAATCAAATATAATTTTTTTGGAAAAAATTGGACCGACGTTATTATTTGGTTCACTGAAAATTACAAAATTATATTAATTCTATTGGTGCTGTTACTTTTGAAATCCTGCAATTGCAGTTAAATAGATCATTTTTGGCACCAACTTCACAAATACCACCACTAATAGAATTAATATTATTGTTTAATTTTCAGTGAATCAACTATTAACGTCGGTCCAATTATTTGTAAAACAAGTTTGAGTGTAACATTAGTCAAGAAAATCGTTGACGTTCACTGATACCAAAGAACAAAGTACTTATCTTATTACCCCCGTATATTCGTTGGTTGTACCTGATATTATTAAGAGATCTCAAAACATCGCGGCGGAAATACGCATTAGTATTTCAGATCTTACCATTTTACCACCGCTGTAACTCGAAAACTGTAACTCTAAGGAAAAAATGTTCATTATAAATGTTGCAACATATAATCTGATCATTTTTGTGGTTCACTCAGATTTTCAATTTTGTAATGAAATTGCCTCCTCAATATAGCGAAAATACACTTATATGAGATTTTAACATCACTGTAACTCAAAAACCGAAAATCTTTTAAAAAAATGTTTCCGGATATTTTCGTATCTTTTCTGTAGATTATTGATTTTCGAGAACATTTGCCCTCGGCGTTTTTGAAGGGAAGGAGATTTCGAATTTGAGTACATTTCGAGGTACATTTACTATATAAAACGCACGCACGAACCAAAAAAAAAACAGATAATAGAATTGTATACGTCCTCCGTTTGGGTTCGTCGGTCAAAAAGCGTCATAAACAGCATAAATGGGATATTATGCTGCTATATGGAACTGATGGAAGAGTTTTGGGAGAACCGAGTTCCCTCAGCAATTTCAGACTATGAGCCTAAGTTAGAGATTGAGATTTATTTAAATTTGGATTAATATACTGAATAATTCCATCATTAATAATTAATGCTGCAATGATTTTCTGATGAAATATTAAAAATATTTTTTAATGTAGAAAATTCGGATGATTTTTGAGTTTGGTAAATAATGAGACAGATTCTAATAGAGATTCCCTTTCGCTTTTATTTGAAAAAAATCCTGATCTCATCGATTTCTATAGGTAATTTTAAGTATTTTTTGATGGCAAGTTAATTTTTTCATAAGAATATTGATGCCCAATAGTTTTAATAGAAATAGCAGGGTTATTAATATTATCAAAAAAGGTACAGTAATAAAAAAATAATGTTTATGCGGGTAAAATAGTATTTTGTTTTATTTCATTTTTGAATTTTGAAGTAACGTCACCTATATCTAAGCCCAACTATTACCAAAAGAAACTACGATTGAAGATATCCAATATCAATCTGTGTCTCCAGCGAGGGGTATCGATACACTACAAAACAAAAGAAACCAACAAAATCGACCCATTTGTTCCAGAGATAATCCTGGCAGCGTCATACCTAAATACAGACAGATCAGTGGCGGAAAATATGTTTTTTTTTGGGCTAAGGAATCTCCGCAACACAAGTAAATGTTGAAAACTGGACATCGACAATTTTATATAATTACAATCCTATACCTACCTATAGGAATATAAGAAGACGATCTTATTTAGATTGTATGGACATCTAGTTCTCAGATAAATTTAAAATTCGAAATGTCTACAATTGCTTAGATTCACTTGCAGAAATCGCACTGATCAGTCGTGAAAATAGAACGACAAGAAATAGTTAGAGGGTAATAAAAGCGTGATAGAAGCACTTACTCGAATCCCCAGTTTGATATAATCTTAGTCTCTTAAAACTGGTGAACACAAACAACATGGGAGACATCTTAACTTATAGCCTTGATAGAAAATCAACAAATAGAAAGAAACTAAACGAATTGAAGAGCAAAAATAATTTTTTGAATTTATTATTTTATCCAAAACTGATGAGAAATAAAACTCTAGTCCACATTAATGTAACAAGATAAATCCTTTTGTCATGTTGCCTTATTTCTGATCCATCAAATAATGTTTAATTCTGTCCTGAAAAAATCTGTGGTATCTTCTTAAGACACGCTTTAATGATGGAAATCCTTCGAGTGGCTTAGGAAAACCCAGAAGGGGCAAACTTCGACAGTAGCGCTATCTTAGAGCCACAGATATTTTTCGCATACCATATATATATATATATATATTTTCTGTAAACAGGGACGTGAAACTCATTTAATAAACTCTTAATTAACTTCTTGGAATTGGTAATATATCTGATATACATAAGTGTATATAGTAAATACAGCAATATCCAAATACCATGAGTAATAATCATTTGGCAGAAGCCCTTAGTGATAATATCCAATATCATATGCTATATAGCTGGAGATGGTCAAGGCTCTCATTCAGCGTTAGACAATTAGTAAAGGATAGGGCCTATATAATAACAATATAAATTGGTTCAATAATGTCAGGGATCACGACCTTTAAACTGCTAATACTGATCAAATTACCTGTAGATAATAGTAATCCCATAAGATAGCAGTCTTATAAAATGCACTGTTATTAGAAAGACGTGATACCTAGATAGATTTAATAAACTGGTGGTCAGTTGTATTTCAACATGGAAATTTTTACCCATAGTCAAATTACGATATTTTCGGAACGAAACGAGATATCGAGTTGCTGTATTCGGTTGGTTCTTGACCAACTCTTTGAGAATACGTGCAGTGTTCGACCGATATATTTTTTTATTTATCCACTTATACAGGGTGAGCAAAGGAAGTCATGTTTTTTACGAAAGTTTTTTCAGTATTTTATAAAGCAAAAGAGGTTAGGCTAGGTTAAACCTAACCTAGCCTAACCTTCTTAGGTTAGGTGACTTTAAATTAGGTTAGATTAGGTTAGGTAAGGTTAGGTTAGGTTAGGTTAGGTTAGGTTAGGTAAGGTTAGGTTAGGTTAGGTTAGGTTAAGCTAGATTAAGTTAGGTTAGGTTAGGCTGGATTAAGTTTGATTAAGTTAGGTTAGATAAGGTTAAAAACGATGTTAGCTGCGTCATTAACACGGCTGTTGGGTGTTGGACGTGAAAACATCTTAAACAGTCGATTTAAGCATATTATTCATTCTTTTAATAAGAACTGGAAAAAGGATACACGCTTTTGGAACAATATCTTGCTTCTAGCATCTAATTTATGGATTTTCTATTGAATATATCTTTTAGCTAAAGTATCATGTAACATAATAATAATTTAAAGATATTGCATTCATCAGCATTAACTTCAATTAAAAATGCTATTAGGTATAGACGTTAATTTTTTACCTGATCTGTTTGGACAAAACGAAGGCAACAAAATAAGTTCACCAGTTTCGCAAGATAATCTTGCTATAAATAGACAGACAGATCGGCGTTTCTGCATAGAATTAGAAGAAAATATCGATTACGACTTTTTATATCACTTCGTATAGAAGTTGGCAACTGAAAAGTACCTACACTTCAAACTTTTTTTGAGCCGATGAGAATATTTCAAATAAATGTGTGAAAATTTGAAATACGAAGGTAGCTAGCTTATATCTTAATTTACTATTAAAATCAGCTGTCTGTTTAATTTAATTGCTTGAGAAAACGCTCTGAAATATTCGAGTTGACTATATCATCATTTGCTACATTATTATCTTGCAGATAATTTTTTCCCCTTCTAACTAAATCATGAGTCATTATTTATCAAGTAAATCTCCGCACATATATCTTCACTGTTTTTTTTTTCGAAGAGAGATGAAACCATATAATAAACGTCATCGGATATAATATTGCAAGAAAAAGCTTCACTCTCTTCATAACTTAACTGCGAACCTTGGCTGGCGCCATATTTCTTCTTAATACTCTTTTTTATTACTATTTCGGTTAAATTGATAGCAGAGTTACAAAGTTTGATCGAGATTAATAAGAAACAATCAGACGCCTTTTTTCGTGAAGGGCGGTTTGTGCGTGAAGGGTTACCGAAGGCTTTCCATATTTTTATTATAAGTTCTAACGAAACTTGCCAGACTACCAGCTGGTCTGAACATTCAATCAAGTAATTGAATTATTGATATTAGAGCAGTCTAGAAATAATCGAGATTTAAACTAACGAAATTAAATAAAAATTATTTGATCATTTAGGAAATATAGAAATAATGAATAAGGTTATCTTAGGTTAGGTTAGGGTACGTTAGGTTAGGTTAGGTTAGGTTAGGTTAGGCTACGTTAGGTTAGGTTAGGTTAGGTTAGGTTAGGTTATGTTCAGTTTTCTTGATTGTGACACTGAAATCGCCAAACGTCAATACACGTCAGTCAATTGAATAAAAGTACTGGATCGTGGAACAATAAATTTCGTATTATATTCTTGGAGCCTGTATTATATAAATAACATTATCTTTTTCTCTCTCAAAACAATCTCTTCATACATTCTCAATGTCAAATGATGTTGGAAAATCAATAAAAAAGTCTTTAAAAGGTCTCTAGCTGATGACCATGATCACATTGCACATTTGCATACACGATATAATATGAATTACTTTCTATGCCCTATATCCTGCTGTACCCACATACTGAGAATACTCGCACTCCCTATAGCTGCAAGTGTGGATCAAATCTTCCCTCTCCGTTCAGCTGCTATCCCTTTCTATGTCCGTGTGCCCATCATTCACTTCAAGAGGCGGACGGAGCGAAAGCTGTGTGGGGGGCATTAACGAGGTATTCAATCGAAATCAACAAAACTCGCGTGAATTGTCGGATAGCTATAATTGAAAACTAATTAAGTTCGGTCTAATGGAAGACGGCTCTAGACGTTAAGCTCCCGGATCTGCATAAGTAAGACGATGACGTCAGTGGTGGCTCCAGCTCCAGCTCCACCAGCTCTCTCGACAACTGCCCCTTCGGAGAGATCGGTATGACCGGGATTAGTATTGGGCAGAGGAACGTAGATAGGTGTTAGGTAGTTGGGGTTGGAGGGGGTGGTCGGAGTGAATCAATATTTATTATCGAGGATATACTCTCTATATTATATCCGGCTGTATGATGCCGCGGGGATCATCATCCGTATACGAACGAACCTCAAGGAACCTTTTGTCGGTAATCACAGATAACACAGAGAAACATCCGTCCATGCCCATAGCATTGAATGTATGTCCAGGATGAATAGCGGGGGATGATATTGAGCTGGAATCTCCAAGAAGATGAGATAGATAGATAATAATAATAATAGGAGTAATTAGGTCAGCTCTAGACTGGGTTTGAGTTGAAAAACTTTTCTTATTACTGATTAAGGGTGGTGGCAACAACATGACATATCTTATGAATTACGCTATTACCAGCATCAATTTAAAGTGCAGGTTTATTTAAGTTCCTGATGTTTTTTTTTCGTTTCGTTTCATTTATGACAGCCAGTATTAAAAATGTAGAATATGAGACAATGAAACATAAAATTTTCGTTGCAGTTGTGCAACAGATGCAAGAGACATTGTTTTTCTCTGTTGCCCCAATTAATTTTTTTACGATTTTCACTGGACGTGCTGTTCGTTAAGAGAGGGTCGTGACTGGTCTGGTGGACTATTCATATTATATGAAGTTCTACAAATTCTCAGTGATGGCTTCTTGGTAATGCTCTGTCTTGCTAAAATAATCGTTATTCATTGTCATTTTTATTTTAATTTTAAAGGTATTTTTTTAAATTAACAATCTAGAGCTTAAAATTATCAACATCTGATATATTTCTAGCATCTGTAAATGTGAAGTAATTAGCTTTGGATTAGAAAAAAAGTTTCTATAAAAACAAGACTCCTGTGTATCTTTCTATTAAAGACTGTTATGCAATATATTTATTTCAGAGCGGTCGCGGAATGTGGACATAGCCGTTAACTCGGAAACTCAAGGGTGTGGGTTCGAATCTCATTCGGTACATCTTTTTCGTCAAAACAAAACCACTTTCTTATCCATTTTTGCTTGTTCTAGGATTCATAATGACCAAATTACATACACAATACTTATTTTTTTAGGTATAAGAATGATTAATTATAATAATTTGGTATTTGAATGAGTGAGTGGAAATCTGAGACGGTAAAAGTAAAGATAAGACGATATCCGGAAAAGCACTTCCCACTATATTTGTTGACGCATTGAAAAATACAAAATAATATGAATTCTGTTAATGCTGGTACCTGCGAAGTTGGTGCCAAGAGTCTTCAATTTAACCATAATCGCACAACTTAAAAATTACCAGTACCAATAGAATTAATATTATTTTGTATTTTTCAGTGCACCAACAAATAAGGTCTGTCGAATTTTTTGCAACAAATATTTATTTTAAATAACGATTTAATTTATTGATTGAAACAATTTTTCAGCCAATTAAAAATGAAACAAAGTACTTTGAGATTTTTAATTTTTGTAACTAAATTATGAACATTCAATTTATATTAGTAAAGAGCTCTTTTAGATCTTTTTATCACCGAAGTACTATGTACAATGTAATTATTTTTTAAAGCCAGTGGTGCCAAACCTATTTTTTTGGTTTTATTTTTATTTTATTTTATTTATTTATTATTAAAAAAATCAATATAAGACTCGCCTTTCCCCTCAAAAACATTCCCTAAAATGAGTGGTAGGGCCAATTTTTTCAGAAAATTCAAAATCCGACACGGCAGAATTGAACAAAATTCCATTTCTGGAAACGTTTAAATTGGTATTTTTTTAAATAATTACAGGTTTCCGCGTTACAGTCTGAATTAAATGTTTCAGTTATGTGGAAGGAGCAAATTTTCCCGAGAATAGAAAATTCGACATTTGAAAATAAGAGGGGGGACCATATGATTTTTTTCTTAAAAGAGTTACGGTTTTCGAGGTACAGCAATGATAAAATCTGAAATATGTGGTAGGTGTATTTCCGCTATGTGGAAGGGGAGTTTTTTTTCGAAAATTGAGAACATGAGACAGCCAAATTAAACAAGAGATTTTATGTAGGTATTAAAATTAAAAAATGATTTTTCTGTGAAATATATATTTCTTACAAAAACTTGGACCGACTTTATTTGTTGTTAGTCAGTTAGTAACTTTTGATTTTTATTTCATTGATAAAACTTCGATATCCATAGCTCACTTTAGATTCTAGTTAGACACTATTTGAGTATTTGAGTTTGGTGCAAGAGATTTTTCGAACTGCTAATTTCCAGAGTAGCGTGCAATCATTCAGCTGATGCTAAAAACTTGGGCTCCATATAGAAAGGCACATAAATAATTTTGGAAAAGAGAGAAAAATAAAAAAAAAAACGTTTAATGCACACACATTAGGATGGCATATAGTGCCGTGGCGATTCGATGGTGAGTGAAATGGATCGCGGCGCGGCGGCAGCAGAAGCGGCGTTTGTCGGAAAACTTTTAAAATACGTTCCTCTACCTAAATGGAATCCGATTGCGATAGCACACACAGGCAGACACACACGTCGGAAAAGCCGAGGGAAAAGTTGTGTGGCAATCAAACAACGAGCTAATTCATGTTCCGTGAAATTGATTGTTGAAGCTTTCCCGTCACACTTTTATAGGTTTTCCGTTATTTTGTTTGATGTTGCCGTTTGTAGTGCCACAGGTTTATTTATCGTCGTCGATTTGAGCCCTTTTTTTTTTGTTGCACACATATATATATTATTTATTTTCCACGTCTGTGTTCATGTAAATGCTGTTTGGAAATGTAGAAATATTAGCCACACATTTTTTTTTTATCCTGTAACAATGATGATGAGAGTCACCCGCTATAAACCAAAATTGCAGGCGAAATGTGAAGGTAATATTTCAAAGATATTTAAGGGAAACAAGAAGGTAGATAATAACATGCTTTCAAGTGGTCTGACTGGTTTAAAATGAACAATTTGAAAAGAAGAAAGGTGTAAGTAAAATCTACACTACTATGAAATGACCAATGTGTTGAGCATATAGTAAAATTTTCTTAAACATAAATGGGGATAACGATTATAAGATTCTAGCGGTAGGAATGTTATATGAATTGATTCTGTGAAAACTTTTGAATTTACGTTGAAATCACTGGATTTTTCTTTGGATAAATTACCTAAACATATCAAAATAGGTGAATACTACTTATATAATCAAACTATTTTCCTTATTTATCTTTCAAGTTCATTTATATCCACTCTATAATGACACAGATTATCTATATACACTATTTATATATCTTACTCTCAACTATTGACAACTATAAACAATTTATATTTATTATTTACACCATTTACGACTGTATTTAGACCGAGCGTTATTTATATTTATATTGTTGGTCTCCACTCTTCCGCTGGTCTTCACCACACAACCGGTCTCCACCGTATTCACCGTACTGACTCACTCGACAGCACTATCTGACTGACTCACTCTGCAATATATCCCCCTCCATCACGAAGCTTCCACCGGTATCTTCCAACGCCTCGAACATTCCACCAACAGCACGAACTCACTACATGTACCGGGATATAATCCTGACCTTGGCATATATCGGTGGCCAATAGCAGTATGCCTTACACTTATACCACCCAGAGTACGGACCTTAATGGGCTACGGTCCGTACTTGTCAAGATGCTCCGCCCTCTGACGAATGGCACATGCCTTCTCACAATGGCGTTACAGAACATAAAATATTGTTGTGTTATTATTTTATAATAAAGTATAGTGTAAAATTTATTTGAATAGGATATGCACAATTATTTATTCCCAGTTAAATTTACTTAATTTAATACAATGTAAATAATGTATATAAATACCTGTACGTAAGACTTATCATTTAATAAAGATGTCTCGATAGCAAATAATTGACAGTACCCACGTTATAAAAATATAATATCCATTGATGGACACTAGGGCGTATATATCTCGCAAAATCATTAATAGAGCATAAGATTTTC
Source organism: Crioceris asparagi (assembly GCA_958507055.1). Classification (NCBI taxonomy): domain Eukaryota; kingdom Metazoa; phylum Arthropoda; class Insecta; order Coleoptera; family Chrysomelidae; genus Crioceris; species Crioceris asparagi. The sequence goes on along the minus strand of OY293830.1, from coordinate 29,685,759 downwards.
TCTCAATAGCTTGTGCAAATATTTTATATAAGTGTATATGTAAAATACAATTGGATCAGTAACTGTCTTTCAATATCAATTTATTATCAACATTCATCGTGCAGCTGTTTCCTTTTTTGTGCTTTATAGACCAAAAATAGTCCAATCAATCACAATCTCTTCACACGCGCAAAACTGATCATTTATATCGATCGAATGGCACCTTCTCCTCCTATCAACCACTGCAGAGAAAAAACATTGTGTCCCCCAAAAAAACTTCACCTCTCCTACTCATGGACCACCTATATAATATATATTAACCGTTTCCATTTCCATTTCGAACCATCATCCATCTTCTGGGGGGCTATGAACGCCCACACCACCGCCACCACCACCATTTCGCGCCCATCTTCGACGGCGACGGCTGCGGTGGCGGTGATGGTGTACACATTGACAAACAGACTCATCGCCATCATCGGATTTGGGGGCAATAAAATTTTTTGTCCGCTAGAATTTAAGCTTCGGTAACAATTCAGCAGCTACAGGGGTAACGCCTCTTGCTAGTAAGGAAGATTAATGGACCGTCATTGGAGGAGAGAGGGCTGCTCTGGCGCATATTTTAAGAGGCCAGTTGCTCTATGCTAGGTGCGGAGCCCCACTATCTGTTCTCTCTCTGTCCTCAGAAGCGCCGTTTGTATCATGAAGATGTCACTGGCGGTGGTATTAGCAGATTTTCTCATTTGGAAAAACGTAGTAGCCTGAGTGGACTTGAATTTGGCGCCAGCAGTGCGGTAGTTTGATATTTTTTTTGGCATTTCGAAAGCTTTATATTATAACAGCTTTGAACAGAAGCTTGATTCTGGGTCACAATCTCTTCGATTTTAAATGAATGAGGCAGTAATGTTGACTTATACAAGTTCTTTTAATTAGAAATAAATATTAAAAATATAAATAAAAAGTTGAAGCCAGTGTAATACAAGTATGACGAGTGTCAACGATTCTCTCCAAATGTAACATCGCGCGTTCCGCGGCCGTGTATTGATATAAGCATACCTTTCTCCCATTTTTTAATCAAACGCGTTCGTAAATTAGATGCCGCCTGGCGTTATGGGACAAGAGAAATATCATACAAGGGTTTCACTTTGTCATATAAACTTCTATGGGGACTTTCGTATGCACAATTTTGCCGAATTCCTTATTTGCGAGTAAAACCACCTACTGTCAAGGCGAGATGAAAAAATGAAACATTCTAAAGACGGCTGACTTAATGGGCCAGTTGAATATTACTACATACCCCTTAGAGAAATCCAATAAAAATAAAGTTGAATCCATTATGTCAGTGGAGGTATATATTTATTTTAGAATTCATCTCACGGAAAGGAAGGTAGATTAAAGAGAACCTTTTTCTAAATTTCATTTAACAAATAATCGGCAGGAGAGCAATATCACCTGGAATAACAGAATAAGCCAAGTAGATACAAGTTCAATGGGCACATTTCCTTGAAAATACAACGGAAACAAATAATTCTTATTTGATCTCCAACAACTCCTCTCATATTTATTAGAAGGGATGATGATAGAGAAGTAAAATAGCACAGTTCGAATTGAGCCTTCTCGTGGCAAAAGGATCCCTTGGCTATTAATCGAATTTAGCAGAAATATACTGCCACTTAAACCGAATAACCTCCAAGATATTATCCTTATCGCCAAACTAATTAACCTTCCAGACACAGAGTTCGATATAGGTACTTTTTTGTGAGCTAGGGAGATAGTCTTCAAATAATTATTATATCGATGTTACACGATAAGCCAATATAATTAAAACTTTCTCTAGATCCAATATTGGATCTCCATCGTTATGGAAAAAATGGAATGATTTGTGACATAACCAGATTTATAGATTCATTAGAAGATAAAGAAAACGTAAAGCTATAAAGTATCATATAACATAACGGGTGGCCCATAAAAAGTTTAACTTTGCCTTTGAAAAACTATGATATGTTTTTGTTATTGTTCGATAAGAAAAGACTAAAAAAATGTCTGCAAAAAATACAGGGTGCTCCTAACTATGATAATTGTAATCAAAGTCAAAAAGTCACAATATCAATAACAAGGGAAACTGAGAAAGCATGTAATAACTAGCCTAATTTAAAAAAAATGTGTCTAAGAAATTCTTCTACTCTAGACACCATATTTCGCATAACATGATGCAACATTAATGGAGAAAGATTCAGAATTTCTGTTCGAATATTTCCTTTTAATTCGTCGATACTTTGAGGATTATTGATGTTAACTCTGGATTTTGAATAGCCTCAAAACCAAAAATCACAGGGTGCTAAGTCACATGACCTTGGGGGCCACTGGAGATCACCAAATCTTAAAATCAGGCATTCTGGAAACATCTGCCGCAGGACATTCATGGATGTGTGGGCAGGACTTGCGACTCCGTCGTGCTGAAACTACATGTTGTTATGAAAACGCCGCAACTTGAGAAAAAGTTTGCACATAACCTTTCGAATTTAAAGTGGTATTTTCTTCATTTTATTCCTCAAAAAAATAAGGTCACACAGTTTCTTGTGTTGACAATGGACACTAAACAGTAACTTTTTGGCTATGAAGAGGAGTTTAGTGTATTTCTTGCGTGTTTTCTTGAGACTCTGTATTCTGTTTATGCAACATAAAACAATGTTCGTGTTTTCCTATCGATAAATACCAAAAACTTACCTATAGGTTTTTCAGACGCAAAGTTAATAGATTTCAAAATGTGTCACTAAATTATGGGCTACCCTTTAGTAGTGAAATGCAAATAAAACACAAACGAAAGAGTTACTGAATCGAATGTTGTTTCAAATATCAAACCTTCGATGAATTGTTCTTGAAATAAAACAAAAATTGGACTATAAACTTCGAAAATTTACTGAATCGAGGGGCATAAACGATACCTGTTAATGCTGCAGCATGGAGTAGTTCCGTATATTTATTTAAGTTTTTTCAGTAAAATAAATATTAATTCTGCTGTCCTTTTCCTTTATGTACGAACTATACTAGATTTGGAAACAGATCAAAAATCAAAAAAACGATCAAAAATCGTCTCTCTTGTATCACTTATTCTTTTGCTTTTTTTTGTAAAATTAGAACAACAATAGAAGCTTAGTTGAATAGATATTTGTTTGTATTTTCAGTCAAGTTTTAGAAATATATTATGTCTTCTTTTTGAAAGCTCTGAACTTGCTGTTCTATTCTTCAGTAAAGCTGGGAGTAAAGAAGTTCGTAATATGCAAAATCCTATTTCTTATTATTCAATTTAAATATCATTTATATAAAATCTTGAAATTTTTTTTAAGATCACAAGCCTATAAAAAAATCGTATAATAGGCTAATGCAGGATAACATATTTACCATATTCAAGAAAGTAAACCTAAGCCCATTAAATTTTTAGCACTTCTCCCTGGAAACATGCAGATGAGAAGATTAGCATTTTGAAGCAGCGCTATATATATATATATTACCCTAATCTTAATTAGTTCTCAATTACAAAGTCTCTGACCGTTCGATCGCTAAATCCTGCAACGGATTAAATTGCACGGAACGTTTTGTATTTTAAGCGGATTCAAGGGGTATTTAAGGACAATGTAAACAATCGCTGAAAGCTAATTTATTGAAAGATGTTAATTCTTATGGGTTTGAATACTTATGCTGATATTTATGGAGGAAATTTCAATACCAATGAAGTTTCACAATCGTCTTAAAGACCGGTGCACATGGCGTGAGTCGGAGTCGGTTGAGCACGCAGACTTTAAATTATGGTTTGTGGTACAGCACTAGTGTGGAGATAATGAGACCTATTTAGCATAATCATTTACATTTACATTTGATACAATTAAAACCCATAATAATTCACAAAACGTTCATTATTTAAAACAAAACTATTAGTTCTGCAGAGTATTTAACAATAAAAAATATATCAGAAATTTTAAACAGAAAACTTGAAACATTTTGGATATATATTAGCCTACTACATATACATATTTATAAATTTAAATCCTGAAACGACAAATGTAACTTACTCTGGAACTATCTTAAAATACTTCTTTGTTTTTTTTACTCAGTAGGTATCTCTTTTTACAGCAACAATTTTCAGTTCAAAAAGTAACTTAATTTGATTGTCTGGTATATTGTTTTCGGATGCCCACTGGATGCAATTGTTGAATGATTTTACGACATCTTGGTGTTTAACTTTCGCAACAATTACAACATCGTCGTCGCTAGAAAAATAATCGTTATTTACATCATCTATCCATGCTTCTATATCGTCCATTGAAATATCTGCGACTAATAATTTTTCACCAAAAAGTTTCACCTCATTTAATTAATTTTAAAGTTTTTGCGAGTTTTTCATTTTCTTAGCTAAAGTTGCCAACGAAATCGTTTCTTCTTCATCTTCTTCGTCCATCTCTTGAGTGGATAACAATGGCTTCCATATGCCTTTTTTATTAGGTTCTGATGCACTTGGTACCACGCTTCTTGTAACGAAAAAACTACGTTCTTAAGATCAATGCTCTTTAATGTTGTTGGAATGTCAGACTCAGATGTCACAATTTTTTTAAGCAGGTCGTTTCTGAAAGACAGTCTTACTGCGTGGATGACATACTGATCCATGGGTTGTATTAAGTGTGTACAGTTCTATGGTAGGTATATAACACAAATTTGTTTGTTATCACACAGGGTGCTTTGGAGCATTGTCTAGTAATAACAGAGCTTATTATGGTAAATTTAATTCTAATAATTTTTTACGCTCTTCTGATACGAGTTCCTTAAGTAACGATACACGCAACAATTCCTTTGTTATCAAACCATTTTTTTGCCCTTTGTAGGATACACAAATAAATGAATTCTGGAAAACTCGTGGTTTTGCTGAACAACCAGCAATCTTAACTAATGGGACCCAGATGCATTAGCACATGGCATGAAGCTTATTCTTTCTTGAGTAAGTTTTTGGTTCGACGCTGATTTTTCATTCCCATCAGCTAGAGTTTTATTTGGCAAGTGTCGCCAAAATTTGGCCACTTTCGTCGGCATTAGAAATCTGATCATGTTGGGCACCCATTTCTCTTATTTTTGAGTGTAGCTTTTCTTTAAATAGTGCCATTGCGTCAACATTGCCTGAAAGAATTTCACTCGCAATTAGTCAACAGTCTTATGGTATATCTCTCTTCAAATATTTGCATTCCAACTGCTGCTTGCTTTGAAATTCTTATGTAAATTTAGTTGCTAATGAAAAAAAAAAACTTGGCCTTCTCATATATAAGTTCACCAAATAACAAATAATAGATTTCCTGTAACAAAAAATAGAATTATGAGAGAAATTAATTTTGAAAAACTAAATTGTCTAGATGTTATTTTCTAGGTACTTACCTCTAGCCCTTTCTTGAATAAACCAACTGTACAAGATTTCTTCCATTCCTTAGGGTCTTCCTTTTGTCTAAATTGCGATCCTCAGCTTCATAACCCATTATAATGGCTTTATTCTTGAATATATCGGAGACGGTAGATTTTCCTCGAATCAACCTAATTACTTCATGCATTTTTTTGCAAATTTAGCATTGTTTTTTTTCTGTTCGACATTTTTTAACAATAAACGTCTACCACAGCACCTGACGCGAATGTAAATGCTGTAAGACGGCGTAAAGTCCGAGTGCGAACGTTTCATGATGGGTGATATCATCTCAGTTGCGACTACAGAACATTGAAAAACTAAGCGAGATTTTTGCCACTGCAGAAAAATAAATAAAACATTAGTGGCCGAAGGCACATTCTTGGAACTAAATATATATATTCCACAACTTTACTAAAATAAGCCTAGGGATCTAACATGTGCCAGACAAGAGGTCAAAAATGATGTTGGACTGGGGAAGACAGTGCCTATAGCATTCTAAAGCCTTTAAGGGCTTAATGCTAGGATGATTATTCGTCGAGTTACTTACCTCCAACGATGTGCTGTGGATAAGTGTGTATGTTCGCTGACCTTTGGCGGCGTAACTCTTGACGAAGAGGAAGCATTCAGTTGAGGCGGGGTGATGGAAGCAGCGGATTCACACGCTCACCCTAATTGAAATCGGCAAAAATCCGCATGAGAGTGGTTATAGTGAGTGAGAGCCAGAGATACAATCGAAAACTAATTAAGTTTGGGCTAATGGACGGCTACTTGAGATGCTAATCTCCCTCCCCCCCCACACTGTGCAGTAGCTGTATGCATGTATAGTGAGAGGTATAGATAGGAGGTATATGGGGGTAGATAGCTACAAGACGGTTGGGAGAGGAGGCCCCGGGGCAGCGCGACTTGGCGCGCACGCCGCCCCAACAGCGGCGCTGGCCAGGTTTGTCGCCGCTGCCGCCGCCGATAGTAGTAGTAGTGGCCGCGCTCGCAAGGCACCCGAAGCACTTAGCACGACGCGCCGCCTCACCGGCTCTCTATATGTATAGAGCACGTGCTTCGTTGGGCCGCCGCCGCTTCCTTTCCTTTCCTTAGTCGCGACCACCACCTCCGGAGGACGGACGCTGGGTTTAGCATCATCGTGGTGGGTCCGTCACGTTTTTTCTTTTTCTTCTACGCTTACGATGACGCATATCGTGATTGTGTGCGTGTGATATTATTAGTGTGTTTTTCTCATTGTTTCTATTCGTCTAGTGTGTTGTGTGTTTTGATGTGATAGTGTGAGTGTGGCTAATCCAGAAGAGATTGAAAATATGACGTGTCGATGATTGTGATGATACGGGTATATCAACGTATTTGCTGCAATTTTGAAGCTCACTGAAAATGCTTCGAAGCTCATTGAAAATGTCAATGGAAATTTTAATGAAACGAATTACATTTTTTTGATTATAAACTAGCTGACGAGATAAAAGTTGTCATTTTCAAATTGCGGTAAATTTGTTTGGGGATTGCTTTGTGAATTTGTGAAAAGCTATTGGAAATGCTCAGTCAAAATGAGGTATAAAAAAACAAATTTATAGGACATATCGTCAGACGACATAAAAATAAAACAAATGTAATTTTATATTAGTAATTTTTTCCATATTTTTTAAATAGAATCTCTTATACCTATTATTCAAATCGTATATTACTGTCTTGATTGAACAAAAATTATATATAAAAAAAATCTTTTATATCCTCCCAAACTTTCCAATTTTCCAGGTAAAATGTCTGAAAAGCTACAGGAATTTTGGATACAGAGTAAAATTATCAAAAAAATAATTTATTGGACAGAAACAACACAAATGTGAAACTAAATGTAATTTTATGTAAGTCCAATTTTCAAGATTTTTCCATTTTCTTTTTATATTAATAAAACTTGATTGAGTTTATGTCATTCGGAAAGCTTGATAAAGAAAACATAAGAAAACAACCAAATAAGTATTATTTAAATCGTAAGTTTTGAGTTTGTACAAAAATCCTTTATAAGAAAGTACTAATCGATCCTCCCGAATTTTCCATTTAAAATGTCTGAAAATCTATAGGAAATTTGGAAACAATGTAGAAATATGATATAAAAAATATTTGACAGATCTTAAGGCAACATAAAAGTAAAAATAAATGTAATTTTATCTAAGTCCATTTTTTCAGAGATTTCACCAGATCTTCCAGTTTTTTTTTAATTGATAAAATTCGATTGAGTTAGTTACATACAAATGTGAATTATTCAAATCGTGAGTTACAGTCTTGAGTTTGTACAAAAATTCTATATAAAAAATACTTCTACACCCTTCCGAATTTTCCAGTTTTCCATTTAAAAATTCTGAAAAGCTATAGGAAATTTGAAAACAAAGTAAAAATATTATGTAAAAAAAATAATTTATTGGACAAATCATAAAACAATACAAAAGTAAAAATAAATTTTATTTTATTTTAGTCCAATCTTACAAATTTCTTTCAAGTTTTTATAATAGATAAATCTCGATTGAGTTAATTACATCTGGCGAGCTTAATGAACAAAGCAAAAACAAACCAACCAAATATCGTTAGTTACAGGTTTGAGAATGTACAAGAATCCTACAGAAAATAGTTATTTATTATACAAGGAAAGAAAGTATTAGATGTTAGCAGAGGGAGTCAAAAAACTGAGAGCTAAAATCTAATATTTTTCCCGTCTATAATACACTATTTTTTCTGTGACGGAAAAACCGATGATTTAATATTGAAAAAATATTAAAAAACTTACTATAGCGAGATTTAGTCCTGCGTTGCTAAGGAAATCCTTAAAGTAATCAGATATCTGTCATTTTAATTCTATGATTTGATTAAAAATTGCAAACTTGGTTGTTGGTGGCTTGTAAGAAACGTTTGATTTCGAATTTTCTCTGACTTTAACGGAGTAGAAACAGCAAAAGTAGTGTCACAAAAATCGTTGTCCGCTAAATCGCTTTATTACGTATATATATATATATATATATATATATATATATATATATATATATATATATATATATATATATATATATATATATATCCTGGAAAAAAGTATTTTTATAAAAAGTGATACTTTGTCACCTGTAACCTGAGATAAAATGTAAAATTTTTTGGCCTCTGTAAATCTTACTTGAATTATAACAAAAATCATAGAAACAATCAGCCAAATCGAGGAAGCCGTTTCTTACCAACAAATAATATTTAATATTAATTTTTATAGATTTTTGAGCAAGCAATTATTTTGACGAAAATCTCTTCATTCGAAAAATTCTAGGATGTTTATTTGCATTCGAGTACAAAATATCCATCATTCCCAAATAAGCCGGACTTATATCTATATCAAAATTTGAGAATAATTTCATTTATTTTTCTATTACCAATCCCATTGTTAAAAGTTCCCTCAGAAAGTTCTTTTGTTCTTTCGCTATCAGTAGAAAGTAAATAAGTGATATTAATCTTTGATGTTGCTTATAAAGGAATATTTGAATGTCAGAAAGCAGTAAATCAAGGACTAAAATCTTTGCCAATAAATATTATTTGTTAAAACATCTCTACTTTAGTTCTCCTTCTATATAAATATGGAGAATCATAGATTTTCTGTTTTAGTTATTTTAGATAAGTACAAAGTCGCAAGACCTAAGTAAACATTCCGTTTCTGCTCTGAAAACTTCCAAACAGACAAGAACGAGGACGTCTAAACTATTTTCTAATGTTTCGAAGACCAATGATAAAGGAATATTTGATGAGCTTTGCTTTTTATTTAGAAATTTATCCCTGAATATCTATAAGTATTTCTTAAAGCTTTGTTTTTGTGTCATTTTACATGAATTTCATACAGCTCAGATACGGCGAGTTGGTTCTTCGTTCTTGTAATTAAAATTGCTGCCTTCTATGCAAAACAATTTTCACAATAATTGCTTGAAATTTTGAATATGAATTTTATTTTTATATTTCAAGAACTGACATGTATGCTTTTTTATTTCAAATGGATTACCATCTTTCGCAATATATAAATTACATTGAATCTAGATTTATATTTCCATTAACTAAATGCTTATTGCAAGAATGTAAAAAAATTTACAACAAAAAACCCAATTATTGTTACTAAAATTTATCGAAAAAAATAAAAAAAATCTGTTCCATCATTGCCGCATCATATTTTTTTGGCTTCATTTGGTATCGAAGTGGAAACGAAACCTTTATCAATTATTCAATAATTACTCTTAATTGCAATGGAACAATTTCGTTATAATATATATACCTATAGTATTTTAAGTGGATAAGAAGAATAGATGTCCTATAGGTTATATCCGGAATTATAAAGTAGGAAATGATTGTAGATGTGCGTCATGATGAGATTATAATGGTGGCTTCAAAAATGATATATATATTTAGTTTGTGAAGTGGTTTTGTAATCTATCAATACCAATAATTCATTCACCTAATGAAATTGTAGCATTCAGTATTTGAAAGGTAAATCTGAAGACGCAAATTATTCTTCAGATGTCATCTTCCTTAGAAGAGAGAAAATGATAAATTTTTCAATCAAACAGTGATTCTGAAAATTGTTCTGACGAAGATTTTAACTATCCTTTCAAAATGTGTAGCAACAATACTTTTTGGTCAAAGAAATGTCATTTTCATATGTAAACTTTAACCAAGAAAAATGTAAAGTTTATCTATTTCACGTCCACATGTAATTAAAAAAGAAGTAGCTGCACTAATGGTATCTATAACAAAATAGACTGTAAGCTTCAACTCTGAAAAATGGGCAACGTTCTCCATTTAAACGTTTTTGGAAATACAAAACAAACTGCACCATTATATAATCTAAGTGGAGCACCACGAACTTATTTAGATATGGAACATTTTATTGCCAAAACGGTGGTTTATGCTCCATGGCGTAGATATCCACAATGCAGTCGTAAGGAATTAAAGTAAATAAACTTTCCCAAAATTAATATTATATATTCGCTAGTTCTATTATATATACATCTTCTATTATATTACGTTGCAAATTAGCTTCTCTCGAAATGCATAATAATCATAATAATAATAATGCATTCTCATCTCATTCGAATGACGCCATTTTACCTGCAGTAATTGTACAAATCATACCCCAATTTAATTAAATTATCCATACATCATATGAAAATTATGCTTATTTATCATCATTAATATTAGACTTCAACTGAATATGAATTCGTACTGTTAACGTTATCTGTTAAATTATAATTTCATATTATTACTAGAGAATTTCTGGAAGTGTCGACAACAACTACTGCCAGGGCAAATACCCACACGGGCACTGAATGACATCAGAAACTATTAAGACAGAAGTATCATAGTACCAGATCTTGGTTTCGTAAAATAGGGTAAATGAGTGAAAAATGAAGAATTTGGATATTATTTCATTCAAATCCTTTTTGTTTTTCTTCCAAAGAAGTTTTTCCATGATGATTTTCCATTTTTTGAGCCATCAAATTTTCAGTGAGCTTCAAATGGCAGAAATTTAAAAAATGAATGAAATGAATTAAAGCTGGAGATGATTTGAGATGAAATAAGTTGGAGTTAAGATCGGTCATTATTAAATAAGTAAAACGCATTTGTTAATAAATGTATTGCGAATTTCTAGAAGTGTTGACAACAACTACTGCCAGGGCAAATACCCATTCGGTGATTGAATAACTTCAGAAACTATTAAGACTAAATTATTATAGTATCAGATCTTGGTATTGTAAAATAGTCAGACTAAATGAGTGAAAAATGAGGAATCTGGATATTATTTCATTCAAATTCTTTTTGTTTGTTTTTTTTTCACGAGTTTTCACAAGTTTTCATTCCATTTTCCGAGCCATCGAATTTTTTGTGAGCTTCAAATGGCAGCAATTTAAAAATGAATGAAATGACAAATGCGCTAATTCAAATATCATTTGCTGAATTAAAGCTGCAGATGATTTGAGATGAAACAAGTTACAGTCAAAATCGGTCATTATAAGATAACGAAAACGCATACACAATTTGAAAATAAATGTATAACGAATGATTGTAACTCTGATCTTCGAAAGTTTCTCTATATACTTTTTAAATAATTATTGATCAAAATTACTGGGAGCAAGTTCATAAATAATGCATAATTGCTCTAAAAAGTGTTTATTTTAGTGTTTGGAAAATCGTCAATGTTCAATATGAAATATATTTTATATCACCCTAAAAAAGATCATTATTTATTTTATTCACATCTGCCACAAAGAATCATTAAATGTGTAAAATACTAATAAATTTAAAAAGGTTGGACTTGTTGGAATTGTTTCACTCATGATTTATTGCGTACTATTTATCAAGCTATGATAATGTTTATTCATAATATATGTGCTACATTCATCAGTTAATTGAAAAGAACACAGAGAAAAAAAAAACAGTTATTCAGTATATTACAAATGAATGTTCAATTTCCCAACAAAAGCATTTAACTGGAGGAGAGAAATACAAATAAACTATTACTTTTATTCTTCATTCACGTCATGAATATGATTCCTGCAATCACTTTAAGTATATCAGTTTCATTCAAATAGGCTTACGTTATTCATAAAGACAAAATAGAAGAAGCATCGTTTAATGTATTATGACAACTAAATTGATCTCAGATCATCAAAAATGTCAAAATATTCCTAAACTAGATAACTGATTTTGTCGGTCAATTTCAGGCCAAGTTGCGTCATCTATCAAGCCAATAATAAAATGCTTCCAATTCACGAAGAACAAAGAACAGCAACACAATAATTATTCAGTAACAACAGTGCACAAAGTTAAAGTTCTTCACCCAACCAGCGTTGCATATTGTACAAATATGTCATTAGTGTCATTTTTTTTGGAAACTCTAGTGATGTAAATAGACAGTGTGGGCGGCATCATATCGACTACTACTACTACCCCCGAATACCTTATCTGTGATCCATTAGTTGTGTAAAACAAGATATAAGCTTCATACTATAGTAGATATTGGATGTAGATTCCACTGTGGCTCCAAAAATGTTCCAGCTGAAGAAGAATTCAATGTTTGTATAAATGTTTGTATGCATTCCTCTTATTTTTCTATAGGTAAAGATGAAGATGATGTACGAAACTGGCACTTACCCGTGGGCCATTGTTATGGTGTTGTTCGTTACAGGCCAGGTCTTCTGCAATGGTGAGTAAATTTTCAATTTTTTTTTTTATAAATGGACACTAATGGAAAATGTGCATTCTTGGTGTGGACCGATCAAGATATGTGTGAAAATATATCTAAGAGACAATCAACACTATATGAAAAGAAACATTATTCATTGTTGATAATTTTTAAATCATGATGGCTACTGAAAGTTATGTTCAGTTTCTGCAAGCAGTACTATATCAGCGGTACCGTGGAGCAATTTCATATTAGTCGTTTAGATGTGAAGCTAATTATTTTAAAATTTTACTCATACCGAATGAATTTTTGGAGTCTTGGATAAAATTGTTCTCTGTCCTTTTGTCTCTATATTTTTGAGGTTTTATAAGCTTCTGTTCTTTTTGTACCTTCTATGTTCTGTTTCTTACGCTACCCAAATGATACCGTGTTCAGATTTGCCCACATTTTTTGAATATTTGTTTCTCCTTGTTCAAATGTTCTATAGAGTTTTCAGCCACATTGTCTAGGTAATTCTTATTACTGACTTTCATATCTCAGCAGATGTTTTCTTTGCTAAGCAAATAAGATTATGATCTTTGATGTAAGTTCATTCAGCTCCGTCAAATCACTTAAAACTAATGCATTGAATCAATACTCACTGGAATAATTAAATACCAGTTTATGTGAGAAGAAAGTTAATAATTACGAATACAAGATAAGAAACGAAGTAGCGAGAAAGGCTCCTTCAAGTGCCCTATTCCGAGGTGAATGTTGCTATGTCCACTTTAATCAGATAAATTATTGATGTAGCAATTAAATTCAGTCAGTCCAGTCTTCATTGGTATTCTTTATGAGTATAATAAACTCTAAGAATTTTCCAATGGGTGAATCACCTTTTATTTCCAGAAGAAAAAAACCTAATGACTGGAAGGAAGTAATTGCATTACTTAATTTTTTATTCGAGTTGATATTCGATTTGTGAAAGATTCAGGGTCAGTTCGACGGGTTTGTAAGTCTTCCGAAACCTTTACATCTAAATTGTTTCCTCGGGATGGTTTCTTATGTATTACACAGAATTTTCTCTCGAGATTTGTTTTTCATAAAATAAGGCTCTCGGCGAGAATCATTTCATGTTTCTGGTTGTGTCCTGATGACCTGCTTGAAAATCTCGGAAGAAGATTCTTTCCAAATTAAGCTAAGTATATAAACTTTTTTTTGCCTTTTTATTGTATTCAATAAAAACAAGCAACAACAAAGGCACGAGTTCAGGTGAATTTGTGTCTCAAGTTGAGGGAAATGTTGGACGGGGTGTAAGTGTGGGTTCCATAAGTTTATGTGGGTAAAACACTTATCAAAAAACATTCACACTTTTCCGTACTCAGTATGATAGAAACGCTAAAAGTTTTACCATGACAGGTGTGAGATATGAAAATAAAACAAAAAAAAAAGAAAGCAGCATCACTTCCGTTTCAGCATAAATATAATATACGAATACGTACACACACATATATATCCAAGAATGCACATCCATTTCCGTTATTGTTCTTAGGCGCTAGCAGCAGCGAAGTTATATTAAATATACCCAGGATGTATCCGACATATCAAAAGTGAGGCCCCCATGAATAAATGTAGTGTGAGTGTGAGTGTTCCATTCGGAGTTGTTGGGGGCGGCGAATTCTCCGCAACCCCTCCGCCGACGACCATGTTTCATTTACCGCCCCCAGCATTCCCGCCGGAAAAACACACTCCCTCCTATACTATACGTACCTGTACTTTCTAGTTCAAACAATTCGTTTTATTTATATTACGCGTCATTTTTTATGGACGAAAAAAAAAGCGCGCTTGTGCTTTGAATAAGCGAATAAACATGTGTGTGTATGTGAGTGTGTATATTTGTCCCTCTGTCCCAGAGCGACCACCACCACTTGTTACGAAGTTTACTCGAAGGGGAATGCAGCAACAAACAAACAAAAAAAAGGAATTTGTAAATTCCAACCGTAGGTATATCGATGAAATTATTTTGATTTTTATATTGCTTTAATTTCTGCCTAAATATTTTTTACAGTGTAGAATATTTGTGAAAGTTTATTTTAGAACGAAGTTCTTGATAAAGTATCTGACTGAACCTTTTGCAACTAGTGCGTCGAGCTAGAAAGAGAGGTCGATGGGCCAGCCGATCTTCCTTCGCGTCTGGCTTTTACTAATCACCTTATGGCTCGCTCCGTCCAGAATAGAAATAGTTGAGTAAGGATGTAGAGCAAATTTTCAGAAAATAGATATCGTTTGGGACGTTTTTTGCGTGCGAGCATTTTTGCTCAATAAATGTTCAAATAATTTATCGGATAAGAACTTAGTTTCTTTTATACTAAATAATGAATTTTGAGGTGTTATATATCACGAATAAAATTAAACCTATAACCAATATTGAAAAATGTAAGGAATACGGTGAAAGAAAGACAACAACGAAAGAAAGACGCACAGAAATGTGAAGAATATTTTAAGAGACAAACATCTTTTACTAATATGAGTGAAATGTTTGCTGAATATATTTAAGAATACCGACGTAAATTAAATTGAAAAAATCAACCTGTTGAATTAAATCCTGTTGCATAAATTATCATTTTAAATTATAAACTTTTTATTTATGAAAAAACGAATGTGCTAACTCAGTAATTAACTTTAATTAATGAAATTTAGGTATTTAATTTGGTAACTAACCTAGAATAATAACAATAATAGTAAAAATAATCTTTATGAATAGCAAATTGGTTAGCTATTTACAAAAAAAACTAACTAAAATATGTTGTTAAATATGTTACAACTAATAAAAAAAACTTCCTTCAAAAAGTAATAAACTAACTATCAATATTATTTTTAAAGCATGTTTTGCAAGTTTTTTGAAATTGTGACAGATGGTCTGAATCTTTTCAGGGTTTTAACTTTTTGTAAATGAGACTATTTTGTCTATAATTGCTGGAAACCCTATTTAAGTAAAAATTATTGTGATTACGTCTGTTATATTCGTCAATATCTTTTACAAATTTACAATTTCAGACAAGATGTTCAGTTACCAACCTATTCAACATTTCATAAATAAATATAATACTTTTTAAACGTTAAAGTTTGTCTTACACTCAAAAATTTGTTGAACCTAACATATCTCTTACACTGAAGAAACTATTACATCTTAAAATCATTTGTAATTCTTCATTTACTTTATTTTGCTGCCGAAAACAAATCCATTGTTCATTAAAAATAATCTTGTTGAATAAAAGTTAAAAAATAATATATAATTAATTTTCTTTGCTACTGATGAATTAACAATAATTAGCACATTTGTTTAATATATTTTTGTATTGTTATTATTTAGTAAGTCATTACTAAAACTAAATGTACTGATTAAGTTTATAATTTCTTATATTTTAAAAACAGTAATTATTAATAAAATACGTAGTTTTCTATCTTCATAAAACTTGAAGAAAAAAAATACAATTTTATTCCTTGAATGTACTTGTTATTAAGTAATATTCAGCTAAAAGAACTTAATGGCTGTCCAACGACTTTTGTCGCCGTTTTTTATTTATTTGAAATAATTCTAACCTTTGTGATAAATAAAATAGTTATTATTAAATATATCTAATATTTCAGATGCACAGTAGGTACGTTTGACTTGCCTGAATATTGTTCATTTCGAGTATAGGTACTGAACAGATTTTTTTTATAAAAAACCCGACTAGGTAATTGGGAATGGAACAATTACCTATAGTTATAAGTATTACTCAATTATCAACATATATCAGCCTGCAAAACAAGAAGCGTAACAATCAAATTGTTACCTTTTTCCATACATACATATATATGCATCAATCGTTTTGATATCAACAACGAACAATAATAAATGTGCTGCTTTTAATGAAAAAAAAAATACACAAAAGCAAAATAATCGAAATCGAAATCGAAATAAACAATCAGTAAGTACAAAATTTCATGTGCTTCAGTAAGCATTCTAGGCATTTAAAAATTTATTCAGTGCTTTGTTTATCCAGCTCACACTTTAATATATTCATAATTTGAATAGTTAGCCAGTTAAGTTTTTAAGAAACTTTTTTGTTCTAAAAATAATGTTTGATCCTCAATGCATTTTTTCCATATAATTTTTACAAGCACAGTAGGGCCAGAAGGTTTTTCTCTTGATCTCTGAAGGTCATTTTGAATTGATACAATGCGTTCTTTACAATAAATTTCGTACCCAGAAAAACAGTTGAGAAACTCTCGAGTTTGCTAATATCTTCGTTTCACTTTTTTGTGTGTTTTAGTTTTTTATCAAATATACTTAGACCTTAATATGTTTTAAAACATTTCGCCAGGAAAAAATATACAAATATCATTGTCCTCTTTAGTTGTGTGATATCCTTTTCTATCCTAGAAACTCTCATTACTTCTTTTTTATTGATGAAGACTAGCGTTGCTATTGTTATTATCGCATACTATTATTGTTCATGAAAGTTGAAAATGGGTAGAAATGGGCTTAAATTCAATTTTTCCTCATTTCTGTTGGTATATATCAATTGCTTTCCATAAAACTATCCTCGTAATTTATGAACGGAGAACTCATTATTTGTACAATGGCGATGATAGGTATCGTGATAGCCCTAGTGTTTTGTTATGTGAAATTGATTTCTTTTGTAATAACTCTAATTCACTTAATTTGTCAAATGAGGGATTTCTATCAGGATACAAATAGTACCTATATATCCTATTATTGTAATGTTATTTCTAATAAAGAAATATTTATGTGCTCATATTCATGAGAATGTTCAACTTAGGTCTTTAACAAATAGAGAGTTGAGATACTTATCTTTTATAGCTGACTATATTATGGGGTGATTTTCCACGACAAATAACAATGGTCATATTCAATTTTAAACTATACCTACGAGGAATTGTTTAGCCAGAATTTGGATACACAGTTAAAACAATTTACACTACGATACAAAAAAAGAAGCAACCAAATGTGCCCATCCATTCCCGACGGACAGATCTAAGGCTGAAACTAATGTTTTTGGAATGAAGGACGTCTGAAACTCAAGACAATAATTTTTTTCCACGATTACAATACTTTACATAAACAGATAACCTATGAATCCTGACAGGTATATTCGATTTCAAGAAAATTCTTATGAATACTTGATGGACGATGTAAGACTATCTTATTTGAGATAAATAACAACAGCAATAACCAAGTCTTAGAAAATGTTTCTTCGAATTTGATTGTTTGAATAGTTATTTAGACTTCAACTGCTGAACGACTCTAAAGTCATTGATCTTAATGTTTTTTTTTACAAAATTAATCACTACTTAATTTGTCAATTTAGATATTTGTTGATATACAGTGGAACCCGGTGGTCTAGTCTGTAGACGCTGGTCTTCTATCCGAAAGATATGGGATTCAAGCCTTCCTAGATCAAGGACTTTCTCCTTAAATGAAAAATTCCTGGAGTAGTCGAAGAGTAAAATGACAAAAACAAGCGACCACGTGCCCCTTACGAACCCGCTTTGAAGCAGCGTGGTAAGGTAGGCCTTAAAACCCTCTGATCTGGTTGAATGGTATGTCTCTTAGAGACATATCGTTGGTTCGGAGTCCACCTTAAACTGTAGCTCCCCTTATCTGACAAAGGCAGTAAAGAGGAGGCCTGTTCAGTAGTGGACATACTGAAGACAATGGAATTATAATCTTTATAGGGCTGCTCCATCGGTATATTTCTCCATATCATTGAATTTTAATGTAGTTGACCAATCAATTTTCCAGAATTTAAATGGAATCTAGATATTCTTGGTTGACAGTTAAAGTTAGTGGTCGTTCCACAGACAATTAAATTGAACTAAATTATAAATTATTTTATAAATTTGGGATTGAGATAGACGTCAATAAGTTAATGAAGAGTGAAGTAATTCTGGACAGTGCATAGTGTTTTAGGGTGAGGATCGAACGAATATTCAAGAAAACTTTGTTGGCAGATTTTCCAACAAGGTGGTTAGTTTTGTTTGCTGCTGTTCTTCAGTGTCTGTCTGATAAAATTACAGAGTGAACTGGAAATCCATGCCGATATTCTAGTCCGTTATTATTCAACCATTATTAAGCTATTAATTTTTTTTCGTATAAGAATTTGTATTTTATTGTTCAGAGGAGGGATGTTTTATGATAAAAGAGATTTTTATTGAGGATGCAGTCATTTACTAAATAAAATTCTTCGGATAAAACCAAGCTTTCGACAATGTTTATTCTCTTCATCAGGGCAAACTACAAGTTATCATAATCATATAATAAATTGATAATTAACTACTTACATTCGTGAATTTAGATGAAATTAACTACAAACAGGAAAGATTTGTGTCATTTATGTCATTAATTATTTATAAATGTCATGGTAACGATATATCTAGACTTGAAAGTGTCTAGATTCAAGTTTTTAGAAAAGATCTTATAGGAATTATCTTTGTGCTCTTAGCTACTTAAATGAACAAGTCACACATTGAAATTGAAAATATTAAGGCAGATACAGGTCCAGTGAAAAGAAAAATGTTGCTATTAAAAATAATATAAATAATAATAAATGCCATAACTGATTGATGGTTATGAAATATGTCCTGTTTGTAGTTAATTTCATCCAAATTCACAAATATAAGTAGTTTAATTATTAATTTATAATGTGGTTAAGATAATTTGTAACGACTTTTAATTTGCCCTGACGAAGAGAATAAACATTCTCGAAAGTTCAGCTTTTTCTTTGTGAATATTTCGTTATTTTTTGTACCTATGTTAGCTTGTAAACAGCAGCAGTTCAAATTTTGTATGTAAGTTTGACTAATGGAATAAATTAATGAGGTTGCATAAATTCACGCGATTTTTCTCGATGATCGTTTATCGAGCTCTGCGGGAAATTATCGCGCCCGTCGATCTCGACCACCAACCACCATCCGGACGCCATCTTCCGTAAAATGTCGCGTCTCCGGCACGCCATATATAAATTAAAATGATCTACGGGCTGGCGCTCCATTTAAAAATATACCACCACCACATAAGCGACATCACACGGACAAAAAGAAAACTCCAGACAAAAGGTGTATATATTATTGGCGCATCAACTCACAAAGAGAGACAGAGAAAAAGCATTTGCATCAATCTCGCGAACTTTTTCCTTCGACGCGTGTAAATCGCGTGACCCTGTCTTTTTTCTTTTCGTTTTTTTTTGTCAGCACTAAAGTTTTCTGATTGAACTGAGCCAAGCGGAGAGAGAGACACAAATAAAAAGAGACGCATCGTGTGGCGGCATTAGGATGGACAACGGCAGGCAACTCCAAAGGAAACTTTGGAAAGTTCCGAAAAAAGGGCTTTAGGGAGGGAGCAATGGATTGCAATAAGATATAAAATCAAATGGCAGTGTTTAGGGGATAATTTTTACACTTAACTTCATTTCTTTGACTTTTTCGTAGGTCGCTGGCGAGTGTTTTTTGACTGCCATTTGTCTGAAAGTTTAACAGTCACTAACGAAATACTAAATTTACAAATGGTTTTCTTTGAGAATGTCAACTGATTATTCAATGAATTATCATTTTATCAAGTTTTTAATGTTATTTTAACTAAACGGTTCTTGTTACATAAAAATTTAAATGAACATTTTAATTTAAAAAATAAATGGTCGCACGACCTGATTAGTTTTTATATTCGGCGAAGTCCGTTTTAAGACGACAGGAATATCGTATGACAATGCAGAGGTTTTAATTATCGTATTTCTGAACTGAACTGCAAGTTCATACAACTGTGAGGATATTAGGTCTCACCCCTGTTCCCTATGAATTACGTAATTTTATATGTTATTCGAAACAAAATTTGAAAACTCGCAGACTCCCCAATGTTATTTAGGTTTTTTGCCACAGGAAATCTAGCAATACCTGTTTGAAATCTGTTATCAGCTGGTGCACTGAAAAGTACAAAATAATATTAATTGTATTGGTGCTGGTACTTTTGAAGTTGTGCAGTTACAGTTAGATTGAAAACTTTTGGCACCAACTTCACAAGTGCCATCACCAATAGAATAAATATTGTTTTGTACTTTTCAGTGCACCAACTGAAATCGTCAGTCCAATTTAAAAAAAATATTTATTTTACACTTTTGAGTGTCAAATTTGTCACGAAAATCATTGAACGTTCACCATTATCCATGTATGCTTTGCTTGTATTTGCTATTGTTGAGAAATTTAAGAACATCGTCGCGGAAATTAGTATTATAAACAATACTACTGCTGTAACTCAAAAATCGTAACTCTATGGAAAAATGTTCATTTTAAATGCTGCTACAAATAATCTGTTCATTAATCTTCAATTTTCAGATTTTCAATTTTCAAATGAAATTGCCTCTTGCGCATATTGAAAATCTACATATTTCACATTTTAACATCGCAGAAACTCGAGAACCGTAGCTTTAAAAAAAAAAATTTCAAACTTTCCGGATATTTTCTTAGCTTTAATTCTCCCATCTCGGATTTTCGATGTTCGAGAAAATACGAACCTCCATCCCATTCTTGGGCACCATTTCTCAGATCTTCCCTTTTAAATGAATCAAAATTTATCAAAATCGGAGTACGTTTACTATATAAAACGCGCGCATGAACAAAAAAAAAACAGTCGAAGTGTATACATCCGCCGTTGGGGTCGTCGGTCAAAAAAATCATGGGTTTCCCAGTTACAGCATTGAGAATGCCTGAAATATATTCCGTGATGTTCTGAAATCTCCGAACGAATTATAGCAACATATTATTTTCATTGCTCAACGCTAAATGATTTGTGATATGGCGATATTAAAAAAAATTGAGCTTACTTTATTAGTTGGTGCACTGAACAATACGAAATAACATTAATTCTATTGGTTCTGGTTCTTTTGAAGCTGGTACCTAAAGGTACAACTGCATAACTTCAAAATTACCGGTACCAATAGAGTTAAAATTTATTATTCTGTGTTTCTCAGTGCATCAATTAATAAATCCGGTTCATTTTTTTAAAGAAATAGTTTCATTAAAATATGTTCTATGTTAACGTTGCTTTATGTTTCTGTGCAGATGGATATTGAAGCTTATGTTTGCTATTAACTAAATTCACTGAAGGCAAGCTATCTTTCTTTCCATCCATAAATAACTGTCGGATATCCAAACGTCGTCAGATATTTTGTCATGATTAAATAAACTTCTCCAGTCAACAGACTATTTGGATGAAATCATTTGGTGCGGAACATATCTGTAAGATCTTCTTGCTGCACTTTGAGCATATCATAATTAGAATCGCGACTCACGTTCACTTAGAACGTTTCTCTGAATCTCTCTCTCTCTCTCTTTATTACGACGACTCGGGGAAGAACTCAAATATCCCAAGTTGACGATGTAAGTAGAGTAACCTAACCTAACAAAACTACTAGTCTACTGCGGTGATGAGGTTAATAAGATATGTTGAAAGTTTCCTGCACCTGCAAATACTACTGCTACTACTTACTGACTCACTTACTTACCCGTTAGATGCGTATTCCTGTCGAAATACATGGAATAAACCTACCTACGTTGGTGCACTGCTGAAATAGTTTCATTAGTAGTTGTTCGACGGTGGCGAATATACACAAACATACAAGCGAATTTATTATGTGCCTGCGGGGTAATAATGTGATGGCGGCAATTAATTAGTGTGCAAGTTTTGGAGAAAGGATTAATAATAATAATAATGTTGGTTTGTTTGTGTCGTTTTTAATTGTCGAAAAGCATAACCAATACTCAACCAACTCGACTCCAACAAACAATACATGCTCGCATTTTTTTGTTCATGTTGTTATGTTGGTCATATAATTAAATTTCAATTTGATTAAGTAATCATCGATGCACATCATTGTAATTGATTATATTTGTAAATTATTTTCAATAATTATTACAACTACCGATGCCATAACTGGGGGCACTGAATTTTCCAAATGTGTCCATATTTATGCGAGCACTTGTAAACACGAATGGTTACGTAATTGCATCTCAAAAACATCACTAGGATCGTTATAATTGCAAAAAACAAGTTGGTTCTGCTCTATTGAGCTATGAATGCGAAATGTAGCTATTATCATTATTTGATTTACCAAAAATAAAGGCTCATCCAGACACCCATACAGTGTTGATGCTCACCATTGGCGTATCGGTTAAAAACTCGTTTTTGCCGATTTCAGCTTTTGGTCAGTAACTTTAAACGTCAATTTTGTTATAGTTGCGGTTAACTTTGTGGTTAATAATCATCAATCGTAAATCACAGAGTTTTTGGTCGCACAAATTTAAGTAACTGTCACAATAATTGTAAAAGGTTTTTTATTTGATTTTAACAAGCTTCAAATAATCCACAAAATGTGTACCTACGTTTATACTGGAAATACTTCACTAACTTGTAAGAAAATCACTTAAAAAGTTCAAAAAAAATTATCATAAAAGAAAAACATAAATAGAAATGTCAATGTCAAAATTGTCAAATAACGATGCAAATTAAAGAACAAAATCTCCATACCATTATTGACCAACTTCCGAAAAAGAAGGAGGTTTACAATTCGGTTGTATGTTAGAAAAACTCAAATCCAAAATCTCCTTTCCTCTCAAAACGAAGGAGTTGGAAGGGGAAATTTTTTTCGAAGATCAAAAATTGCCACTTCCAACCCCTTCGTTATCTCAAAAGAGTTACGAAATATGTGTATTTCCGCTAGCAGTGAGTAATTTTTTCTCGAAAACTGAAAATATGAGACGGACAAATTAAACAAGAGATATATGCAGGAATATTTAAATTGGACAATTTTCAAAAAAGTTACGGTTTTCAAGTTACATCAGTGAAAGGTAAAGTCCGAAATTTGTGTATTTCCGCCGCAATGTTTTGAGATCTCTGAATAGAAACAAGTACAAGCAAAGAATATACATGGGTAAAAGATATATCGACAAAAAGGAACATAGAAATTATTATAACATTCATATTCAAAATAAACCTTAGTTCCATGCTAGTTTCGTTTGTGTTACTATGACAACGTGATTATCAGTTATACTATCAAACAAAACTAGCAATGAGCTCAGATTTGATAATGAACTTTCGAGTTTATTATACCGAAAGTCTCTGTTCGGTCAACCGGATATTATAAAACTGGCTCTAAGTATGCCTTTCAGACATTCAAATCGGCCTTATTATTTATCGTTTCAAGAAAGCGTATAGCAAAGCATATTATTTTCTTGAAATATAAAGTTCTAGCTTTTATCTATTGTTAATTTTAAAGTTTTCCATCTTGTAACTCAGTAGATCGTATATCTAGAACTTCGTTTATATGTTTTTTTAAAAAATACGCTGTTTTTTATTGGTGCTGTGTTAAGCTGTCGTATTTTCTCAAAATTTGGCAGCACTTTACGTAAAATATGTGATTTTTTTGATCTTGCACGGGTGACGTTATTGAATTCCGGAGTGTGCAAAATGTAATAAATTCATCTTGATGGAGACGAAGGAAGGCATTTCTTGTGTTGACGAAAAAACTGAATATTTCAATTTTGCTGACAGGTCCCGGTTTGATGGAATGTATTTATTTGGCAACGGCCTATAGGAAGGGCATCAAGAAGGCTTCAAATGTCAGTGTCATTACGAATACATAGTGTATAATGACTTAAAGAAAAACGATACTTTTAGAAAAAATAGGACTTAAAATCTGACTATGGAATGCTTTTTGTAAATTAAAGTAGTTGTTTCCATAGAAGAAGAAAAAGAAAATTTTATCTGGATTTTGATACTTGTGGATGCGCTTCCATCATTTACTCCAGCATTCGTGATAAATATTATTCAAAACTTCGATTCTTAATCATTTAAAACAGCTTTCATTCTTAGCATTTGATATTCAATGTCCCATTCTGAAAACATTAGAGTGAATCTTCATCTTGATATCGGGTGCTGATTATCCTCTGGATTCCTTCGATGCGTAATGGCCTTGTCGAGAACAATAAAATGTTAAATCCAACAGTCCAAATGGGGTTGAACTTCAATTTTAATTACGCCCTTTTAATATTCAAGGAGACGTCGAGAAGACGGCGCATACATAATCCCTTCGAAAATATACTCTCTTGCCAGAGGTCGATGTCAGCAGAGATATCAACCGCTGGAATTTATTATATAGTACGGGAGGAGGAATTATCAATTATTCCTGATATACCTATGTAAGGTACTTTCGCATTGATATTTCTAGCAGGACAGGGAGATCTTCAATCCATTATATCTTTCACTTCATCTAGGGAATACGTCAATATTAAAAAAAACAGCACTGAATATTTACTAACAACTATGATTTTGCACTAGCATATCACGGAAATACTTCTTTTCAGAATTAATGTAATAAATTAAAAGGCAGATGAGTTGCCCCCATCTTTTTTCTAATATAAAAAGTTTCAATCTTTATTTGTTTATTTGCGTTGTACTAAAAAGTAAGACAATCTATAAGCATTCTATTTTTATATTTAAGAATTGTGACCTGAACCTGAATAAATTGATATTATTCTTGTTGTTATTAATTTAGTCATAGTTTCATACTATTATTTAAGTAGTGTACACAAAAACTCTAAAAAATAGAGTACCTAGGTATTGGAGCAATATTTAAAGAATCACCCAAATATAATCCTTATCTACTCAGGAAAGAATTAAGGCTAGAATCTTCCGTAGAATATTCATAAAAAAATATAATGCTTTTGTAAAATATCTTAATGCAAACTTCAAAATAGCAAAGAGTAACTTTGCTGAAAAACTAAATTAAAAAAAATAATGAAATGTTGCAAAGAATATGTGGAATTTTGTGAATAGTAAATTAAATCTTAAAATAAAAAAAATTATGGTAAATATAAATGGAAAATTTGATATTAAGAAAGAATTCTTAAAGGATGGATTTAAGCAGATTGACAATAGGTGTATTTCTGGATCGAGCGAAATACTTTTGACACGGTAGTACATGAACATCTAATGTTTATATTGAGTGATCTTGCTATAAGAAGGATTGTTAATAATTTGATGCGGAACTGTCTTTTAAAGGGATTTCAGTGAGTTATCATTATTGGTGTTAAAAGTTCTTAAAGTTTAGTCACTTGTGGAGTCCCTCAAGGTTCACATTTGGGTCCATTGTTATTTAATGCCTATATTAATGGATTATTGCAAATTAATATACCGGATGTTATATTGTTGTCATTTGCGGATGACACAGTCATTATGTGTAGCAGTGACAGTTTGAATATGTCAAATTCGAGTGTTTTAAATGTATCCCTGTACGTGGATAAGCTCCCTGTTATAGACGGGCTGACAATACATAAAGATGATTGTTATGATATCTTGAACTGTGAAAATGATAAAATAGAAAGTGTCAGAGAAGTTGATGGAAATTGGAATTGGAAGAAAAATATTTTTAGTATTGTAAAAAAAGAAAGAAACCTTCTTTTTGTTTTCTATAGAATGAGATATATTCTTGACAAAAAGATTTTGATGATTATTAGGTGAATTTTCATTTTTTAAGTGTAACACATTTATATGTCAGTGTGAGTTACGTGATATCCAATTAATTACGTCTATGTTATATCGTAGTTTTACTCGCATATCTCCCGTACTATCAGCAACTTCAGTAGGTAGGTATATACCTACATACCTTTCGACTCAGACAAATTTATTCGAGATTTTCGCCATTTTCCCTCGTCGTGTATTTGTAGAAATAATATCATTCGAGATATTAGAGTGAAACGTTTTCGTTGTTTTGTTTTGTTGGGGCCCTGAAGTAATTCGCATCGCGGTAAGAATAGGTACACTTTCCCGCCAGAAACAAATCGCGCATCGTACTTAGAGAGGGTTGAGCATCCTCGACAAAACTAATATAGCTGGCTGTTAAATTTCTGCAGAGTCTTTTGTGTTGTTCCAAAAAGTATGTACGTATTGTGCGAGAGATGGAGAAGGTAGGAGATATTCTCGTTTGCAGTATATGTATACAGGAAAATGGAGAGACAGGTAGTAATCATTTTCTGCTGTTATTTGGACAAAGGGTATATACATTAGGGCCCTGCAGCTCAGTTTGTTCATTTACAGGGTTTCCCAAAAAGAACCGGAACAGCTGAATAATTCAGCAACGGCTTCAAATAACGCTATGGAATCTGGTATACGTGGGTTGTCAATAGTGCCGGAACTAAAAATAATATTTGCAACGTTGACAGATTTCCACTTTTTCCTATGGAACCCTTAACTTTATTTTTTTATTTTTAATGCTATTTTAAGAGTATTCGATCTATGCCATGGTCAATTTGCAATGACCCTATAGTTTCAAATTTCAATTCCACTTATTATTGTTGATATGGCAATTCAAGATTTCGTTAAAAAATATCACAAAATTTCAACATCTCAAGAAATCGTGGCAATATGACAATGACAATTAAGTTATTAGAAATTTGTTGGCAAGCCTGATCTAAAAATACCATTTACAACGTTGTTAAATTCACATATTTTTTCCACTAAATCTTCCTAAGTATTTATTGAAACTCCCTTTTTAAATTTTGCGCATTTTATTTGATACCATAAAATTACATTTTTTAACTCAAATAAATCATACCCTACCGAATATCGTCATAACTAATAGAAAAACACCAACAAACAGGAAACAGTACAGAACTACGTAATTAGCACAAAAATTTCGTATTATTATGGTAATTATTAAACTAAATTACATTTAAATAATCCAAAGACAAACATTAACAGATTTTGATAAACAAAAAAAAATTTAAAATATTACATATTCAAAATGTTGGCCATTACTTGCCAGAAAATAACCAAGCCTGTGATAATATTCACCTAGTATTATTTAACAATTCTGGTGTATAATTAAACTCCATTCGTATAGAAGTGTTACCCTCAGATGATCTAAATTCAGTGATCTATTTTTGTACATCCTATTTTTTAGATGTCCCCAATAAAAAAATCCATAGGGGTCATTTCCGGGGAGATTGCTGGCCATTCTATCGATTCTCTGGTAAAATGTAACTTTATGTTATCAAATAAAATGCCCAAAATTTAAAAAGTTTAAATAAATCATTAGGAAGATTAAGTGGAAACAATATGTAAATTTGACAATGTTGTAAATGGTATTTTTTGATCAGACTTGCCAACAAATTTCTGATTAATTAACTCTCATAATCTCCAAGATTTCTGAAGATATTGAAATTTTGTGATATTTTTTAATGGAATGTTGAATTGTCATATTAAAAAAATAGAATTAAAATTTGATATTATAGGGTCATAGTAATTTGAATATGACAATTCGAAAGCGCGCTAGAACATAGCAGCACTACTTAAAAAAAGTTGAGAGCTCTATTGGAAAAACTGTAAATCTGCCAACGTTGCAAATATTATTTTTAGATCTGGCACTACTGATAACCTCCACGTATCCAATTTCTTCACTTTATGTCAAGCCGTTGCTGAAATATTCGACCTTTCCGGTTATTTAGGGAAACCCTTCATGTATTTCATTCCTGTCTTAGGGCGTAATTATTTGGATTATACAGAAGATTTCAGAAATTCTGTGATTGCATTTTCAAATTACATGTCATACGTTTTGTTGCTTATTTTGAAATCCCTTATAGTTATCTAAAAGTTTAGAAAATTTTTAGGAAATTGGTTCATTTATAAATTAAAAATAAAACTAAATAAATCACTTTCGCGCCACTGGTTTTTTAAAAACAAATGAGATTAGGTATAAATAGTACTTTGCTGATAAAGTCACATATATTAATTCATTGCAAATAAGTTCTAGCAGAGCCGCTAATTAAAATACATTGATATTTTCTTTCTTTCAAAAATAACTAATGACATTTCTGATTGCTGACTATGAAATCTTTCCTGTTTGTGGTTAATTTTATATAAATTCACGAATTTTGCCCCGACGAAGAGAATAAACATTCTCGAAAGCTTGGCATAATCCAAAGAATTTTATTTATTAAATGACTGCATCCCCAACAAAAATCTATTTTATTAAATAATAAACCAGTCAAGAATTCAGAATCAAATATATATATATATATATATATATATATATATATATATATTGTTCTTGGTAGCGCAACCTTTTGAGGATTAGATGAAACTCATGATTCGATATGGTATTGTTGTCGAATACTGTTTGAAATATCAGCAAGGAATATGACGGATGTCCAATCTTAATTTATATAAAAATTCATTACCTGTATATTTTTTCAGTTAATTTTGTGATATTTTATTAAGTCCGGCCAATCTTGAGTTAAAAATAATGTAACTAACACCACTTTGTTTTATATATACCTATATAGATTCAAATTACCATTTCGGATTCACATCTAATGACTTTTATGTTTATTTAACTGTCAAGATTCCATTTTCCCCTACAGTAATAGAACTAAGCCTGCTCTTTCTGTTGGCGATACTGATGTTTTATATTATATTGTCATCTGTGTTACAAGCTCTTACATTACCGACAATGTAGAAAATCTTAGCACCCTTAGGCATCCTGTACAAAACTAAATAAATTCCTGCAGATATATCATCCTTTTTACCTTTTTTTTTATTCTGGCAAAAGATTCCAGATATGAGAAAAAATGCAATCTCCATTTCTACCTTTATTCGATTGTCTGAAAAGATGTCGTGTACCTAACTCATTTTTTTTTTCATTTCAACTTCTCAACAAACTGACTCGATAAAAATGTCCGCATTGTTCGAGAATCAGAGAGTCGAAATCTCTATCTCTATATAGGCCATACCAGAGAATGGCAGATAATCGCTGAATTAAATTTGATGATGAAACGACATCAAGTATACGTTGGCGTATTTTGTTATTTCAAAGAAAGAAAAAGTCTTTATCGTCTTTTAGGTTTCCACCTATGGAATTCTAGATGTGAAGTTGAAAATGCCATCCTGTTCTCCTTTCATCTTCTCGAAATGACCGTTAACTCTTTGTAGCTTAGTAACATATACCTGGCATGCTCAATCGGGTTGAGGTGTGGGAATTGAGCAGGCCATGGTATCACAGATATTTTGTTAGTGGAAGTATTGATAATATCTAAGCAGGCATTATCATACATTGAATCAAAAAACGTGGGCATTATAAATTAAACTGAAACTGAGGACTCATATTTCTGAGTTCCGCCTCTAACCAGGGTGATTCCCGCAGCCCAGATATCTGGGCTAAGGAATATCTTGCATGGACAGATCAAAAGCGAGGCCGTACAGATCATCAGCCAATGTTAGGAATTGATCCATATTCTAGACAAGAGTCTAATTTAACAAAATAGCCCTAGACTTTTTTGAGTAGTGCATTGTATGAAATACCAAATTAAAGCGTCGACATTATTAATCATTCGTGGTTTTGGCGGATGCCACAACTACCATAAGATAAATCTTGGGCATAATCTGTCCACATATTCTTTATAAATATGTTTAGATTAGCAAAAATAGATCGTCCAAGATATATAGAATCTGCTCGTTAATTAAAAAAATCTTAAATTACGATATACCGTCTCTCGTGGATATTGTTCCGTATTCAGGATTTTCAGATATTTGGTAGGAACGACAACTTTTTGTATATTTCTTATAATAATATCTCAACCATTATTTAATATACATTTGAAATTTGGAAGAAAAAAGAATTACTCTTTTATTCGGTTTACCATATGAAATGCTTTATGAAATCGTTTCCTATAATATTTTAAGTTGCCCGATGCTGGATACGAAAAGCTAAAAATATTTAGAAACTAATCAACTTTTGCTGATTGGATACATTTTAGGATGTCTTGTACTTTTTTTTCAAACAACTTTGACGAAATGAATAAACTCTATTTACAAGCAACAGTATTACAAAAAACTAATCCATTATATAATTTAATCCGAACAATGCAACGGTGGAAGGATAAACAAATTCAAATAATGGAGATTTCAATAGTTTTTTTTATATATTTCAATTGAATTTTCGCAACACAACAACAATAATGGATTAAATAGTTACAAGTGGTAGAACATTTTTATTCCATTAAAATGGCTCAGGTTTTTGCAGAAATATACGGAACTGGAAAATAATGTATGTATCTATATATAGCTGCTTCATGATATAAGCGTTATGTATAAAATCAACATGCACGGTTGGATGAATAGGTGATGAGTTAGTTTGTTTTTTTGCACATTTACTTGCAGATTAATAGATTAATATAAAAAGTGATGAAAATAAAGAAATCATGATTACACTGGATGCTTATTCGATTCGTTAAATGATTAGTCTTTGCATTACAGTAAATTTTAAGATACTAGGTTACAATAATATGGCATTATTTATCTCTTTTATATACAAGCTGGTTCTCCGATCGATGGTGGGCAAAAGAGAACTAAAAACAGTGTGATTTTTTTGACATACTAAAGTCACTGGGGGACATACGTCCAAAATATTTTCATGTTGATTGCATTTCCGGTTATATCGGAAGTAGATGCTAACTTCTTTATTTTTAATAGAATAATCTGTATATTATCACATTTTTAGATTTCTTTTTCAATTTTGAAAACATTTTATGTACCTATAATGTCCTATTCCTAATCCTAACCGTTTTTGATATATTTTAAATTTTATGTCAAAAATTTACTTTCCATTCCAAAACATAATTATATATCTTTAAAGAGGAAGCCTTCAATATTTAATTTGGGTTGATTTTCTTGTAGAAGATCTACTTTATCAGTATTTTATGATATTTTGATGAAAAAATTTAAGCCGTGATAAAAAAGAAGGTTGAAAACTAGAGAACCACGCTGTATACATTTTTCTCTAATCATTTTTATACTGAATTGTTTGTTCGAACTTTTTTGCTACTTATATAATATTATTATTACGATAATTTCATAATATCACTGGTAACTATCAAAGATGAACTAGATTAGGTTTAAAGTTTGAATATCATATGGAAAACATCAACTTGCCCAAAATCTTCATGTATATATTTTAGGACCGATTGATATCTATATTGCAAAATATATAGGTGGCTATATTTCTGCTTCGTGTCTGCACTTAACAGGAGCAATTTCTCCAGTCTATGTATTATGATGCTTTGTCGCCGAACAACATATAGGTATAAAATACTAGCTGCGGATAGCATCATAAAACCTTTTTTTTTTTGGAACAGCAAGAATAATTTCTGTGGGTACCTATATCTACACATAGCTCCAAAAATCATAAAAATCTACTGCCGGGAAATTGGTTTTTCATTTTACGGTTCAGTCAACGCATTCGGTAAATAATTGTCAATCTCAGAGATTACATATATAACTTTTTTTTGGAAGAGGTTCATAAAATGTGAAATAAAGAAGTCATAGTATTTACCTATATGTACTCAATATTGTTTATATGGTTTTCTCGGTTTTATTTCACGACCAAAAAAAAATCATGACGGCTTGAGTATTATCGGTGTTTCATTTATTGCTTTAAAATATTCGCGCATTCGATAGAGTACAACAAAAGGACATTGTTAAACTATTAAAAACAGAACAAATCGAGCATACGCTAATACGCATGCTTAATGAGACAAACACAAAATAAAAATAAGAATGACAGTAGTCGAAACACCATATTTGGACCTAAAAGGAGGAATGCGACAGGGAGACTCACTCTGACCGATAATGTTCAACATGGAACAAGGGCATAGATTTGGTGACCATAAAATGATCAATATAGTATGTTATGCCGCTGGCAATGAGGATGACCTGTAAGGGCAACTCAATACCTACATTTAATGCAGCAGCTGAGGAGTACAACATGCAAATTTCAGCAGCAAAAACCAATATATCGCAAAGGAAAAAGATATAATTCTTAGGTAAAAAGATCATGTTGATAATAAAAGTTTGAAGGGATTCTTTGAAGGGCATCCTTTTGTATTGCGATTCTCAAAATTTTATATAAATTTATTATAAGTATAAATATTTTTCTTACAAAAAAATAGATCGATGGTATTAGTTGGTGCACTGGAACATACAAAATAATATCGATCAATTCTATAATATATAATATTTATTTCACACTTTTGAGTGTAATATTTGTCAAGAAAATGTTTGAACGTTCACTAATACCAAAAAAGATAGTACTCATCCCATTCATGGCGGATATGCGCATAAATATTTCTGATTTTACCATCTCACAGCCGCTGTAACCCGAAAACCGCACCTCTAAGGAAAAAAGTTCATTAGAAATGTTGCTACAAATAATCTGGTCTTTAATATGGTTGTCTCACATTTTCAATTTTCGAAAATACACATATTTGAGATTTTAACATCGCTGTAACTCAAAAACCGTAACTCTTTTGAAAAATTGTTCAATCTAAACGTTTCCGGATATTATCATATCTTTAATTCTGCCATCACGAATTCTCGATTTTCGAAAAAAATTGCCAACTTTACCCCCTTCTGAAGGTAAGGAGACTTCGGATTTGGTCATCAAAATCGGAGTACATTTACTAGATACAACGCGCGCACGAACCAAAAAAGCAGACTGTCGAATTGTATACCTCCTTTCTTTGCGTTTGTGAGTCAAAAAAATGTAAATTGTCATGTCACATTCTGCATGTGTTCCTAAATTCGATCCAACATACTACTTGATCAGTTGTTGCGCTATTTAAGTATGGATCATTCATGTTAATAAACCTCATGTTCGGATATGGGATTGAATGATTTATAAAATACAAAAACAACTACCAGCGTTCAGCAACAAACTGATATCCAGTACTGGCAGAATTTTGGAACCCGTACGTGGTCCAAAGATGGCATCATCCAACTTGATCGAATTCATTAAAACAGGCATATGTCAACTTATAATCAATGCCTTCACCCATATTCTGTTCGATATAATGGTGTGTAGCCTCATAATAATTTAGGTTAATCAGGTTTGCCTCTTTACGAATGTGAAATAAATATGAACAGCTAATTATATTTATTCAATATAGTCTGCGCATATGTTATTTATAATGAAACCTGTAGGAGAAGCGGATAGGTATGATGGGTAGGTATGGTTTTAATTTAATTAACGAGAGAACCCATTAAAATATAGTGTGAAATCTAGTTGCCATATAAAGCAAACGCACCGATGAATATTTGAGCGCTCATTCTCTCAAAACACAACACACACAGCGCTGACAAGTTCGATATTATTATCACTGTGAGCTCCGAAAATCCCGCAGCTCACAGACATATACACCTACCTACCTATAAATAATATAATTGGCCTAAAAGCATATCTGTGTGATGCTGTCTTTATTGCCGATCCGTTAAATGACAGGGAGGCGGCGGCATATTCCCATTTCGACTGCTCTGCCATGTCGAGTGAGAGAAAAAAACGTCTTAATGGACGCGAGCGAGCGGATGCAAAAATAACCGATTTATCTAATCCGGATGCGCTGCCGACTGTCCATCCATCCAGCATAGTATGAGTAATAGTGGTGGTCAAACTTGGCTCGTAAATTTATCTATGCAATGTCATTTTGTCGAAAAGCCAGCTGAAATACGATTTCTATGTGCAGTGCAACGGAAAATGAACTTAAAAATGTTGTTCAAATATGAATGACTCTATGTCAACAGCGGACAAAAGCCTACCAACGATGACAACAACTACTCGGTGAGCTAATACTCCATCCCACGTTGGATTACATCATCGTTGATAGGTGCAATATGATTGAATACAATTCAATAAATATATTGCAAACCTCTAGCCCTTTCATTCGGAACACATCACAGTCGAGTCAAGCGTATGATCGCCGATTTCGTTCTTGTTAGAAACTCATCAGATACACATATGACTCGAGGATGTGTCCGAAACCGAAGTCAAAGCGCCGCTGAGAAGTTAACAATAGGCCAAAAAGCTATATAGTAGTATAGGAGATTCAACTTTCTATACAAAACTAAGTGAAGCCCTGACTCTGTCAGGCTCGTGCGTCGTGATCTAGAACCAGATCTGCGCATTACGTTAGTGCGCACGTGTCACGTGACTTTTGAACTACTACCATGCAAACATGTGATCGACGTTAGTTTTAAAAGTGTAGGTTATGTTTGTGTCAAGAATCGCTTACGTAACCCTAACTTTTTCTTTTTCACCTCGCAACATTAATGTTGATACAAAACACAACGAACGTTTTTTTTTTAGCTAAATCAATCAAAACGCACTAATTGTGTATCAGAAATTTCCATATCGAAATCATCATAAAGCAACAAACAACTCTGACTTTGAAAATATAACCTTTATTAATCTGTGACTGCCAGTGTCACATACATGTTGATATAAGAGTTTGAGATATTTAGGGATATATTTCACAGTAGCAATCTTCACATCTTTCATTTTGATATAAAAAAAATTGTTGTGCCCAACATCCTCCAGTCGTGTCAACCTCTCTCTTTTGTTTATCATCTTATTCTATTTTACTTAAAATCAGCAAGCTTTTTTATTCACTGCATGTTCCATGTGGACACATTAAAGCTATTTTCTTCCCTTATATATTCAAATGGAATACATTCTAGACGTTGCGACTCTTATTTTTTTACTCTTCTCGCATTTCTTATCGCCTTCCATTATTGCCCAATGGAAATATTGACCAAAATACACACACACCACGTGTTCTTTTCCTTCCATGAAATGAATATGTATACATTTCTGTGACTACTACTACTATTATGGAGAGCTTGCGGAAAAATGCGGTGCATTTAGATACGCTGTTAGCGTTTATTGTGGTAGAACCGTGTTACAAATACCATGTCCCGTATTAAGTCGCTTTTAACATGTATTTTTATTAGAATAAAAACGTCGGTTATGGAGTCTAAGCAATACCAAAATTGTTCCTGGTATAAGATTGCGGTATATGTAGGTAATACTATCGCCTTCCAGGTCTCGTTATACTTATATGGTAGAGCTAAGCTACATGCGGGAAACCTTATGTAATAAACTTGCAAATACAGAGAAAGTAGGTAAACTGTAAGGAATTTCTTATATTTTTATCATAGATTTGAGAAAAAAATATAATCTAATATAAATGATTGATCAAAAGTAGTTAAATAGGTTACTCTGCCCTCCAATGATGAAATATCCTACTAGGTGAGCAAATACTCCAACCCACATTGCATTGCATCATCGCTGGTAGGTGCAGTAATAATGGAAATATGTATCAAACAATAGTCAAATCTGAGGTTCAGACATATTCTTATATATTAGGGTATATTTGGTGGAATTTTACAGCAAAAATGGATAATTTTCTTCCTCACTTTATAGAGATACTTGTTGCTGGCTCTGTCCAAGTTTTGTCTTATGTTGAAATCAAATGCCCACAAAATCAAGAGGAAACTTTAAAGTAAGAGTCAACTGTATTTTTTTATGTTTTGTTTCAAATTTTCCAGCAATTGATATATTTTCCTGAACATGACAGACAGTATATCTTGTCATGTTTAGGAAAATATATCCAGAAGGTTGCAATGGTAGCAACGATCTGTGATAATGTTTTATTTTTCAAAGTATATAACAGATTTTTGATATGTCTTGTTGCAATATGAACTAATAGCTTATTCGTGTATAAAATTAATGAATGAATTGATTTTGAATTCAGTTTTGTTGAAACATAATCGTCCAGCAAATTTTGTGCCAGTCCCAAATTATTATGTAGTCATCAATACTTCCGCTTAGAATCTATATATGCATAAAATAATAAATATATAATTTATATTATAATGAGACTCTGAAAGAGTCGCTGCATTCCATATATATATATATATCGTATTTATACATCAATGGATGTTTAGATAAGGACGAAGATAACTAAACAGTAAAATGATTAGTTTAATTTTAATTACGTCAATAATTCAAATATCCGGCATGGCCGGTTTGACATATATTTGGACAGCTCGTTTGCGAATTTCCATAAATTGATCGATTTGTAGAGCCACACAATGAAATAATATACTGTTGGTTATTTATTTATTTAAAACAAATGAGCATTCAATAGATGGAACCCCTTTTTATTTCACAATATCTAGAGTGATAACTCCAAGTCAAAGCTTTAAAGAAAGTATTCAAAATGTCTAAAAATGTATCATATATTTTCATTTGTATTTTACTTGTTTGGAAAGTATCACATTACTCGACTATATGAAAGCCTATGTTAATAATGACTGATAAACAACTTGAAATATTATATATAACTGTAACTCCAAACTATATTTATATGTAAAATGAAGTATATGAATTAAATGATTTTAAAAACAGCATTAATAGATAAGTGCTAATGTACCAGGGATGCAAGGACTAGAAAAAACACTAAATTAAGTTATCTTGGATTGAAAAAGGAATTTTATCACAGGAAAAACACATTTCTTATCGACACAGGAAAGAGTATCTCATTTGCGTAAAACCTAATTACTTCTAAAGGAATATTACACTTTTCTCATAGATTAGGTTACATTAGGTTAGGTTAGGTTAGGTTAGGTTAAGTTAGGTTAGATTAGTTTAGGTTAAGTCAGTATTAAAAGAATCTAGATAGATAAATGTAAAAGAAAAAAATATGAATAAAATCTCTGTAATCTGTTTCTCTAAAATGTTCGATTTTGGAAGAAATCCATTCAAATCATGATTTATTAAATTTATTTATAGTTATAGTTATAAATATAGTTATGGTAAGAATATTAAAAAAAACTTTCTTACGAATAATTGAACCGTCTTTATTTGTTGTTGCTCTTTTGAAGTAGATACCAAAAGTCTTCTATCTAACTACAATTGCACAACTTCAAAAGTAACAGCACAAATGGAATTAATGCTACTTCGTATTTTTCAGTGCACTAATTAATAAAGTCGGTCTACTTTTTTGGCAATAAATATCTACTTCACACTTTTGAGTGCAACATTGGTCATGAAAATCGTTGAACTTTCACTAATACCAAAGAAGATGGTACTTATCACATTACCCATATATATTCTTTGCTTGTACTTTTTATTATTCAGAGATTTCAAAACATCGTGGCGTAAGTATACACATTTCAGATTTTACCATTGCTTTAACTATTTTGAAAAATGTTCAATTTATTCCGGATATGGTCTCATCTTTAATTGTCCCGTCTCCGAATTTCGAGAACCCCTGCGTTTCTTAGAGGGAAGAAGATTGTCGATTTGAGTTTTACTCAATATGGGATAATTTCTTAACTCTCTTCTTTGAAATGAATCAAAAATCATCCAAATCAAACTGCCATACATAGAAAAGCTAATATACAACCGAATTGGAACACCTCCTCCATTTTTTTTTGAAGTCGGTCAATAAAATAAATGGACGCTCTATAGAAAATCGAGCGAGAATGAACGAAATAGCCCATATAGATAACAAACAGTGTGTGTAATGTGAAGCACAACATCTTTCCAATTGTCTCGAAACTTCGATCACACTTTCTTTCGTTCAACGAGATCACCTGCTCAGACAGATATAGCCCATCCTCTCTCGTTCTATTATTCTTCTTATTCTTATTCTCTAACATTGTTGTACAGATCGGAGAAAAGCGAGCGCAGGGTGGAACCACATTCATTCATTCATTCACTCACGAATCGCAGATAATAATCGATCAATCCAAATACACATATCTACACAACACAACAACACAATGAAGCCGCAGCTTATATCTCAAATAAGCAGCTCTCTTTTCCAGAAGGAACTCGCTCGCTTTATTTTTTTCTCTTTTCTTTCTCTGAACAAAATTCCCCTCACGCCAGCAGAAGCAGCATTAGAAGTATAAACGCTATTTTTGATCACCTTAACGGTGTGATGATTGTTGGTATTGTTGTGCAGAATGCGACAAATACCTGAGCGCAGGTAGGCCGGGGAATAGACATTTAGATACAAAATTTTTACCAAAAAAATTGGACCGACTTTATTATATCTATCTGTCGGCAATCTGATTATATAGTTATCTGTTTCTCCGACCGTCGGTCAAATCCCATTAGCTTTGATTCCACAAAAAAAATCTGGTGTGTCCACTCACAAGACATTCCTACCGCTCGCAGATATTTTACACTATTACAATACTCTCCTTACATAGCGACGATAATAGCGGTAGTAAAGTAGAAATCCTCTGGTCGAATCGTGCTACCACTCATTTCCTTTCAGCATGTGAAGACAAACAACAATGGTCATGTAACATTTTTTCGTAAGATGAAATGTTTAGCCAGAATCTGAAGAAACATGTGGAAAATACGGAATTTTATTCAACCATAACTTTTTTTTTGTTTTTTTTTCTTCTCAGAGATGGCGCTATATGTGGGTGGTAAAGGGCTTTCAGAAGAATACATCCGGCAAGTTTAATCAAAATCCTTGGAGCCGTTTTCCAATCCTGTTTTTCGGCTATAGCTCAACACCCAGTGTGTATAGGATTCTCATTTAGTGCCACCGATGAGTGGTTTTGGTACCAAACAAAATAAAAAAGATAGCAACAAAATACACCGATCCGTTCCCGAGATAATGCTGTCACAGACAGACAGACAGACAGACCAATGGCTGAAAATATGTTTATTAGGCATAGAAAACTCTGAAACGTCAACATTTGTAAAAATCTCGATACCAAAAATTTCACACGATTACAATACTTTCCTTATACAGCTACTATAGTAGCGTAGGAAAGTAAAATAAAACTGAATAGCGTTCGTGAAGTAATTTTATTCTGTGGTTCAATTTTGTAGGGCACATAATCCATCCAAATTAGCATTTTTCTTTAAAAAAAACCACTTAGCTGCTGGCCTCATATGATCGGAATTTGTTCCTTGATAAAAGATAAAATTACTCATTGACATTCAGATCATGTTTCATAATAATAATACTTTATTCAGGCGAACATACAAATCTTATTATGAGCCCTTCAAACCCGTACGGAGATGCGAGCAGTATCTGAGTGTAGACTTTAAATCAATAATGATTTAAAATCTGCAACCTTAACATAATCTAAATATCCATACTAATATAATACAAATAAACAAATAATAAAATGAAAATACAACAGAACCAAAAATGTAAATATCACCATATGATATAAAACGTATTAAATATTAATACAGAAATTTCATAAGAACTATAACAATATATTATAACTTCATATTATTTAAAATACATCTCTTAATATGAAGTTTAATACGCCCTCTAGAAAAGTTTAGTTTTTTTAGGTGATTATCTAAATTATTAAAAATTGGATCGATATGAACTTGGTTTTGGTCAATATTTAATTTAGTTTTATTTACTGCAAGCGATTTATGTCTAGAACATACAGATGCTTCTGCAATAGTATACTGTTCCCGTAGAATACAATAATTATTTATTAATGCTACCAAAATATATTTCAACAATCGTTTCTTACTGAAAAGGTTGTTTTGCTTATTAAACGTTAAAATTTTGATTTTGATCATATTTACAATTTAGATTATTCTAACAAATATGTATTGTCACACTTAAAACACTCGATTTTGACATGTTAAAAGTCACTTTATGATAATTAAACCATTTTCTTATAATTTTTAAAGAATGTAACTTCATACAATAAAACCAGGTATTTCAAGTTGGAAAAATCCATTAATATAGGCATTATATAATAATGGACCCAAAGTTGAACCTTGAGGGACTCCACAAGTGACTTAGCTGTAAGAACTTTTCAAACCATCAATGACAAAGCACTGAAATCTTTTTAAGACATCGTTCCGTATCAAATCATTAAAAATCGCTCTAACACCATGATCACTCATCAAAATCAATAGAAGTTCATATACTACCGTGTCCAAAGCCTTCGCTAGATCCAGAATTACAGCTATTACCGATCTACTATTTTCAAGTTGATTACACATGAAGTTATTGACATAATTTAAAGCATCATTAGTTTTAGCTGAGCTATTTATAATCCACCGATAACATCTGTAAGGCATGCATTTTTCAAATGCTCCTGACACCTATAACTTAGCCCGGTCATTTTGGCTCTTAAGTGGAAAATATTTTGCCCCAGCACCACGTACGATTTTCCCGTTAGGTGAGAGCTCTTCCATCGATATCTCTTTGGAATATTGCAGCGTGAAGTATGCTCTCCTACACGAGGAATTAACGAGACGAGACGAGAGAGTGAGAAAGAGATGATAGTAAAGTTGGCTTTTACGATAAGATCAAGAACGAATATCGTCGGTGGTGCCGGCATTTCCCTGCAGAATGCATAATTCACAGGAAAAATTAACACAACGGCGCGATGATATGGCGCTTCACTTTGTCGCTAGCAGAGGGACAAAAATGGATAAAGGCATGGAAAGGTTTTCATATGCTCTCTTAGGTGTGGATATAAAAGTTTGCGTCCCTTGCGGCTCATTTACCGTCACAATTTATGCTTTCCGTGAAACAGTTTACCTTTAAAAGTGTTTATTTCTTAATACACAACAATAAATATTTAGAAACTGTAAGAAATAGAGGAACAGTTAAATGGGCAATTCTTGGATAAATTTCCTTGGTAACTTTGTTGTTTTTTTTAAATGGGCGCCATATTAAATTTAATAGAGCATAAAATTAGATGTACAAACAAGATTTTCTCTCATAAATTTGGCAACGTTATAAAACAATAAATAGCAAATGATATTCTATTTGATTATTGTTTAGAAGGAATTTGATAGTGATAAATATTTTTTACAAAGAATGGACCGAATTTATTAGCTGAAAATTACAGAATAAAATTAATTCTCCTAGTGCTGGTTCTTTTGGAGTTGGTGCCTACAACAACAAACTACAACGGCACAACATCAAAATTGTCGGCACCAATAAGATTAATTTTATTTTGTATTTTTAGTGCAACAACTAATAAAGTCGGTTCAATTTTTTGTAAAAAAAAATTATTTCACATTTTTGAGTGTCATGGAAATTGTTGAACGTTCACTAATACCCAAAAAGATATATGCTCAACTCAATTCAAATGTTGCTGCATATAATCTTTTCTTTAATTTGGCCGTCTCATATTTTCAATTTTCGAAAAAAAATTGCTCTTCTACGGAAATACGCATAACACCTATTTAAGATTTAACCATTGCAAAACTCGGAAACCGTAACTCTTTTGAAAAAATGTCCAATTTAAACGTTTCCGGATATGAAATTTTATTTCTGCCATTTCAGATTCCAATTTTCGAGAAAAATTGCCCCCTTCATCCTTTTTGGGGGCGGTTTTTGGAGGAAAGAGGATTTTGGATTTGAATTTTTCTGAATATGGGACCATTTCTCAACTCTCCTCTTTCAAATGAAACAAAAATTGTCTAAATCGGAGTACGTTTACTATGCAAAATGCGCGAGCAGCAATAAAAAAAATTAACAAAAAAATCTCCTTTTTTTGAAGTCGATTAATAAAGCATTATCATCAAGCTGATCGATTGAAGCATATTCTATTTTTAATTTAATTTTTAATATCAATTCGCTGCCGAAATACAGACATTTCAGACTTTACCACTGCTGTAACTCGAAAACTGTAACTTCATTTGAAAAACTTCCAATTTAAATATGGCTGCATATAATCTCTTCTTCAATTTGGCCGTTTCATATTTTCAATTTTCGCAAATAATTGCCTCCTTCACATAGCGGAAATACAAATGTTTCAATCATTACTATTGCTACAACTCCAAAACCTCATTTGAAAAAATGTTCAGTTCAAACATTTCCGGGCAGTAGTCGTATAATTAATTATACGTTCTCAGCTTTTCAATTTTTGAGAAAAATTTACCCCTCCAACCCATTTAGGAAAAGTTTTCGGAGAAAATGATATATCGACAGAGTAATTTTAGTTTTTTCATAATATTCAATAAACCTTTGTACTTGTATTTGTTCTGGAAATAGCATAAAGTTACAAATAAATTATTCAAAAACATCAACTAATCCAAAGCTTCAAAAATTCAACGTCAGATTTAATACATATCCTCATATAGTTAGACATTCTCATAAAAATATATTTATAGTTCATTGAAGTCATCAGAAACCTTTCTATTTGGGCTTATACTTCACTTCCTTTTAAAGTTAATTTCAGTGACCTACATGTGTATGTAGAGGTAAACCTACGTGAGATCCTGACATCCCGAACGTTTCGTTCATACTCAGCTGCTGCACTGCACAACTTTTTTCCTTTATCTTTTTTTTTTTTGTTAATTCCACGTAGATTATGATGTATTCATGCAACACAATCATGCGCTAATGAACGGTTGATTTTTTTCTCTCTCTTTTATCGCTCGGAAATAGAAAATGCAATGAGTGCCCATAAGAAGAGAAGACATTTTAAGGTGTGCAATTTTAAGTTAATTCGATAGCTGGTGGAATATTTTCATTATGGACATGCTTGGGATTGCTGTTAGAACGGTTATTTGTTCAGAAAGTTTGAAATTGTCTGAAACATGTCACAAATTTTCTCTCAAGATTTGAAAAGAATATAAGAATATCTCAGGTTCCGTTTATCGGACGTCCCGGAGAAAAAAAAAATAGAGCTAAATCGGCCAAAAGAAAAATCTGGAAATATCAGTAATTTTTATTACAGTTAGCTGTATTTAATATAACCTACTTTAACAATAAATTTGAACAAATTACCTATGTTGCTCTAGATGAGGTAATTTAAGTTAAGTGTAATTAAATGAGAATTAAACACAAATAACTGCCCCAACATAGCTTTGTATTGTCCAGGACGGACGACACTTTAAGAGCATTTAAGGCGTCATTTTTTTATTTTAGTTCTAGGTTCCAAGTTGTTTAGCCCTAGTTGTCTAGGTTTCTTCTAAATTCGGTTATCTTATGGACAACCGACATTGTCGATAGAATACTCGTAAAATAACTGATAAAGGAAAATAATATTCCAAAGTTTTTGTTATTGTAGAGAAACGTATATATTATTTCTGCTTCTTTTGTTTTGTTTCTGTCATTTCAAGGCCTACCGAGAGTCCTACTTCTTATAATTTTCTTTTATAAAGTATTAGGTTTTTGTTACAGTTAATTGTGTTTAATTCTCATTTAATTACACTGAACTGAAACTACCCCATCTACAACGACATAAGTAATAGAAAATTTTTGTTATTGTTGAAGTAGGTTATATAAAATATAGGTAACTTTAAACTTAAATATATTTTTTTATAAGTCTATAAGGAATAATCATGTCGAAGTCGCGGTTTTCATCAGTAACTGCAATTTTTCACGTTCTTTCTTTCCACTGAAACATAAAAATACCATTGCATTTGAAATTTTCGAGAAATACATCAAAATCTGCGACTTTGTCATATAACGCCAAATACCGATCCGGAGAATAATTAAATTCAAAATGTTATTATTCCAGTAGGGGCGCCCCAAAAGCGTTTCAAAATGAAACAAAAGTTATTCAAAATAGGTCATACCAAAAAAAAGTTATACACGTATTTTCCAAACCAACATTTGTACTACTCCCCACCCGTTATTTTACAAGATAAAGAAAAACCTTTAATAAAAAAAGCAACGTCCTTTAATTATGGGTCACCCAGTAGTTCACTAAATAACTGTCACTACAATAAAACATCTCATATCTGCATGCGATTTCGATATTTTCAATACTACTTTGAAATATGCATTCTTGTGATCCGTTTGTTTTAAAATCATTCATGAAAATCATTCGAAAAATATGAATAACATTTTACTCATCCAAT
The DNA here is from genome assembly GCA_958507055.1 of Crioceris asparagi. Taxonomy (NCBI): domain Eukaryota; kingdom Metazoa; phylum Arthropoda; class Insecta; order Coleoptera; family Chrysomelidae; genus Crioceris; species Crioceris asparagi. The sequence continues at coordinate 29,641,391 of OY293830.1, read as the reverse complement.
TAAATTTAAAATTTCACTTGCAAATACCAATTTCCAACAATTAAAATGTTATAATCGCCGTTCGTAGTGGCTCTGTGTGTGTTCTGCTAAAATGTATTTTCTATATAACAAACTAGAAGATTAGACAGCCGTTGGGAATGGCGTCAATAATTCACTCCTTCTAGTTGATATCAATATTAAACAGCATCCGAAATAGCTATGACAGAAAGGCATTAGTCGCTATGCATCGCTTTATGAATATTTTAGAAGATCTAAAAGCAAATCTATGTGTTGCCGTCAAAATTTCTAAAATATTTAATCATTCATTCCAACATTCGACCATGGATAGCCAGGCTAATAGAAAATCGATGAGGTCATATCATATACGAAGTAGGTATATATTTATTGGTGGATGCAGGTCAAACACTGATGGGGTTAAAAGTTAAAAGCTAGATAGGAACTACGAACGATTTTGAAGCGGCAGTAAATTGTTTTTGTTCAAGACAGACGATAGATTTTTCCTGTACAGCTCTAGATATATCACTCCAGCTTCGGAAAATGCTGTATCGGAGTATTTTTCATTCTCAAATGATCAATTGGAATCTATTTATTAATACTTTGGACACCCTTATAAAGCATATTGCCTTCAGGAACGAATATGTGATTTGGCATAGTTAAAGTATATAAGAAGAAGGAGTACAAGTGCAAAAATGATAATATGTGATACAAATGAAATTTAAAAAAGTGGTTAAGTGCGTGTCAAACACTCAACCAAAGGGTTCTGTACCATTGTTAAAGCTAAATTCCACGGCTTATGAGATATAGACCTCTAACAGACGGATGGACAGTGTGTAGTTCTCCCATTTCATCTATTTGGTACGGAATCCTAAAAAAATAATATATTAATTATAGACGAACCTACACGCTTTGATAGAAGACCCTTATAAAAAAAATAAAAGACGCATAGGAGAAACTGTCAACTATTTAAAAGATGTTAAGGAGAATATACGAAAATGGACGGACCACTTAACTTATCTTCAACATTTTTAAGAAACTTATAAAACATCACTCGAAGTAACAGATATGGAACGCCTTCAGCCAAGCCAGACAGACTGACAGATTTGTGCATAATATGTTTCTATTTTTTCAAGGTACCCATTAAACAAAACAATGATATCGTTAACCAATTTAAATGAATAATTTTCTTGTAAATTAGTATACGAGTGTGGCAAATGCCACATGTTACATATATAAAACTATTTTTAACATAACCCCAGAGGAAAAAATCCAGAGGTGTGAGGTCCGGTGATCTTGGGGGCCAACTAATGTAACTGTGGGCAAATGCAAATGCCGCAATATGGAAGAATCCAATATGGCGTCCATGAGAAAAATTGAAGTTAGTGTATTTTTCTCGGAAATGTATGAAAAAATTAAAAAGTACATAGTTCGAAAGCACATATGAAGTTGAGGAAAAAGTATTAGATCAGTTTTTTGTTACATATAAAAATAAAAAAAATCGAAATAGACGATTTTCGATTTTATTTTTGATAACTTCGGAACTAGTCGGAACTCATTATTTTGGTGCCATGTTATTGAGCTCAAAATTCTGCACTACTTTCCCCATTTAACCGACTCTCTATCTCCATGATGAACAAATTTAAGTAAATGTTAAAATATTAATAGATTTAAAATATCCATAGAAGAGCAGGAAATAAATTACCAACATAAAAGATAATAATTATCAACAGCTTGATATTTTCCGACATATAAATAACTTGAACCCTTTTATTACAACAATATATAATATTTATCTAGCCATCATCTCTTATCTATTTTTCTAGCTAGACATTTAACGCAAAAAAACTCCTTAAACATAATTATTTTCAACGATAAATCACTACTTCTTGACAGACAGCTACGTTATTCGAGTCATAATCTTGGTGCATGGAATTTTACATCAGTAATTTACTATACATATAAAATTAACACTTTGATAAATGCCCTAAAGCTGAAGAACTGGTCGTTTCTCGCCTTAACATTGATTATTTTATAAGAAAATACAATGTACGAGTATATTCAGTACTTAAAGTTCGTGGAGTTGTCCACTTCAGTACTATGACTAAATTAAAGTTTAAATATGTGTATATTAGAAAAACATGGGGAATGGGAATTTTCGTCTTTTTTCTTGAATAAGCTGAAAAATATTTAATTTAAAGTTACAAAAAATATATTTAAAAGCCCCACAACAAGCCCTTTTATTGGATATGTCACACTATGACTTTTTTTTTCATCTTACCCCCCCAAAAGTGACCCCCATATTCAGATTTCGTTTATTCAGCTCTGCATTTGGGTCACTGTTTCCGTTTTTTTTTGGATTTATGGAACCCCAAAAAATGTTTAATTATAATAAAATTATAAAAAAATTAAATATATAAATTATTAAAATTCCAAAGCATTCCATACCATGATTCCATCAGATAGATGATGGAATGATCATTATGTTTGTTCTTTGTTTAGCCTACTATTTGAAATAGAGAACAAAAATGCCGGAAATTAATTCCGAAACAAAAAAATAACGTTAACTCAAAACATATTATCCTCAACTTAATGTTTTTACAAACAGAGAAATTGTTAGAAACGATTTCAGTGTGTGTTGTTATCGTGGTCGTTTTCTGATCGTGGAAATGCAATTTTCGTCGGATACTCTCCACAATAAGAAAACACGTTTTCTTCCATCCATTCTACCATGTGGCCTCTTTTTTTTTTGTTATCCACAGTTTACCCGAGTACCACACGAATTCAATTTGATCCCAATGAAATCTGATTTGAGCAAAAATTATCCTTACCCCAATCAGAAAATGATAGGATTAAGATCTACTTCCAAGGAAATGGTTCTCAGTCGGTCTTTTTTTCTTCTTCTGTGAGCTGCTGTATCGTCGAAACATAAACTCACCCCAGAGAAATTTTCATTTAAAATATATATATATATATATATATAGAGAGGTCGTCTTATTTCATTTATTTTGCTCGTATTGTGAAGAGATAGAGAAGACTTTTCAATTTCATTTTAACTTCTCGGAAGAAGGGGGAAAAGTTTCTCTCTCTCTGATTTCTCGTTCTCGACGACAGGATAATCACGTTATGGAGAGTAATAATGTCATAGATAAATTAATTTCGCATTAATGCGTAAAGTTTCCCAAGTTTGTGGTGGCATCACCGCACCAGCAAAACTGTATGGTTTCTCGTTCGACCAAAAGCGCGCAAAAAATGGAAATGTGGCAAAGCTTGCGTTATGTCATGGAAAATTATTATTGTTCGCGCGAAATTATGAATGTATAATTTCTCAGAGGACGAAAGGCAAAAAGCAAGCAACGGCGAGGAGGGACGGGGAAGAGTCTCGATGGTTTAATAAGACATTCTTGTAGATAAATGTGAATAACGGGATATTTATTGTTCCTATATATGTATATAGAAATTTTGAAGCAGTAAAGAAAAGGTGTATGCAATGCTTATTACGATTTCATAAAAACAAACATGTGGGAATTTTGCGAACAAAGTTCTTTATGGCGCAATAAGAAGAACACGGAAAAAAGTATCCTACCAACACTTTTGCACATTGAGCTACAACACGGCTTGCTCCATTCAGTATAGAAAAGGCTGAGTAAGGATGTACCTACATTATTTTTGATTTTGATTTTCTTATTTTATTTTCTTAATGGGAATGTCATAATTTTATATTTTTAACGAAAAACTGGCCATTTTCTGTATTCAAAAATACCAAATACATGGGTATTAACATAAAAAAATATTAAATGCAGGGTGCTAAAAATTAATATATTTTTATTTGTTGCTTTCAATGTTATACAAATTATGCATAAAAACAAGTATGCGTTTGAATCGCAGCCCTTAGCAACAATTAATAAGTTCTTAGTTACCACTGCATTTTAATATTATTGTTATTATTGAAAAGTGAAAGCAGAAAATGAAAATATATTAATTTTCTAGCACCCTATATTTCATATATTTTTATTTTAATACCGATGTATTTTTGAGCTCAGAAAATTGCCAGTTTGCCGTTTATAATATAAAATTATGGCCTTTCCATTTAAAAAAGATAATGATGATGTCCTAATTTGGAAGGTGGAGGGGATAAAATGATGCTGTTGGCACAAAAAAGTACAAAATTAAAATAAAAAATCGACCTGTCAGAGCTTTTTCTCTATATGTTAATATTTTAGAAGTTATTGAAGCGTTTCCGTACTTTATGAACGCACTGTATATATAAAATTGAACGTCTGTGTGTACGAGCTGTATTGGCTCTTAGATTATTCGAGATATCCCAACCTAATTTTGCATAATTTAATATACCTTGAGTTAAAGTACTGGCATACTTTCAGTACCCGTGGGACTCTACCGAACGCCGAGTCACACAAAAAGGGTTTTTTGTGCCTTCAAAGGCAACATGATGTTTCGAATCTTTTAAGTGGATCAACGCCTTCTCTTAGAATAATTAAGATTTTCAATTAAAGCCCAACAATTCGAAACACATTGAAATAAATTAATTGATTTAATTATTTATATTGCCCATACTTCACTATGTAAAAATATACGAGCTTGCCTGAAATATCAGCGCATGCGCACTTAACTTTGACGAGAGTAAGAAAGATCTGTTACTAGATGGATCCAAAAAATGCTTTTGACTTTGGCGATCCAAATAGTATTGAGATGATTTTTTTCTATGGTGTCCTAAACGTTTGCGTATAGTCAATCATTTGCTTCTACACTAGCCACATGCGTTACCAAGTTATTAATGATATTTTCTACGTAGCAATAATATAATAGTGTGTGACTAAAGGTTACTCACTCACAAAATGACTACAGTGCATTAGTTTAATGAAATCAATATTCCAATATCATATAAGTATATATTTATATGTATGAACTCGTATTGATTAAAAAAAAAATAGCTGACAGCCAACAAAGCGTCATGTTAGAGTACCTACATGTGACGATTATAACTATGTGTCATTTTTGTCGATGATGGACTTGTTCCTCTTGTTAGATGTTGAGTGCAGATTGTTTATTGCGTGTTTTTATAGTTGAAAAATATGATGAATACTCGAAAATGATCGATATCCATAATGGTAATTGAATGGTATACCCCTACTGTATAAAGTGTCTGGATGTTTTAGCAATTTAGGAATTGATTATTCCATTGTGGTCAAGTCAAACAGTAGTTGGTATTATTGCCATTGTCCAGTGGTAGAGTAAGAAATATTTAACAATTAACACTGTCAACTTTCACAATGATATCTAATCTAATTATATTAAACGAGAAATGCTTGTATATATATATATATGCAAATTTTATCTTGGAATCTGGACTACCGATTTCGATGAAAATTCGTATGTATGGGTTCCAGAGTATATTGAATCGATTCGTTTTAGTCAAATTCACAAAATCGTTTCCAGCAATTAATATTCTCATTTGAAGAGTTCTATAGATTATATGTCAGATAGCGATATGAACCTATTAATGTCATAGGGAGAAATAGTCCTATGGTAAAGCTTCCGGGTAATTATCTAGAGTTTCCCTGGGATCGAATCTCGATCACCTCTAAGTTTTTTTTAACAAAACCCGTTTTTTAAATAAAAGATATTAATATGAATTTCTAATAATTTAATTGAAAATTTTCAATGAATATTTGTACATACCTAATATATTGCGACCCTCAAGGTAGATATTAGCTAATGCAAGGAAGGGTTAGCAGATTTTGGTAAAAATGAGCGAAAAGCGGTTTTCGGAGTCGAGAAATCTATTGACGATTCTTTTATATTTAATCGGTGTGACCCTCGAGGTCCACACTAGCTATTTCAAGAATGGCTCGGCAGATAAAAGTTTCAGTACCTATGTATAGTGTTTGCGGGTTGATGCAGCTGAGTTTTGGTATATTTATTATCATTCATATTACACATTCATATTTATTTCGAAATCTATAACTTACCAATATGTGAACAATAAAAGCAGTATTTACCGATCGCAATACATTTTAACCAGAGATATGCACATTTTTTAATAAGCTTAAATATCCTTAGTAACTCTTATAGCCCTACTCTAAATTCTGTGTTACCCAACACCCTAGCAAAGCTCGGTCGCCCATATATTTATAATAAATTAAAATAAAAATGATATACATTATTTAAGGCACTAACCTTTTATCACTAATAAATAATAATGTTATCACTCGAAAATGCACATGTATGCATTCTATAAAACTAGACACGCAATTGTTTTAGAAAAAATAGTCGAGTCTATTTTTAGCTTGATAAATTTCAGTATAAAATTACTAGCCATATAAACGTCAAAGTTTATTTCTTCTAAATGAGCACCTTATTAATGTTTCATCCATAAAAAGACGGTCTTGATTCATGATACCAGGACAAACAATTTCATTATGTTTTTTTTTTAATCTATAAATCTACACATCTTAATAAATATTTTTTACAAAAAAATGGACCGACTTTATTAGTTGTTGCACTGAAAAAATACAAAATGATATTAATTCTATTACTAACTAATAAAGTCGGTTCTATTTTTTGTAAAAAATATTTATTTCACAACTTTGAGTGTAGCATCAGTCATGAAAATTGTTGAACGAACCAAAGAAGATAGTACTTATAGTGTTACCAAGTATAAGGCCTACTTGTTACTTGTTATCATACAGATATCTCAAAATATCGCCACCCAGATATACATATTTCCGACTGCTGTAACTCTAAATAACTTTTTTGAAAAATTGTTCATTTTAAATCTTGATAACTACATATAATGTCTTCTTTAATTTGACCGTCTCATATTCTCAATAAAAAAAAATGCCCCTTCCACATAGCAGAAATACATCTATTACATACTTCAGACCATTGCTGTAACCCGAAAACTGTAACTCTTTTCAAAAAATGTTCAATTTAAACATTTCGGGATATGGTCCCGTCACTAACTTTCAAATCTCTAATTTTAGATTCTCGGAAATATTTGCCCCTTCCACATAGCTGAAACACGTATTTCAGACTGTAATTCGGAAACCTGTGATTATTTTAAGATATGTCCAATTTAAACGTCTCCGGAAATATAATTTCCTTTAATTCTGCTGTCTCGGATTTTCAATTTTCTGGAAAATTTGCCCCCAATAAACCAATAAAAAAAAATCATCAATATCGGATCACGTATACTATGAGAAATTCGCAACAATGATTAAAAAAAACATGCAATACAAACAAAATTGTATACATCCTCCGTTTGGTTCGTCGGTCAATAAAATTATAACAGGCCGATGTCTGTACTTAATAGATATTTAAGAAAAACAAATTTGAGATATTTTTATTAGAGAAACAGAAGCCAAAACAACAGTTTTCTTTTTATCTTTCTGTCTGTATGTTTGTACGCGCATCACGCAAAAACTACTGCATAGAATTGAATGCAATTTTCACCGATGTTTTGCTGGAGGTCCAACTTAAATTATCGTCTGTCTGTCTATCTGTAACTTTGCATAAACGTCACGCAAAAACTAACGCGCCCAAAGTCGCGTACAAAAGCTAGTCTCTGAATATAAGTGAACCTTTTCTTCGATGACTAATAACTAATAATTTTTTCAGTCAACTCTACGATATTCTATTTCAATTAATCTCCCTAGTTTCCGTTTCTCCATATCACATAAAAATGAGTTGAAACGAGAATAAGCTCAACATTTCTCATCTACATATTCATATATTTATTATACCGACTGTGGTCAATACTCCAGAGAGGGCGTGAATTTAAAAACATATCAACCCTTCATTACCCAGGTATATGCATACCATGTCAAATACTAATATTCCGTCTACGTAGCAATGTCACGCGATATTGTGGCTCCGCACAGTGTTCCATCCAACGTCCAACTGAAGGAGGAGAAATATATACACCCTCAGCCAGCTAATTCAAAAGTTACAGCGCCGCTGGATTTCCAAAGTCCTTTTCTCTGCATCTGATTTTTGGTAAATTGAATTAGACATACTCTGGCACCACCTATGAAGGGGCCCTCCATGAAAAGCCCTACGGCCATGAGGCTCCGTTTTCCAGCGAGTCGCGTGATGATATAAACCACAACCAACCCTAATTACCGTGAAAGCACAGATTGGGCCCTATATATTTTTTTTCTAATTAGTGCACTGGTTTGTTAGATTCTCTCTTTTGTATACTTTATATTATAATAAAATATAGAGGTTTTTGCATTATATAATACATGAAATATCACATTATCAAATTAGCTCCTAGAAAGTTCAAATAAATATAATGGAAACATATTAAAGTACCTAAATAAATAAAAAAAGATTGGACTGACATTATTTGTTAGTTGGTGTACTGAAAAATACAAAATAATATTAATTCTATTGGTACTGGTACCTAGTTGTAGTTAGATAGATGTTTGGCATTAACTTCAAAAGTACCAGCACCAATAGAATTAATGTTACTTTGTATTTTTCAGTGCACCAACTAATAAAGTCGGTTCAATTTTTTTAATAAAATCGTCATAAAATCATCCAACGTTCACCAAAGAAGCTAATACGTAGCTTATACTTATTCGAGATTTCAAAATATCGTGGAAATACACATATTTCAGACTTTTCCAATGATGTAACTTTCTTTTGAAAAATGTTCATTTCGAATGTTGCTACATATAATCTATTCTCTATTTTGGCTGTCTCAAATTTTCGAAAAAACTGCCCCTATCACATGGCGAAATACACATATTTCACATTCACGGAAACCCATGTTTTTTTTTGGAAAATGTCCAAATCAAACATTGCCAGATGTTGTCTTTAATATTGTGGTCTCAAATTTTTGATTTTCAAACAAAATTGCCCCCTTTGGGGGAATTTTTTGAGGGGAAGGACACGTGGAATGTCGATTTTTTTCCAATGGGACTAGTTCACAATTCTCCTCTATCAAATGAAGAAAAAATCATGAGAATCGGAGAACGTTCATTATTTATAAATATTTTTTACAAAATACTGGTTATTAGTTGGTGCACTGAAAAACATGAAATAATATTATTTATATTGGTGCTGTTTCTTTTCTGCAGCTGCAGTTAGATTGATAATTTATAGCATCAACTTTCGCGGTTTTCGAAAGGAAGCAATTTTCGGATGTGAGTTTTCATGAATATGGGACCATTTCTTAAATCTCCTCTTTCAAATGAATCAGAAATCATCAAATTCGGAGTACGTTTACTATATACAACGTGCTTACAAACCAAGAAAAAGCAGACAGTCGAATTGTATACCTCCTCCGTTCGGGGTTCGTCTGTCAAAAAGGCTCGAACATCCATAAAAAATAATAAAAGAATATGCAGACAAACAGTCGAATTTTATACCTACTCCGTTTGTTTTTTTTTTGGTCAAAAATAACAATACAATGTTGTTTTGATATTTGAAAATTTCTAAATTCTGTTATTGACCGAGTTTTGAACCATCTGTAAATTCAAAGTGTGATACTTTGCATGTATTTTCATGTTATTTAGAATTCAAATATCCTAAAAATTTTTGATGATACCGACAGCGAAATAGTTTCAATCGGTGAATAAAATTAAGTAAACACATATCTGCTGCTAAAGTTTCATATGAACTCAACAGCTGTGAAAACATATTAACAGATGATTTTTAAAAAATATTAGAGATCTGGTACCTTAGTTCATTCAGAATATTTATTGGGCATATGTCTAGATCGTACCCATACTGATTCTCTCTCCCATTCTTTTCATCTTATCCACGGAAATACATTCATATTATTTCTTCCAGTCTCTTTTTTGGTAAAAAATACCCCAATAGCTACTCTGTAGCGGAAACAGCGGCCCATTTTCTGAATATTCCATTTGCTGTCGTTTCGACTCTTCATATAAATAGGTTTATCACGTTTTGGTTATAATATGACAACTGTGTGCGATTTTCAAATCTGAAGAGTAGAACATTAGAAATTGTAGGCTTTCCATAAGAAAATATAAGATATTTGACAGTTCGAAAGGACTTTTCAATGCCTTAAAAACTAACTTTCCATTTTATGGTATCAGAACTACTTATAAGTCTACTACTAGATTTTATTAATCACAATAATTCTCTTGCTTAGGTCAAAATTTATACACTTTATTCTTATTTATTGTTTCCAATATTGCATTGTTTATTTTATATTCATATTAACATTAAAGTCATTAATTCTAGTACACCATTTATAACTTAGCAATAATCGTAGGCCTACAGGGATTATTTAATTGATTATCTAACCATTTTTTTTTATTTTTTTTTAATCTATACGATAATATTTCAATAATTCCGCGATTCAAATAATCATTTTTTCAGCTTTCTGTACATAATAGTAATATTTTTTGCATTAATTAACAAGGTTTTATTAGCTTGGTATGTAACGGAATGTTTGGACACGATTTTCACCCACTTAAAAACATCGGATCGACTTGAAACTTTGTACACTTCTAAAGGACCGATGACAATACAATAATTTCATATTACGTAGGTGCGAGTGGGAGTCCTTGAAGGGGTGTTCCATACCTATATATCTGAGCCCTACGGATGGATTCACGTGGAATTTTCGATATGCATGTGTGTTGGTAGGATATGTGATGGTGTGTGAGTGCGAGTGGGACTCTTTGGTGGAGGGTCTCATACCCTACTCGGAGTCTTATGGATGGATTTTTGTGAAATTTCCGATATGAATGTATGTTGGAGGATTTGCGATGGAGTTGGGAGTGTGGGACTATTTGGTGGAGGATTCCATACCGTCCTCGTAAATATATGACTATGATTGTTTATATCTCACTCCCTACATTCGTACATCGCTTTAATAGCAATTCAAACTAAAAATTTGAAAATAAATAAGACATCATTTTAATGATAAAAGCGTGGGGAGCTTACTAAGTTAATTTTATAATTACTCTACTTATATCAGTATCTATCAACATAAAATATTTACATCAATGGACATCAAGCATCCCACGCATTTTTACATTTAAATGATTATTTACTCTCTAATTTTTAGTTTAGCTTGCTATTAAAGCGTGTTTTTTTAGTTTTTTAAACTATTATTTATTCCTCTATATACTTCACGTGGGCTATCATCATTTACTGTACAAATATACTTTATATACAGGAGAATATATGGGATTAAAATATCAATGTTGCATCCTGTATTTTAGCTACAGATTTTATCAAATAACCCATCAGAAGAAATGGATGAAAGAAACGTCATGCATATTAATATCAATTTCTATATCTCCCAGACGATTCCTGCATTTCAACTAACAAATCTATTGCATATATTTCATCTTAGTTGAAAAACTGCTGCGTAGGATTGAGCTAAGAGGATGGCTGGGGGGGGGGGGGGCAGGGTGCAGAAATGGAGAAATGGAGCTAGTTCTTAATTAAAAGAGAGCAATAATTTATAAGCGGATGGGTGCATCAGATGTTGCACAACTACTGGCACGTTTCGTCTCATGAAATGAAAAATTTCTTCAAAAGAATAAATTTTACAAAGGGAATTATTTGAAAATTCGTTGATACAAGTGATAAGAGCTATCCAAAACAACATACTGAGGAGTATAAACTATACGGTTTCGAAAAAGAATCCAAAATAGAACATCAAAGAAAAATAATGTCCTTAATGTTTGTTGTGGAAAATTCATATTTGGAATATTGGATTGAATTTGTATGCGAGAACAAGTTGGTAGCTGTTATCTAAATATATATATATACCTACGTATATGAAATTGTATATCGTTTGTTTATATACGAGTAAACATATATCTGAAAATCGTTTTCTGTCTCATATATGCCTACCAAACCCTGTTTTATATTAAATTGCATTTGTTTGTCTATTTTCCGCAAATATTGATATGGATGTTGCATCTCATGCAAAAGGTATCTGAGACACTGCCTTAGAGCTGTTATTAGATATAGGTACAAGGAAGAAAGTGGCAGAAATACAGTTTCCCATCAAATGAAACATTCTAAAAAACAATAATCTTAGACTCCCAGATTACTGCAAAGATATATGCAGTCTTAACATAATTTTATTTTTGAAATTTTCTACAATTTTCGATGCAGCTAGAGAATCAAGATCTTGTTGAAGAGTCTCAATAAACCCTAATGTATAATTGCTTGATTATTTTTTAGCTTCTAGTGCATCAACTGCATCATTACCATCAATTTTTTATAAAAAAAATTGTTTAGTAACTTTATATTCAAGTTTCTAGTTTTTATTTTGTAATTTAACACTTAAATTCATTCTATTTAGTACATCTAGTGCCTCATTGTTACAAGGATTGTTTCCTGACAATTTGTTGCAAACTAACTCCTTAATTCATTATTCTTCCAAAGAATATACTCGACTCAGAGCCACGTATGCTTGTCCTTCCTCAAACAATTTAGGGCCTAAATACACAACCGCGTTGTCTACAGTGTGCTGCCTTGCATTTTGTGGACAGTGGAAGCCCATGACAAAATTAAGGGCAACTAACTTCTTCCAGCTGTCTCATAATTGAACTTTGCTGGAAACTGAATGGTTTTAGGATGAATAAGGCGTATGCCGTCTCTTCCAAAGTCGATTCGAACTTACGGTACATCTGTTTGGTACATTTGTGATCGACGAAACAGAGGCTTTACAATTTCAGTAATCACATAAAGTGCTAGAGTCTACTAGTCAAGTCCTTTCATTTGATACCCATATTGAAGAGATTGTGAAAACATATGTACTTAATCCACCATTTTGTTGGTGGCCATATTGGATTTTCATTATTTTTCATAGTGAACCATATTCTACTAGTCAAGCCCTTTCATTTGATACCCATATTGAAGGGGTTGTGCAACAATATATAATCCGCCATTTTGTAGCGGCGGACATCTTGGATTTTCAATGATACAGAATGTATTAAATTGTATTGTCATCAGAACTCAAGGTGTGTACAAAATTTCAGATCAATCTGTCAACAGAAAGGGGATCAAATATCAATTAATAGATTTGACCCAAATAAATAAATAAGAAGCAACGCAAGCTAAATAAAACCGTTTAATAATAACAGAAATGATTCTTGGCGATGCTGTCATTTAAGAAATAAAATTCATTGAATCCAGGTGAGCTTTTGAGAATGTTTAGTCTTCGAAATTCACGTTTTTTTGCAAGAAGACGATGAAAATAAATATAAATGGCTTAAAACAATAAACATTATACATATATTAAATGAGTGAATCGGCAATAATCATCTGTTTTATTGACAGATTTTTTAAAAAGGAGGAGGTAAACAATTTTGTTGTATTTTTGCTTTTTTATTTATGTATTCCTGATTCATTTGAAAGAAGAGAGTTGAAAAATGGTCCCATATTTAGGAAAAACTCAAATCTAAAATCTCCTTTCCTCTAAAAACAGTTCCCAAAGGGGTGGAGGGGGGCATTTTTTGCGAAAATCAAAAATTTAAGACGGCAAAATTAAAGACAAGACCTTATCCAGAAACGTTAAATTGAACATTTTTTAAAAAGAGTTACGGCTTCTGAGTTAGAGCAGTCGTAAATTCTGAAATATGTGAATTTTCTCCGCGATGTTTAACCAGGAAAAGCAAAGACGTATAAGTATTTTCTTCTTTGGTATCAGTGAACGTTCAACGAGTTTCATTACTACTGTTACACTCAGAAGTATGAGATAAATATTTTTTACCAAAAATTGGAAATACAATATTCGTTGTACAATATACCTACCTAATGAATTTAGCATATTTTTGTTTTACGAAAATTCGAAATGTCATGAGAAACAAGTAAGAAATATAAATACATTGAGATCCATCAATGGTGTTTCAACAAGAAATAGGTTAAGAACACTGGTAATTCTCAACATAACCAGTAAACGAATATAAAAAGAGCTCGTTTGCTGTATTATGTATAGTAATATGGCACTAAAAAGTGTGTGATGTTATAAGACTGCGTGTTAACTCTCCTTATTGATTGACAAAAACCTTCGTTACTCTATAGCATAGCTTCGGTCACGCCAACGTTATACACGTTATTTTATTTCTTAACCCCGGCATCTACATAATTTCAAGATAATTAAATTTTCCTTACCGTTCAACTTCAAACTATAATAGAATAAAAGGAGAACAGATGAAAAAAAAACAAAAGTTGGTTCGATATTAAAATATAGGTATGAAAAAAACAGACGAGACAAGTTGCAACTTGTAAGATTTGTTGTGTTTATTTCCGGGTTTCTTTGTTCATTGCGGCCTCAAGCTTTTCGGGTTGAAGGAATTTGTGTACCTACATATTTGATGCGAAAAGTAACAATAGTTTTTCCTTGCGATGGAAAATCGTCAAGAGGATAGAACAAACTGAGAAATAATACGTCCGGCTTTTATATTTTCCATTCCTATTTCTACCATAGATTTATAGAATTAATTAAAATCAATGTAGTCTATCAAATAAAACTTTTCTATGAGGCAATTCTTTTATTTAAAAAAATGAGTAGGTCTTACCTGTGTTATATTTTGTTGGGTTATGTAATGTAATAAAAGTTAAACGGACTTGCAATTTATTCATCAGGAACAATTGATTTTTAAGGAAACTAAATATGACTTGGATAGAAAAAATAGAGGGTCTATTGGTTAAGAAGCTCGACTTCCAAATGTGAGGTTGTGGGTTTGAGCTCAACTTAATCAAGGATTATTTCCATTTATGAAAGCTTCCTGAAATAATTTCGGGGGTCAAGTGAATGGTAAGAACTAGTGGTCGATATTACCGGCCTTTTCCCAACCCTCATGAAGGCAGCATGGCGAGGTACGAATTAGATGACTCTTGACCTGTTTGAATGGTATGTTCTTAGAGACATATTGGTGGTTCGAAGTCTATCTTGAACTGTAGTGGACATAAAACGGGCTGACAATGTATTATGTTCGATTGAGTGAAAAGAACAATTATTGCCAAATAAAAATAGATTTTAAAATTTTGTTCAAATTAATGGTACTGCTGGTAATTATTTTTTTTATCTATTACTATATACATCGTCAGAATAATACCCACGTATAATTATTTCCATTCAAGATTCTACATTCGATTATAATTGGTTAGCAAAGTCAAGCTGTATATCCGCGAGCAGAATTTAAAATAAATATACATATTTTTTCACAAAACCGTCACATATTTCCGTAGGATGAGCAGTCACTCGGAGAATGCGGTAACGTGTGAGCAAAAAGGGAAATAGTAGAAATTTTCTGTTGCACATTTTCAAATATTATATGGAATTTAAGGTGACCATTTTTTTGTATTCGTCAAAAGCACATATGTAAAGTTGAAATTGTCCAGAGAGAATGCCTTTGAATGCGAGAAATGTCCAGCTTTATTGGTAATGTTCATAGAATTCTGTTCAGAATTTTTGCGCCAAAAATTCGACGAAATAGAGCAAAATATCGATCGATTAAATAGCTATCACTGAGATGTATGTCACTGGACTGTTTTGTGAGAGTCTGTTTGTGCGACTGGAGTTTAAAGGTAAAGGGTTCTATAACGGAAATCCCAAAGACATATGTAGGGAAAATTATTATGCTGTTCTCTCTTTGAGCATGTTTATGGATGGATCTGTGTTGATGTTCGGACTGGTTCTACGTGCGAGTAGGTCTCATAGAAGGGTTCCATACTCAAGACTTTTGATGATTCTATGTTTTCGTACTACAATCTACGATATTGTTTGCTCGGGAAATGCTGGGTAAAACAGCTAGTATTATGTATGCGACAATGTGACTGAATTAAATCATATTTGATGAATTTTGTATTAAAGATAGATGGGGTTATGCAGATGGGTATAGGCTACTTTTTTAACATCAAAATAAAACTTGAAATGGTTGAAATAGGATATGAAAGTTTGTATGGACACAATGTTAATATTGATGCTTTTGGTGAGAAATAAAGAGTGTTTCAGCCATTTACGAAACATCATCCCTCAAGATGGTGACAATCTTTCATACGTTTACCCCTAATCAACAAGCAGGCAATAATAGAAGCGACCTTATTGTCTCTTCAAATTAGAGCACATCTGGACTTTTTCAACCGGACTCTAATCTTCCATTCTTGTATAATCGCCTTTGCCCATAACCAACGTTTGTAATAATTATCGCAATGAAAACCTGCCGCTGTTGCTCACGATCCGTGAGATCTGCTGTCATATGACAAAGTCAGAAAGCCATATAATATAATAATTGATCCCAAGCATACAGACCGCAATTAATAAGCCGAGAGATATAGAGAAGGTAGGTAGGTTAGGTATCTGATAGCCAGGGGAGTTGCGGATGCACTGGGTGTATTGTTCAATTCAACATCATAATGTGGTAGGTAATGCTGCTTCATGCATTGTCAGGAGACAAGGGATTATGTAATATCACTTGATATCTCCCTGCTGTCTTCAAACGAAAAATCCTTGTAATGTTATCGAGACTCCCGTATTATTTCATTGTTCCAAGTTTTGATTACCTCTCTGCAGGGTAGTCAAATTCAGTTTCTGTTTGATGCCCCTGCTTTTAACTTTCAGCTGGTTATTGATGGATTAGGGGTAAAATAACATTCTAAAAGTTTGTATTTCTAAACGAATAGTCTAGTTTGTGCATATAAGTATCCTACGAATGATTAGTTATATCAAAGACATACTCTTAATTTTTATTTTCATTCATTGCCTTCAATCATCCTTTCCAAATCAAATATAAGATAGAACTATGCCATTTTGACCTAAATTATGCAAATATTAACAGCCCAATTCATAATAATTAATCTTAGTACGGTACAAGTTAATACCGAGCTGAAGTACGCACACAATTTTCTTACGTGCGCTAGATATTGTTGACAACTAAGCATGCGCAGCTCCCTATTTTTAACGTTTACTTTGGATTGGATCTTACGGAACTACGTTATCTTACGTTATTTCCAAGGGTTACGAAATGAACGGAACGTTATACGAATGTCTAAAGAATGAATATACAATGGCTGGAGAATGCACGTGGACCTAATAGCAATAAAAATTAATATTACAGTTTTGAAGATGACTAATTAAGATTTTGTTAACTGAGATAGTTTTCGGCAAATCTACGTACTGTTAGCTGTAATTTTATATGTTACGGTTTTGTTATTATAAAGTATCTAAAAATGTGACCTTTATTTAAGGACGCTAAACTTAAAACTAACTAATTAATATAAGCCATCGCTGTAGGGGCAACGCTTAGCAGTTTATAGAAGTTGCCGCTAGGATCTGTGAATGATGGTAAGCTCTTGAATTACAGTTTAGTTTGATATTAAAATTATCACAAACAAACAAACAAACTGAACTAAAGTAAGATAGATTATGAACACGTCTGTCAATATTCAGCAATTTCAATTTTGTATCATCTTTGTTTTAATTAGTAGATGCATATAAAACAGATAAGGATACATAACGTACCTGGGGATCTTTAGATTTACATCAAAATTTTGCCAGAAAATAAAAGTGTATTTTTACCATAATATCTTATGGATCTAGTCTCTCCATAGGGTAAAGAGAGATATATCAGATACAGTGTTATAGAAGCTGCTGCAACTTTCCCAGAATCCTCCGCGATATCTTTGGCCATTGTAGCAAAGAAAATCCCCAACTATTTTCCTGGCTTCAGAATCGATAAGAAGTTCCTATTGACTATTTCCATGGAGCTACTTAATAAGAATAAACTCCAACGATAACCTGAAGCTTATATGGAAAGAGCACTTTTCATTGTTAGTATATGAAAAGGAAAATCGACCACCGCCATCATTGTCTATAACTGGTATCTGACCATATAGAAAGAAAGTTGAGAGTATTTTCAAGTTCGCTGTGCATATAATACCTATGTAAGTTTCAGTGAGTTTCAAAAATGGATTAGGAATGGAAAATTTCATTTGAATGAGAACACAAATTCAGGTAACAGTTCGCTGTTACGTCGAAGCAAACTCCTCCCTTACATCTGCTGAAGCTTATTTAATGAATTACATTGAGAAACTGAGTAGCTTTTGAATGAATTTTCAATGAGCTATTATACTGTCTTGATATTAGAGAAGTTTGCTCTAACTTTAATTAGTTAAATTATTCTCAACAAAGTCGCATTTTGCCTTGCCGTGTTTCATTCAGCAAATTTTCTTCATATTTAGTCACCAAATTCACATCGTCTTCCCAAAAACAAATAGATATATACCTTTATATACTTTCCAGATTTCAATCTGAATGGGTAAACATGGCATTCAACCATTTAACTCATGTCTACATACTGGTTCATCCCGATATGAAGTTGTTTTAATAAAAGACGAATAACGAATTTTGTTTACGTTATACGTATATACCTGTTCAAACATGTATATGATATATATATATATATATACATATATATGCGCTATTTACACAATCCAGGTAAGACTGTTTGCCGCAATATACGAGTATGTGTACTACATGATATTAGATGCAAGAATCACACAGGATAACTTTAGTTTTCATTATCTCTTTGTTTCTCTATGCTACAAAGTGAGATAATCTACATCGCATAAGGAGAAGACATTTAGATATTAACTCCACAGCTAGACCAGGATGTGAGGTCTGAATATGCTGAGTTTAGACAAATATTTAGCCAGATCTTCGTTTAAATGAGTTCAAGAGATACAATTATTATTCCCCGTGTTATTTCATTTCCTTACCTATATCCTCGAGAATAACGCCTTCTTATATTTTTCAGAACAGCATCATCACCTGACTGTAGTTCCATTGAGAATAGTTGGGATAAAACTTAAGGTTAAATTAATGCCACAAAGTTATCAAAAAATTAATGACTTGTATTTTAAAATTGTTGATTGTATATTGACGAATATTTTCAACAAAATGTCCATTAGTATGTAGCAAGAGATCTTTTTTGTATATACGGGGTGTCCCAAGTTATTGTATACAGGCAATATCTCGCTGACTTGACAACATATTTAAAAAAAAACAGATTCGTATTGCATCAAAATACCTTCCTAATGATTAATTAAAAAAATATTACATTTGACAGCCCTGCAGTATCTATCCCCCACTTTTTATTTTCAAATAGCACCCCCTATATTTGTCATTGAAAATAGCGAGTTATTATATTTTGAATACCTCGATAACACATATTAGATATTTTTTATTGAAAAAAGAATTGCCTCCACCTATGTTTTCAAAAACAAAAAACCCATGCAAAAATTGTTTTATACGTAATGTAGAATATCGATTGCTTGCATCGGTTTGATTTTTTTTCTAAAACAATGGCGGAGGCAATTTTTTATTTTTATAAGGATAATTGAATAACTTAGGAATGTCAAAGAATGTTATTGTTTTTGTTGTTAAATTGTTATATCGTGGTAATCCAAATAAAATGACACGCAATTTCCAATTACAATATATCGGGGCTTGCCGTTTGAAAATAAAAAGTGAGGGGTAGCTACCACAGGGCTGTCCAATGTAATATTCTTTTAATAAGTTTTTTTTATTTTTTCATTGTCTTGTCAAATAAGCAAGATATTGCCTGAATACGCTACCATGGGACACCCAGTAGGTATATTATGTTTAAGGACACAAAAAGTTTTGTGAAAATCAAATAAATATTTCTTCTGTTACATTGTTATCTTATAAACCTATTCTATGTTTGTAAATCTGAAAGATGGATTACTTTTTCCAGATACTTTCTAGACATACACTGAATTATTGTTTCAATTATTCTATTTACATAGGAGCAGTAATTTTACAATTATTTTCATCTGAATGACACGAGCTTATATTATGGAAAAATAACTAAATAAACTTCACCCAAACTTGGCGTGATGATTCATCATGTCCTTGGCCTTTATCTAAAAATATTCTCATCCATAATTCCGAAGATCAACAATAGACACCAACCCATGTCTAGTGAATTTTGCCCTATTATTACCATCAACACTGCAAATATAAGAATATAAGTTGTTGATATTTGAATAAAGAATCAATAGCTCTAGATTTTTTGGTATTCTGAAATTATATATTGAACAATACTACTTCGTATATCATGTTGAGTTCGAGTTTAAATTTGCTGAAATTTTGGGAAATGGGGAGTTTTCCTTCAAGACTTTCCCCTTAAAAATATTACGATTTTAGACGGGCTTGACGGTACTAGATATGTAAAAATTGCAAAAAAGTGTCTTTTAGGTCGTACAGTTGATTGGCGGCACTATCATATAAAAAAGTGTATTTTCTTCAAATTTTGAATAGGTATTTTTTCCTGAATAAGCATCCTACATGGCCATTAACTATCCCAATAAATCCTGCAATCAACTGATCCACCACTCTAGATAATTGATGAAATATGTCATCCAAAATCCTTGAGGGTATTCTTTCTTTGCCTCTTCCATTTTCCCAAAACTTCAATTTCAACTACTTACTTTTCTCGAAATTAATCTCGACATCGTCGCCTCCCGGAAATCTCTTTCCCACTTTTACATCGATCGTAGCGCAACGATAATTTCGTCTTTCCTGCGAGTTCTTGTTTTAGTTGACGGTTGATATTTTTATCGAATCGTTACTTTATATCCAACTAAAAGGCTTTCATGTCGGAGTGCCGTCTTCTATCTCGACGACAAATCCTAATTCGGGACTAATTCGAGACGACGATCGTCCTCCGTCGCGTCTCCATCAATTATTATCCGTTAATTCTTGTCAGTTCGAACCTGTCCCGAAAGCATGTCGTCTAGAAGCATCTGTAGCAATATATTCGTACAAGAAGTCACCAATTAACAGACTTCTGCTTTTTTCGTTCACTAAATGAGCTAGTTTCGTTTATTTCTATAACTTTTTGTGTTTTAAATACAATAAGTTACTACAAAGAGAGATAGCGCATGCGATAATATCGACCGTTATAACGCGGCTGTGTATGGAAGCGTCTCAGTAGAGTGTTTTTGGTCAGTCACTCTAAACGTCAATTTCGTTATAGTTGTGGTTAACTTTGTGGTTAATAATCATAACTTTCTTCGCAAATCACAGAGTTTTTGGTCGCACAAGTTTTAGTAACTGTCACAATTGTAAAAGAGTTTCTTTCATTTAATCTTATATTTTTTATTTATACTGGAAATACTCTACTTAAAACTTACCGAAAAAAAATTATCACAAAAGAAAAACAAGCAGAAATGTCAATGTCAATTGTTAAATAATGATAAGCACTCTATATAAAGATACCGCACGGCGTGACAGGTCGCTTCTGCGCTTCGCTCCGTATAACGATAACCACGATATCAATGACAAATGTGCGGTCCAAAAACACTCTAATAAATACTTTTTAGTTACGAAGATCTTCTGATCGTATTTTAATTTGATAAATTACGATCGAATTTCGATCAATGTGCAATCACTAGCCATAACTTAGTTAGTCATTATTTTGAATAATAAGTTCTCTTAATTAATATCTGTTCTAGAAACAGTAGAAAATGGTATCAAGGAAACTTGCGCTATTTTTTTGTTGTTTTTCGTATTCCCATGCCAACTTCACCCCATGAAACAAAGATTATTGTTCTCGGCTCTTGTTTATGAAACTTCGCACCAAACTGGTAATTTTTAATTCCGTAAGTTTTTCTATAAATGCACTCAAAAGTACAGAAAGGCCTAAGGCAGCTCAGAGCTGTGGAAAATATGGTGAGGAATATTTTATACGACTAAACTGTATAATAATGATCTGTTGAAAGTAGTTTTCAGAATTATTATTCCACAGAAAATGTACAGGGTGTTCTTATACATAATGTGTTTAGAGAGAATTAATTATTTGGCTCCATTCATGATTAAAAAATCATATAAACATAGTTATACAAATGGCGTACAAGTTTCTCATATATCTATAACTTGATTTGAACAGAAGGAACAAGACAATTTTCCAGAAAATTGCTGTTTCTATGCTTTAAGATACTTCAAATTTTGTATATTTATTAATTTTTCTATTATTATACCGATACGTAAATAATTTCACTGCCCCAAATCAAGGGCTTGTTAGAGAGAATTTGAAGGACCTCAACAAAAATTATATTCATAGTGTCATACAATGTCATCAATGAACGTCAATTAGCGATCCGGAACGCATTTTACTCTCTCAACTAGTTGACAGCTCATTAGGCGGGGAGGCGCCCTTGTTGGATGCCGAATTTTCCACACGGTTTTCTTTCAACATTATAATCTATTTTCCCCGCGTTCGTTTCCTTTGTTGGTTAACTTGAATCAGGAATTAGATCAGCAGCAGCCCCAGTAAGTATTATTCTAAGCTCAGATGTTCGAGTTTGATCTCGATTTTGGATAGGATAAAATGTATTGTTTGTTTAATATGAGATTAGTTTTCTGTGCTCTATGGCTGAATTTTCGTGGATTTTTCACTATATTTGCATCTAATATGTCACAGGACTCTTTTGTGAAACTCTATAATCGCGACAGGTACTTAAAGGTGGAGGGTTCCATACAATCCCTAAGACATTTGTAGGAGACATTCTCATGTTGTTCTCCCTTGGTGCATATCTGTGAATGGATCTGAGTTGGTGTTCGGACTAGGTATGTATACGAGTAGGACTCTGAGGTAGAAGGGATCCATACTTAAGGCACAAGACTTGTTGCGACTTTATTTTTTCGAACCACAATCTACCAATGTGTTTGCAGAGGAAGTGCCTGTTGAAAGTGCTAGTGATATGTAATAAAAAAAAGTTCGCAACTACTTCGCATGGTGACTTACAGCTTTCTTCTGTATATTTTTCATATGTGTAGGTGCTTGTTGTTCAAATCGCGTCATTGGGAATATTTTTATATATGAAAGTTTTTGATGCTCTAGTGATTCAGTTAACCAATCCGATATTATACTTATTGTGCGGAAATTAGTAACTCGGGAAAATTCACATTCACACACATTCACATTTACACTCAAAATGTAAATTGGAATCGAGTTTAAGTAAGATGCAAGAGAGAAAGAGATAGATGCAAGCAATATACAATGAGCGCGAGGTGAGACTTTCACGATGTAACGTTAATGTTAGATGAAATAATGTTTACCGTTTTGGGATAGCACAAGACAGCTTCAAAGTTGGAAGTAACTTCCATAATATTTGTCACAAAATACTGCAGAAGCAATCACATCATTATCAGCGCCGCCAATGCTTACTTGGGCAAAATAATTCTAGGTAATAGTTATAGGCTTAGTTTGAAAGAAAGCTATTGCTGCTTCTGCTTTAAATCTTGAGTCCGAAGTACTTATAAGATGTTTCAAGAAAACTGATCAAAAATTGGCTACGAATATTTGAAGCTGCAGATGCTCCACCTAACCTCTAATAATAACAATTTACAATTATATTAGGCTATAAAGTCGAGTCCAGATAATTTTGCACTCAATATAATAAATAATAACAAGGACAAAATCAGACGTTGTTGTTGCCATCCATCCGTTCCGAAATTCGATCCATGAAACTTTGCTATTTACACACACTCTCAATATGTGTCCCCACGTTTCCAAAGTTATTGAAATTTTAATTATTGCATCGAAATCAGCCAGCATTTCCAATCAAAACAACAGCCGCGCTCTGCGCCCGTCCGTATGTATGTATGTATGCATTTTTACCGTTAGTACCGTTGTATTGAATAAACATTTGCTGCTATACTCTCTATGACATATATAATTGATTTCAGTGTTTTGCGTTTTTATCAATTGCTGCAGAAAAAAAAATGGATCCTATCCATTTTGCCGAATAAATAAAAACGGCACCGTGTCCGAAAGCAAGATATGGTCCCCGTGGACAGGGCACTTATTTTGCACAAACCGAATCTGCTGAAGAAACAACCTATTTCGATGTTGATAATGATGATGTTGAGGCGTTTTTTGAGATGATCTTTTGGTGA
Organism: Crioceris asparagi; assembly: GCA_958507055.1. Lineage (NCBI taxonomy): Eukaryota > Metazoa > Arthropoda > Insecta > Coleoptera > Chrysomelidae > Crioceris > Crioceris asparagi. The sequence goes on along the minus strand of OY293830.1, from coordinate 29,617,447 downwards.
TCGGACAACAAATATAACTATTGAGTATCAGCTGAAGCTAAAAATATTATAAAGTGGCTAGATCATTAGTTACTCAGCTATGGCAACATTGCATTTTCAGTAAAATGCACATGTCGAAAATGCTGGAAAATTAGAAAAACAAAATTGCTTTTTACATTACCGAGATTAGTTTGTATCTGTATTTCCGCACGCATTGAATTTACCTTTGGAGACATCTATCAGGTGGCCAGTATAGAACTCAAAGTTTGTATTGCTTCAGCGTTTGGGTCACAGAAATTGATATCTGTACAGAATTTCAATTCAATCGGTCGAGTAGATTCGGAGATAATTGACTGTGAACGACAGACAGACGGACACACGAGTATAAGTGTTCCGTTTTTTTTTCGGACGTACGGAACCCTAAAAAACATGCACACTAAGATTCGAATTTTATACTTGGTGCGTTTGGCTCGTCGGTCAAAAATAACTTTTCTTCCTTCGAAGTCGTCTTTATAATTTTTTTACAAAGTAAACGATTTAACCATTTCAGCTCGTCTTGACCTCAGAATAATCAAACGTGTAAAAAAAACATTCTATTCTCATCTGTATTTTGAATAATAATTGTTGTACAAGAACCTGCAGTTATCTTCAAATGTGACTTCCTGAACTTATAATAACGACACCATTATCAAAGCCATCAAACTTTTTAATGGTCATCTTCAAAAAGTTTGCTCTCCAAAGAATTTGAAAAGACTTTCCTCTATGGCGGTAGGTACATGGCAAATATTTCGACGAAACGTTGTTGAGAACATTTCCTTAATAAGTGGAACATGATATCAAAAGATACTTAAAATATTTCGCTGTAATGTAGAAGAATAAAATTAGACTATAGTTAACATGCTTTATAAGGAATGTTAAAGATCGGGGGGGCCATTTTCAAATGGCAGGTAGAATGAAAATGAATTTTATCTTGCATAAGCATTCTATTATTGAAAGCTATTGTTGAAGTCTTTTTACAGGAGGTATTAAAAGTTTCTTATTCAGGGTGGTCCGAATTATAATGAAGAAACTTTAATAGCGTATTCAGCATATAAGAATAATTATAAGTATTCATATACATTTATCTCCAAAAACGCTTCGATATGGAGATACGGGGTGTTGAAATATTGCAATTTGCAATTGCGCTATTAAAAAAACTTTTCTAGATTGTGCTTTCAAACTTGGTAGGTATTATTGCCACTTAAAAACAACTTTATAGCATGATAAATTTGTTTTTGTTTTATCATTAGCGTTCGTGAGACCATCTTAATTAATAAAAATAATAAAAAAACATTTCGCCAATGGTTTATCAACATTTTGTTAATAAGTTAAGATATCCTGATCAATTCTAAACAAAAATGGTCTTATTAGTCCTCATGCTAAAAGGAACCGTTTTCGAGAAAAAAAGTAATCTTTGCTTGCATGTGCACCTAATATCTGAGGTTTGCAAATTAATCTAAGATAATTTGCTTGACTATTATATTAACATATAATTCTAGAAACTGTTTTTTAAATTAAGAAATAATTAACACTAACAAATAATAGCTAAACAACTAAAAATAAATAGTTATAATGCTAATAAAAACAATAATAAATTACAGGAACTGTTTGAAATGTATGCCATTTACTTTTATGCATTTATGACATCTTCTGTGTACCGAGTTGACAGCTGCCCTGATTTGATGTTGATTATTTTGAAGAGTCTGACAAGCATTTTGAATTCTAACGACAAGTTCTTCCATAACAGCTCCTGTAACTTTTTTTTTAATATCTTTTATTTTTAATTTATTTTTAGTTGTTGGTAAAAATTAATATTAAATTCACCAGTTATTATTATAATTTCTGGATATGTTATGTAAATAAAAACGCATAGAAATAGCGCGAATAATCTTAATTTAATTTACAAACCTCAGATATTAGGTGAACATGCAACCAAAAATTATTTCTTCTCAAAAACGGTTCGTTTTAGCAAAAAGACTAAAAAGATCATTTTTGTTTAGAATTGATAAGGATATCCGAATTTATCAACAAAATTGCGATAAACTATTGGCGTGCCCTTTTCTTATTATTTTAATTAATTATAACGGTGTCACGAACGCCAATGGTAAAACAACAACAAGCTTATCATGCTTTAAATTTGTTTTTAAGTGGCAATAATACCTACCAAGTATGAAATCAACATGTAAAAAAATTAAAAATAAAAAATAACGATTTTTCTCGGAATATTTCAATATGATCTTTTTTAATTATTTTTATTTGATGAATACGCTGTAAAAGTTTCTCCATTATAAATCGGACCACCCTGTATGGAACTATTTTTAAAACAATTTGTTGAGTAATTTCTTTCAAAATCCATGCATTTCCTTCAAATATTTTGTTTTTTAGTCATTATGTTTATGAGTTGATTCTCTAAAGCGGAATAAAGTTTTCATCAACAATTTGAAAAATGATAATTGTATTCGATGAGCTGGCATTCCACACGGTTACCTTAATGTCAATTTGACAGCTCAGTCTTGCAATGATCACAAGCAATTGTTTAGTTTTAACAAGTTATTATTGAAATGTACTTAATAAAGTTAAAGGTAAGGCTAAATACAAAAAAAGTTTAGTTTTAAAATATGTTCTTTGTTGCTCAGATAAAGTGACTCATCAACTTAACAATACAAATAGAAATCAAAGTAAAGCTTGTAAAAAATCATTAAGAAGTCCAATCCTGAAAATATCAGACATTTTGTTACATTTATACAAAAGTGCTGGACTGACTACTAATTTTGATAACAAATGCATAATTTATAAAAGATGCAGACATTTCATGAATTTCATTCCAATTTTTTTCCTGAATAATATTGCAGAAAAGAATAATAATAGTGTGTTGCATCGTGAATATAAGAACAGCACAGTGGGGGTAGATCAACGGGAAGGGTAGTTGGTCCTCACGGAGCGCCTCCCTTTCCACCACCACCCCCTCACCCCTTCACGGCCCGACTACGGGAAGTCTAATTACAGATTTGCGTTAGCGGTACTGAAACATTTAAGGTATGTAAAGCAGCAGCAACTCCAACGAATGGCCGCCGAATTGTGTGCTTCCAGTAGAGACTCATTTTGTACTCTGTAATTATTAATAGATTAATAGTAACTACCTACCGCTGCTCTACTTGTGTAAACCTCTTCTGCAGCAGCAGCAACAGCTTTAATATAAAAATGCCAGACGAATTTTATTGTTATTATTATTATTATTATTATTATTACCTAAGGTCGAGAATCACTTCTGATGGTGATGAATATGAATTAATATTTTTTCATGTAAGGAAAGTCAAATAGACGAGAAGTGTATCAAGAGAAAGAGATTCTTTTAAAAAGAAAATAATGTCTGGGATAATTAGAATATTGTTTATAACAGTTAAAAGGGCCAAATCAGCATGCATGTTATTGTAAATTGTATGCTACTCATCATAACGACTTGCGATAAAAAACAGACAATTTCGTAAGATGACCACTAGGGGGCGTAATCATTATATTGAACATATATGAAAGTTCTTAAAAAAATAGGACCCGAATTTATTAGTTAATGGACTAAAGAATACAGAATATTATCAATTTCATTGGTGCTCATAATCAAATATAGCAAAAAATCCACGAAAATTCAGCCATAGAGCTCAGATATACTCCTTTGGGTATTAGAGGTATGGAACCCTCCACCTAGGAGGCCCAGTCACACTTACAGTCACTACCGAATCATAATTTACAATAGACAATAGATTTTCAGGTACTGAACCCACCACATAGAGTCCCACGGGCACTGAGTGTACGACAGTACTTTTACTTAAGGTATGATAAACAGATTTTGGTTCAGGTTTAAATAATAGATTATTGAGATCTCAAAATATGGCGGAAATATGCATATTTCGGACATTACCAAACTGTATTTTTTTGGAAAAATTTTAATGTTGCTGTTTATGGTTTCTTCTTTAATTTTGTCGTCTTAAATTTTCGAATTTAGAAAAAAATTGAAGGATAAGCTGGATTTACTTGACATGAGAGCATTTCTCAACTCTCTTCTTTCAAATAAATAAAAATTATCAAAATTGGAATACGTTTACTATAAAAACAACAATTCAAATAGCAATTGACTATATGCTTTTGAGAACTGAGAATAATTCGAGTACTTTTTCTAAATTATGATTGTAATTTGGTATCTTGCCAGAAGAGGGCAATTTTCGATAATATGAAAGAAATTGCGAAAGTTCTCATTAAAACTTAATTAATTGGTAATAGTTTTCTCACAATAGCAAACAACATATTGCAAAATATAAAAAATAAGGTTCCACTTATTTATTGTATTTATACAACTTTAATTATTGCTGAATATATAAAGAATAAAAATAGAGACGAAATTTATTATCACAAAATGAAATATCATTTTTTAAATTAAAACAAATTGTCGGCTTAATAGCCTAACATTATTAAACAGATGTTAACGGAAATTTTGTGGTCTTACACATTTCTAGACATCCTTTGTTTTGGTATTCTTTAAATCATTATTTATAATATTTTTTTTTTCATCAATTCATTTGAAATCATAAATGATATTTATAATCTTTCGAACCATTTTTATAAAACCAAGACAATTTGAATTCAAAGTTTAAAATCATCTGTGTACAAACAACGAATTCTGCAAGTCCGCATTGCGCTAAAAATAGCAAAATATTTTGTACAAACTTAAATTAACTTGAACCGTTTCATTATGACCTTGGAAACATGCAAATGAACTTCCTAACAAATATCATTCACAGATAGGTATATCCTGCAAAGCTTCTTCAGACGCTAATCAATAACTTGTTATTAAATTAAAGTTTTACACGGAAACGAGCAAAACCGACTCTCAGCGCTGTGAGTCTATGATTAAATTAAATATCCACAATAAAGAGAAGAGTCCTCCTTCTCCTTCTCCTATTGCCCCATCAAGTCTCAGTAGAGAGCCCATTTCGAATTTAACTTGAAGAGATCGATGTTGAAGGAAGCGAGTAATTTTAAAGTTGCCAGTATACTACTACTACTTACTACTTGCACGGATTAGTTCTCGCAGAAGTTATACACGAGTTATACCGTTAAATCTTGATACAAACGTCGACGATGACTTCGAGGAGAACACGCTTTCTTCCCGTCGCATCGTCCTCTCGGGGCTGGGGGGGGGGAACTTCCTGTCTTGAACTTTGCATTTAACAGATTAGCGATCGGGACAAAATTGACATCTGAAAACAACGTTTTCTCTCGTTCCCTCTCAACAATTTTCATTTCGATAATGGACTGTGGGGATCATGATTAAGGCTTTACGTAGTTAGTTAACCTACTACCCTTTCGTTGCTTTTGATGGAAGGTTACAATTTCAAATCTTTGAAGCTATTTCGATAAAATAATTTATGATGATTTTAATGCATAAAATGTTTGATAAACATACTCGCAAAGATTTTTTGGATATGGCCGATTTGGTAGTCGAGGAATCCAGAAACATCTTCAACAATACTCAAAAGCTCTCAACTTAAACAACATCAAAATACACTACACTTTTTTTTATTTAAATAATCAATACCTTTGCGAACATTTCGCACATTAACGTGCTTACTGAATGAAAATACAGCTAACATAAATATTTTTTATAAAAAATTGGACAGACGTTATTAGTTGGTGCACTGAAAAATACAAAATAATATAAATTCCATTGGTGCTGGTACTTTTGAAGTTGTGCAGTTATGGTTAGATTGGAAACTTTTGGCAGTAACTTCAAAAGTACCAGAACCAACAGAATTAGTATTATTTTGTATATTTCAGTGCATCAACTAATAACGTCGGTCCATTTTTTTATAAAAATATTTATTTCAAACTTTGGAGTGTAACATTAGTCACAAAAATCGGTGAACGTTCACTTATAACTTATACCCTTACCTATGTTTATTCTTTGCTTGTACTTATTATTATTCAGTAATCTAAAAAAATTGTCAAGGAAATACGTATATTCTAGACTTTACCACCGCTGTTACTCGAAAATCATAAGTCTATGGAAAAAATGTTGAATATAAATTTTGTTATAAATAATCTGGTCTTTAATTTGGTATTCTCATATATTCAATTTTCGAAAGAAATTGACCCCTCCACATAGCGAAAATAAACATATTTCAGATGTTAACATTTCTTTAACTCGAAAACCGAAACTCTTTTTAAATAACGTTCCATTTCAACGGTTTCCGGATATTGCCTTATCTTTAATTCTGTCGTCTGAAATTTTCGAGCTTTTAAGAAAATTGCCTCCTCCACCATTTGTTTCCAATTTGTAGGTTATATTGAAATAAAGTGAATTTCCGAAAAATTTTAAATATTCATACAAGCAATAGGCGGCGGTTTGTAATTTTCACAGGGATCGACCACGATTGTCGAGGGCTAGAAGTGGGTGGTTGATGGTGTGTGCTTATTAAATATTCCGGCAGCGCTCACGGTTTACTGTCTTAGCGGGAAAGTGGGAAAACTAAGTGGGAAAACTTGTGCGCCCAGTGCGCTATGGCTGGGGAAACACAGAGAGTAGGTATAGTAATATCTTTATGATCTAGCGTTGGTTTACGATGTACAACGAAAACTATGTATAGTATAAGTATTTGATATATTATTGGAAGCGTTGTGAAAGGAACATGGGCTAATTATGCTAAGTAAACATACCAATTAAACACGTTTGGTTGGTTCCTTATTATACTAGCATGTTGGAGAAGAGAATATTGCAGAAGTTAGGCTTCGAGTATACCTACTTGTGAAAGGATAATGTCGAAGAGACCTGTATGTATGTATTTTATATATCTATATACATAAATAGATAGATAGATAGCTTTTATTTATACTTAAGCCAATATACATGGATTGATTATCATAACAGTATATTTGTTGATTCCTCCACAATTACTTGATAAAACAATATTCCAAAAGGCAACAACCATATTCTTATCCTCTGTGATTTACTATGAAAAAATAACAAATAATAATTCCTGTAGTAAGACTTTGAAATCCATGGTACTATTAAAATTCAGTGTGTTAGTAATTTTACAGCATGTTTGAAAACTTTATGTTTATATATTATTATGAGCAACAACAGAGGAAGCTTTCGAGAATTTACATTTTAAATGCATTAAGACTTATTGAGAAAGTGAGTCAATTATGTGTTAGGGAAAATGGACATCAAATTGAACAATTCAATAAATAAGTTCTGTGTTTTGTTAGTGAATTAGCGTTAGTATTGTTTTTGTTTCTTTCATGGAAAATTCACAAGTAATATTCCGTCAATTGGAACCTTTTTTGTATGAACAAACCATATCCCACAATTAAAATTCAATGTTTTAGTGATTTTGGAGCATTATTTAAAACATCATGTTCATACATTATATATTATTTTGAAGGAAAAAGTTAAGGATTTTAATGAGATAATAAAATACAGGGTGTTCCATTGAAAACATTTTAAGTTTGAGTCGTATATCCATTACCATAACCCAGAAAAAAAATTACGTTCGCTGAGAAACTTCGAAGATCTGTGGGGAATCCAAAAAGTGTGAATTTTCAAAAACGCCCTGTAACTTATGAACAAAATAAGACAGGCAAAATCTGTTCAGGCCATCTGGAGTTTCATAAAAAAGTGACACAGAAACGCGAAAACCGCAAGGTTCTATCTTCAACAACAACCGAGATACCTGTCTCAACCAAAATGGGATGCACGGTCCATGTCAGATTACAAAAACAATACAGAAATAATATGTAAATAAGTATTATAGAAAACATGAATAATAAAATAATTTACATTAAAAGACTTAAAGATAAAAAAAATAACTTAAATGTGTCTGACAAATTTTTATTATATAGTTTTATACCCATGTAAGAGAAAGATTTTTCAGTTTTTTTCTTCAAATGTTTGTTTAAAACCAATACACCTGCCTTTCTAGTATTGTAGGAATGAAAGTAGGCGTTGGTTCCAAAATTATAAGCATGGATAACTGGTCTACAGTTATTTCCGCTATTTATTTTTAATATAAGTCTTATAATAATAATTTTTTGTATAATAAAAGCCCTATGACTATTTGAACTATTTCCCCATTGAATTATATTATAATTTATACTGGAATAAACTAACGAATAATAAATATTTATGAATGTAGGTTCATCCAATTCTCTCTCTCCAAGTCTCACAATTATTGAGAAATCGCGTAAAATCCATTATTCGTTTTTCGACTAACATAATCATAATACGACAGTTCCAAGCTAGGTATTCATCCAGAGATGAAGACCTAGGAACATTGTATTGGTTGCGCTTTCCAGGCCATTATTAAGAACAATGTCATGTCTTTGTACCTAGCTCCTAAGACATAAGTAGTTTTTTCAGCGTTCAAAATAACATTGCTCATTGCACACCATTCTACTGAATTCATCAATAGTTTGATCAATTTCATGGAGCAACTCTTCCGAAATTCGTGCTAACTGAAGTAACTGAAGTATCATCGGCTAACATAATTGTATGCACATTCGTTATATAACTAGGAACGTCATTTACAATGATTATAAATAAAAGGGGCCCCAGCACGGAGCCCTGAGGAACCTCTATATCCACATCCTTACTGAATTTTCGACACTCTGGGCAAAAATTCCATAATTTTGCATATTCTAAGAGAAGGTTGATTTTCCTATCTTCACTTGAAGTACTTGACAATTACAGAGTGTATTTATGAGTTTATAAAAATAATCATGTTCCCATTTGAAACTTGTGCTCTTGTTGACAAAAGAAACATTTACTCAGATTTATAATAAAGTAGTTGACACTGAAAATGCTAAGGTTTATAAATCATCTAAACAGAATTAAATAATGTACCAGAACTGATAGATTGTAAGTCCGTAACTGGAATTTTCGTTGATAGAATATTCAAACTCTCAAGAATCAGGAAAAAGATACGAATGAATTGTAAGATTTTCTGCTTGTTCATATTTTGGCCAGAGGATGTCTCTTACGTAAAAATTGCATATGTTCATTTTCGGTTTCTCTTGATACTCTGAGCAAAATCGAACGTTTTTTAAATTCAATACATTTCGATTAACAGCGGTAGGAAAGTCGTTTAAGTGGGCACACCAGATGTTTTTCTAAATTATCAAATCTCACACTTCTGTATAAGTACACAAAATTGACTATATTTGTGTCAAAAATACACTGTAACGCACAATGTGATTTCATTATTACTAGTTCATCTGCTTCAGTAATTTACAGGCCATTGCCTTTACAATTATTATTATTAAAGAGAACATACGATTGAGAATCAATGTATTGGAATACTTGTAACAATTATCGAATATATATGGAAGAAGTGTAATGGACCAAGTTGTAATACCCAATCAACTGTATGTTTGTAATTAGTAATTAGGTAGTAGTGAAAATCAAACAATGTTTGCCAAACAGCTTTTAAATTACTAAATGTTTGTGCACGATGAAAAGCAAAAATGCTGTTGGTTCATTAGCAGCACAAAGGTGAAATTTATGGATTACAAAAAATCTTAAGAAACGCAACGGTAGACATACCTCGTTAAAAATAGATAGAGAGATACTTATCAACTTAACCAATAATATTCTTTGAAATTTGACCAAGGAAAAGGAACATTTTAAATATGAGCATTTTTAATATTCATCAAATTTCAAGATTATCAAAAGTTGCTGAGAAATTCAGTAACAGATATCCATAAAAACGCTTCCTAATCTCAAAATGAGTTTCAGAAACTAAGTAGATTATAAATGAATGAAAAAGATCTTCGCTCTTTTCTATGAAAGTCGAAAATTAATAAAGTAAATAGTGAAACTTACATTCAGAGAAAGAGCTTGACTCGACTGAGAGTGGAAAAACAACTAAATAATTCTATAATATTGAAACAAAATACATCAGCGTTACAACGCGATTAGTTGTATTAACATTCACAAGAAAAATCGTTTTCAGCAATTAATATTCTCATTTTACGAATTCTACAGAGTAAAGCTCTGTCTCCAGATATTAGGTAAATTTCTTATAGAAATATACCTATTGCGATCGTTCACACTTTTGAATTTCGAAAAAATTTCAACGGCATGTTGTTATATGTCTATAAGTTAGTCCAAAAAAACATTTGGTTCAAAAGTGTATATATATATATATATATATATATATATATATATGGGATATTACGAAATTTGTTAACACGATAGAGGTCGCAGTTTTGAAGGTATCAAGTTCAAATTTGCTACAAAAATCAATCTCTCAAATATCTCGGTCGAGTTCGTTATTGGGCAATATCGGGTAAGTAGTTTCAAAATGGCGACCATTCAAACATTTAAAAAAATTATCAAAAAAGAGCAGTAGTGTAAATATTATTAAAAATAATTTTAGGTTATAGATATAATCAGTACCTACAACTTTTGTTCAAAGCAATTTTTCATAAAATACACAGATAAAAAAATAAAAATTAATAAAGAAAAATAACAAATATTGATAAAACATGAACACTCAATATAAATTTGATGTAATTGTACATTTTCTGGAGATCTTAATATAGACCCTGATTAAAAAAATATATAGTATATTTATTGAAAAGAAATAGACGAAAAAAAAATCTGCCTTGAAGTGGACTCGAACCCTGTCTGCTTTGTATTCAACAGCCAAAACAAAAACCTCTAACCGCAAGGCTATGATACATACGTCAACTTTTATGTAATAACATGTAGGTATACCAAGGAAAAAGTTGTTAAAATTTCAATTCAATGAATTTTGAGAAATTTACCTGTCCGCTGACTACAGGCCATCGGGATTTTTATATATTTATATGGGATATTACGAAATTTGTTAACACGATAGAGGTCGCAGTTTTGGAGGTATCTACGTCAAATTTGCTACAAAAATCAATCTCTTAAATATCTCGGCCGAGTTCATTATTGGGCATTATCAGCTAAGTAGTTTCAAAATGGCGACCATTCAAACATTAGAAAAAATTATCAAAAATGAGCTGTAGTGTAAATTACATCAAAAATAATATTGAGTTATAGATATAATCATCATCTACAAATTTTGTTCAAATAAAATTTTCATTAAATGCACAGAAAAAAAATTAATAAACAAACATAAGAAATATTGGTAAAACATGAACACTCAATATAAATTTAATGTACTTAAGTGTACATTTTCTGGAGAATGTAAACCCTGATTAAAAAAATATATAGTATATTTATTGATAAGAAATAGGCAAAAAAAAATCAGCCCTGAAGCGGAACGCGAGCCCTATCTGCTTTATATTCATCAGCCAAAACAACAACCTCTAACCGCAGGGCTATGACTCATGCGGTTAAAAATGGACAATTGGCATGTAATAGCATGTAGGAAAAGGTTGCTCAAATTTCAATTCAATCAATTTTGAGAAATTTACCTTTCCGATGGCTATAGGCCATCGGGATTTTTTTAATCATGGTCTATATTGAAATCTCCCGAAAATGTACAATTACATCAAATTTATATTGAGTTTTCATGTTTTAACAAAATATTTCTCATTGTTTTATTCATTAATTTTAAAATTTTTTTCTGTGCATTTTATGAAAAATCGCTTCGTTCGAAAGTTGTAGATACTGATTATATCTATAACCCAAAATTATTTTTGATGATATTTAGACTACGGCCCTTTTTTGATATATTTTTTTAAATGTTTCAACGGTCGCCATTTTGAAACTACCTACCCAATATTGCCCAAATAACGAATTCGGCCGAGATATTTGAAATATTGATTTTTGTAGCAAATTCGAACTTGATACCTCCGAAACTGCGACCTCTATCGTGTTAACAAATTTTTTAATATGACTTTTAAACCAAAGACTTTTTTGGAATTACTTATAGACATATAACAAAATGCCTCTGAAGTTTTTTCGAAATTCAAAAGTGTGAACGATCGCAATAGGTATATTTCTATAAGAAATTTACCTAAAAATGAATTGTGTCCAGTTCTTTGAAATTATTTGTCATGTCGATCTCATACTTAAGGGGAAATTTTAAATTCTTTGTACATAACCAACATTATTTCTATGTTTTCTTCTAATCAGATACAGATTGGCAGCAATTTCGTTCTTCTTAGGACTCATTAGCACCTGGCTCTTCATTATGAAAACTTGTATCATGAAAATACAGTAAAAAAAATTGTAGATTAATATAGATCCAAGATATATTTATCTGCTATATTTCTCATAGGTAAGAAGCTCCCTATTTCCCGAATATCCATTATAGAGCGATCATCCGGATGAAAACCCTTCAACGCAAGCCAACTATATTCCGGTCCATTTATAATCCCGATAAGAAATGTAAAAAAGGAAGGCGGGGGCGCAGGTATTCTCGGTAGGTACCCTAAGGATAATAAATATGAATGCCATCCAGTCGGGGGCCGCTTTTTTTCTACTACATACTACCACCGATGACACATAGTCAGATAGATTTCTCAGAATCAGAACGAAATAACAAATGATATCTGTACTTATATAATATATACCATGCTAAGATGTTTAAAATAACCGAGGATATATCAGGGACAGCGAGATCCACCTGAAAGGAATGTGAGCACCATTCATTTCATGCGCTGTCGACTTGCAATGCGCCGCACGCCAGGGCTATGGGGTTGAGCCCGGATACCACCCACGTCACACACCAGGATGCTTCTCCGTCGACGTAGGGAAGATGAGATCTTTTTGGTTTTTCCGCTGTTGGAATATTCTCCTGGATTTTCTTGACTTAGTGCCGCTGCTTTGGTCTATACCTTTCCTGCGAAATCCCCTACAACGTAACTTGTTAGTATTGCCATAATATACTGAATAGATATTTATGTGTTTCTACAATTTATTGCTGAATTATTTTTGTAGTGACTTCATAAAATGAGAAAGAACAAGATTCTTTCATGATTAATTTTTCATTCGAAACAGGATTATGGTCCCATACTTTGCACAAAAAAAAACATTCCTCAAAAAGTGTGGAGGTGAAAATGTTTGTCCTCATCTGGGTGGATCTAATAGACCGAGGGATATGGTAAAGTAAAGCTCTACTTTGATGATATTGACAGAAGTTCAGTCATAATCTATATATTAATACGTTATTGTAGACGATTTTTAAACGTGCACGGATGAGAATGAGATTTGGCATGGAGAATTTAAAATGCAGATAAAAGAAAAGGAAGGGCCCGAGATGTTTCACTGTTAAACAAAGTGGTAAAATGGACATGGAAGGCCAAAAGAGTAAGGTAACTTTATCACAAGCTATCACGACTAAAAGTATTCGTGTTCCTTTGCTATTCTTCTCTCTCACTTCGAAGGCAAAGTTCCTTTCCAGAGGCAATAAATATTGCGAAGGGAAAATCCACGTGATGTTAGTCTGATAAAAAAGTTCCAAATTATAGTCCGAGTCTCTGCAACTGTGGATGGAGTAGGGGTATTATATGTATACGACGAGGTTGAAGAACTTGATAGTGTTAGTGTTGTAGGTAATGGAGTTTGAGTTGCATAAATTGAATATTTATCTGCTATCTCGAAAATGTATATGAAGCAAAGTTTCTGTGATTGGATGTTCTCTGCGGTGATAAGTTAAATTGTGGGTGGCATGGTTAAGTGAGTCAAGTAGGTATTCTAAATTGTAAACATTTACTGTTATCAATGAAAAAAATCTGGTGTGTCCACTCACACGACTTTCCTACCGCTCGTAGGCAAATTCCAGTAAATCAAAAAAATACTCTATTACAATACTTTCCTTACATAGCGACGATAATAGCGGTAGGAAAGTAAAAATCATCTGGACAAATCGTGCTACCAGTCATTTTTTTCAGCATGTCAAGACAAACTACAATATTCATGTAACATTTTTTCGCAAGATGAAACCTTTAGCCAGAATCGGAAGAAACATGTGGAAAATATAAAATTTTATTCATTATTATTTTTTTTTGTTCTCAGAGATGGCGCTGTACATGGGTGGTAGAGGGCTTTCCAAAGAATACTTTAGGCAAGTTTAATCAATTCTTAGAGCCGCTTACGCGCAACAGTCTTGAGCAAATCACTTTTTTGGATATAGCTCAACACCCAGTGTATACAGGATTCTCATTCAGTGCCACCGGCGAGTGATGTTAGTACCAAACAAAATAAAAAAGAAAGCAACAAAATACAACGATCCGTTTCCGAGACAATGCTGTCACAGACAGACAGACCGACAAACAGACAGACAGACCAATGGCTGAAAATATGTTTATTACACTTAGAAAACTCTGAAACGTCAACATTTGTAAAAATCTCTACACCGAAAATTTCACACGATTACAATACTTTTCTTATACAACTACTACTGTAGCGTAGGAAAGTGAAAATAAGCAATGTTTCAGGTAAAAGGATTCATTCAACATTAACCAATCTTTAGAGAAGAGTTCTTTTGATCTCTTCTGATACCTCTTAGGAGAATAGTAAAATAAAAAGACAAATCACAAATTATTTCAGCCAACTGACGATGATAATTTTTCAATGAATATATAAAAGAGCATTTATGTCGTTAAGAATAAATGACATGATGAAATTAGTACAGCATATTGTCATCATCGAATGAATAGAAGATAACAAATTTTCAAGGAGACCGAAAAGTTATTATACGACTGTGAAGAAAAAAGAGGGGAGTTCCACAAGCTGTTGAAATGTTATATTCCCAAATTAATTTGTAAAAAGACATTCATCAGTTTCTTTCGTCATCTGGCCGTTTTAGCGAGAAAATAATTTTTATTTTTGTTGAGATTCACGATTTGGAGAACCTTCTTGAAATAGCAATTAGATTTGATCCAAGTTTGAGCTTTTTTTCTTTTGAGACTTATATAAGAATTTTTTATTAATGAAGAACGTGAAACAATAGAAATAAGCTCTTATTAGGCATTAGAGTTTTATTAGAGGAAAAGCTACAAAAAGGACAACTCCTTCGACACAAAACCACAGATTTATCAATGACATACTCATACTGACATATGACATATTAGATGACATAATTGTATAGATATAGCTTACATGTTTTGGGGATTTAACTGTTTTATGCCCATGCATAGTTCCAGTGTCCGAACCCATAACTGTTCCTTGCATAAATGTATATGAGCCTCTATGGCTCCACGAGATCTAAGATCAATTAATCTTTATTGGAACCCATCTAACGAAATAATATCTATAGTTTCTCTTCAGTAGTCGATATTTCGTAACATTTGTATGTAGAACGATACTATTGAACATCGACAAGACTCGACAATTTGTACATAAAGAGAGACCGAATGTTATTCAAAAGGCACAATGCGTATAAATGATTAATTTTGCAAACATATGGAGCCCATAATCGATCGTTGGGTAACAAAAAAAAAACCATTGTTAGTCCAGTGAAATTGTTCGATATCTTTGATAAGGCATTATTCTGAAATAGCGTTTAATTGGGAATTTTCAAATAAAATCACAAAAGAAACAGCTAATCTAATAAATATTTCTGTAGAAAAGCAATATAGAGTTATTAGTTGAAATTTTCAATAAAATTCTTGCTCATTTACAAGACTTCAGAATTTCATCCCTAACTATATTAAATTGAAAGTATTGCGTATATCGAGTTGTCCTCATCTTCTATAATATAAAAATGAATCGCTGAATGTGTTGCTAAGCGCAAATCACGAGAGCAGCAGTAGGTTTGTCGCTAGGTGAATAACCAAAAGCATCCAGTCAAAAGTTGATGGAGGAATAAAGTATCTTGAAAGTCACATGGTGGTACAATTTTAGAAAACCAAGTTACTGTTTTTGCTTTTGTTAAGACAGGACAACATCTGTCGGGTCAGCTAGTATGTAATATATATTCTTTCTCTATTACAGTTTCAATTTAGAAATAGGATATTTCGACCAGGCTGTAACGCAGCAGTCACCACACACATGACCGACCCTCTAAGCCAAAGATGACCCATAAAAGTCCCAAGTCGTAACGTATAACGATAAATTTTTAGTATTTTTCAATACTTCTTAATATATCTTCGGCAATATGGTCTATATATATATATATATATATATATAGATATCGTCGTTCAAAGAACATTCGAAATGCCATTTCCGCAGCAAAACAGTCATTTATAAACAGCCAGCATATATGCCATAACTAATGCCAATAACGTTTTCATGAATGCCATCATAACTACATAAAGCCTCCGGCCATTGTCATACAATGAACGTAAACAAGATAAGAGGCTTCATGTAGCCCTGTTTAATCTTGCCTTTCATATTTATAATCCAGCTGTGCTTGGAAAATATAGCGCTGTCGATTATATTGTAGGAATTGATAGGTGCTTTCTCCATCTAGCCAATAAGTCAATGTGATCTGAATTCAGTTGAATTCACTGAAGAAAAATAAATAAATAAATCAGTATATTTAAGAATAATAAATAGTTCATTGACATGCTATGAAAAAAAACATCTGAATTAGGTAAAGAATATTTGGTGAGAGAAGCAGTTTATACTAGACTTCAAAGCTATAAAACTGTTCGTTCCATGAAAATACTATGAAATTTGTTATTCCATGATCCAGATGTTGTTTTCAATTGACGTTGACGTACTGGCCTTTTTGGCATTTCCGTTATCACAGTGTCTCAATTCACTGTCAAAGCATTCTATTACTCATAGAATGTGATAAAAATAAAATCTAATAGTTCAGTCCCTATGTCATGTAATTTTTTTCAATAGTTTCATATGAAAGCATAATTTGAGAAAGAGTAATGACGTAAAATGTCAATACTGAATATGCTGGCTGATTTTCTTTTCGCACTTGTGTGTAAAGTACTGCATAATAAATTAATCTACTCACTAGCGACAGGTGTATCAATTCCGTAATAGCTTTTATTGATACACGACCAACAAAGAATAGAACTAAGAACATTTTCATCAAGTGATCTTCCACATTGTCTGGATTGTCGGTTTACAAAGTGATTACAGCGATGATAGTTCTTGCGTGAGACTGTGGCCAAAAAACTTTCACTCTGCCGCAATATCATATATCACCGATCACAAGTGAAGTAGCTATTTGATTGACATGGCTGCAGAGAGAGAGAGAGAGAGAGAGACCCCAACCGAAGAGAGTAAATGATTCTTAGCACATTTCAGAGGCCCTGTGATCAATAACACAATAAATAGCTTCTAAGAAGAGGATCATTCGCAGCCCCCCAGAACAAAACAAAAAAACCGCCACCACATAATAGCTCTCTCATGACATGAGAGAGCAACTTCTCAAACCTTCTGAACGAGAAAAGAGAAGAAAAAAATCAAGGATAGGGTTACTCCCTTAATTTAATTTATAATTAATTAACATCACCCAGTGTTTGGGAGCTGGCTGACATAGCCCTCACACAGTGGATGGAGAAAACTTCGAACCTAGGAAATACTCCAGGAGGAAAAAAAATCGGTATATGCTCTCTTATATATATATAATAATTGATGGTCTTCCGAAGGAAAAACAGATCATCGTGATTAATTGTCGACCTTTTGTTTTGGCACTGCGTGAACATCGTTGGCCCATAATTAAAAGTAAGAAGTTTTATGCCCTCTGCCGTCAGAAGCTAGTCGCTTGCAGGGATGGAAAAGCTTTTGGAAAAGTCTCTCGGTAATAATCGTATCGTCCATCTGCTTTAACAATTTGTTTAAGTCTAATCACATCTGTATTTTTTAACACCTGCGAATAGCTTTTTCGCATTTGCCAAAGCGCAGAAATTTCGGGCTAATTTGTTTGCATTTAGCATTTGAAAATTTGAAATCTACATTATTATACTATGAAACCAATGTTGAAATCGATATACATTTATATGGGATAATAACTTCTATGTGCTTTCATTTACTATAGAGTACTGTTATCAGTTATTGGTAGTTGCTCATAAATAATGATATAATTCAATTCCGAATTGACAAAGTCAACCTCACCTTCGAAACAATTCGACTTCTTTTCGGATATTTTGTGCCCAAGATTAAAAAAACTTCGTCATTGGCTATTGTTATGTGCTTCTACAGTATCGTACAATAATGAAGCCATATTCTCATGGACTTACCTATATTAGCACTGCCCGAATAGTTCGTATTTTCCAAATATCGTGAAATAAAAAACGGCCATTGCCAAACAAATATTGACCAATTTAGGACGCAAAATATTGGCGTTAGACTGACAGAAGTATATTGTTTCTGATATACCCATCATGTATAACTTCTTTATCAAGAAAATTAAACTCTTGAGCAGATATAGAGAAGTTTTTAACTGATACGTTTAAAAGTTCAGAGTCCAGAGTAAGACGTGACAAGAGTTTCCAAATGGTGAAATCACAAAAGTTGTAAAGCTTTTTGTTTTTTGGAGGGAACGATTAAGCTTTCCTATAATCAATGGAACTTATCTCTCTTTCAGTAATATAATAAATAAATATTGGAGTTTGTCTCTTAAAATTAAATAGATCACTTAGGTATCTAACTCACTGTAGTACTATATTGTGAAGTTTATTTGAGAAAAGAAAAATCTCTTCGAAACATCTTGATCGTGTACAGGGCTTTCAAACCATTTATAAACATAAAAAAAATAGCAGAACGAAGGAAATTAACAAATAATTTTTGAATAATAAATAACTTACTAATGTTTTGAAAAAACTTGTGTACAATATCGTAAGGAACATTATTTGAAAAGCGACAAAACATGAAAATCTAATTTTGATATAAAGAATATCGGGTAAGATTTTGATTGTGCTTTATGTTTGCTCGCCAGAACAAAGGAAGTAGGTATGCAATTTTTTATTATTTTATTGTTTAAATAAACGACAACAGTTTTGATAACTGATGATTCTTTTATATTTATATTTTTATATTGGAATTAATTAAAATCCAGCATCCCCTTACCACTAAAACCGCCTCAAAATGAGTTAAGGGGGCTAATTTTTTACAAAATAGTTTTTATTTTGTGACAGATTCGAAGAAAAGATAATTTTTGGCAACGTTTATAAAATAGAGCCGATTTTATTCTTTGGTGTACCTGAAAAAAATAAAATAATACTGATTCTATTGGTGCTAGTACTTTTGAAGTTGGTGATTCTTCTATTAGTCACAACTGCACAACTTCAAAATTACCAGCACCAATAAAAAATAGGTATTTTTACTAGATTATAGTCTCTTCAACTGTATTTCTACTTTTTTATTATCAACTTGACAATACAAATCTGAACTTGACAAATTACCAAAACTGAACTTTTCATTTTCTTTAACCCCGTCAAAAGTATACTTCACAGGGTATTCTAAAAAAATTACTAAAAATAACATATCTTCCTTCTGGCTCCAACATTTAATAGACTTATTCGACTTTTGATGTTTTCAGTGCACCAACTAATAAAGTAGCTTATGTTTATTTTATTATTACTTATTTATTTCTTCAAATAATAAACTTTTGAATTACAATTTCATATTAAAATTATTTTCCATCTTTTGGCGTTGCAATTACTAATATGAAACTTTTAACAAATAAAAGTTCTGTTCTTGTGGATAAATAGTTTTCATAGTTTTGATGTAAATTTATATTTACCTTATGGATAATATGGCTGTATTTCAGCTAATTGATTAGATAGAACATTTATAACACAAAAATAACTTCAAAGTTAAAACTTCAGGACCTCAACATTATTATACTAAAAGAAATTTGCTTAAATAAATTTTGTAGCGACTTTTCAAATACTGTGCTTGAATTTATAAACATCAAAGATACCCGCGAACCGAAATTTATATTTTTTAATACTATTTTATCCAAAGAAATGAAAATGTAATTAAAGCATCATACTGTGAAATAAGTTCGCCATGACCGGAACAACTCATCCAGTTCTCTTGCTATACCTCCTATATAATATCTATTTTCCGCTCGTGGATAGTTGCTGCGCGTTCCACCCCGTTTTGTGGTAAGCACACCAAATAAATAACGCACGCCTTTCTCTACCAAAAACAATACCCCGCCAGCGAACATCAGTTATGTTTCTCATTTAGTCTCACGCTTTTGGAATGAAGAAGAGCGGCGGGGGAGAGGGGCATATAGGTGGAGTTCCAGACTCTGACTGAGAGCTTAACGGCTTTGACTCTGCGGAATTAAAAATGTGATTTGGGTGTATGCGCGCGCGAGTGTTATAACTGGAAATTTACCGCTTGGCTGAGCATCGTCGTAAAGTTGATGGTCCAGTGTATTTTTTGTTGTTGTTTGTTTTTGTTCTAGCTCTAGTCATGTTGAATAGTTAGAGAACCGTTATTTTTCCGATAGAACTCTCTTCGTTTTGCTGAGGAAGACTGATGCTGATTTGGTTTGTTTCATGAGTGGCGATAGTATAAATATCGAAGATGAAAGATCTCAAGTGCATTCCACATTGAGAATGCTGTGTTGCATATTCTACATCTTAGGATTGAATTTTAACTCATTTTCATGTTAAAAAATTAATAATAATAACCGATGAATTTTAAAGTTACACACAAAATTGATTAGAACGGCAACACTGTGTGCTATTTTACTATTTTAGATACCTTATTGCCTATACCTGGCTACACAGCATTCTCAGTGTGAATCATTTATAAGATACGAGCATTCATTTTTATATCCAAAGAGCACAATAATACTTTGTTTTAACATAATTTAAGTATTTAATATAAATATACTGAGATGTCCACTGTTGTAAATAAATTAATCCAAACAGCAACATTTTTATCAATAATTCTAAAATAACTTTCTATTCGCTGCCAAAGTTTGCGTAGATGGGATTGAAATATCGGATTTCACATCAATATGATCAATGAATAAACGGTAAATGTCTAGTTTAGTGGCTTTTGTTATAAAAGCTCGAAAAAATTAAATGTTTGCCAAAAGAATTCTTGAAATTCACTAAAACACCATACCATGCTTATTTAAAGAAATTCAATAGTTCTTCGTCATTTTCTCCTGAAAGAATAAATGCAATATATGAAAAGTTGCATCCAGAGCACCCAAAATTTGCCCTTTTAAAGAAACCTACACTATAAATTTGTATAATATGTTAAGCTCAGTTGTTATTATCGTAATTTTTTTCTCGAGCAAATATTCTTGGAAACAAAATTCATAAAATAATCTAATGCTGCGAAAGTTATCCTGGCAGCGTTGGCAACATTGACAATAGCAGCACTTGAATGTTGAATATACTGCACAAGTCAATCATCAATTCGTTCTACCTCAATATTTTGTTTGCTATTTTTACGCATATTTTTGCTGACTTTACTTGAAGGATGTTAAGAGTGTTCACTAGAATGCAAGGATGATTACATACTTTTTGGTATTGAAAAGGTACTCCGAAATTGAAAGTTCTAGGTAAAAGTTGTATGTACAACCCTACCTTTTTTTTATTAACAGATTATTAAAAATTGCGCCTTTCACCTCAATTTTACTATAAGTTACGCTAAAATACACCTATTTTAGCAAACATTTGTTTTTTTATTGCTTTTATAACATCTAAACTATTACCGAATAAACTAATATTCTCGATTATCAATTCCTCGATGGTGTCCATCATGTTAGATGGAGTGTCCTTTTATCCAGCAGCAGGTGGCGCCCTCTAGCAAAGCCTTGCCCAGCACCTACTGCGTATAGCTATGCATGCGGCGTCGTCATCCTCGTTGGTGGCAGACGTAATGAATATTCATTGTGCGGCCTCCGGGTGGTGGTGGTGGTGGAAGCGGTCGGTCTAAGGATTCGGTACACTAAGGTATATAATTACGCTCCGATACTACCGCGCCGTCATATATCAAAAGCCGTGTGTAGATATATATGTATAGTTTGAAAGGTGGCCCACTGGATTACGTGTTCGGCATACGAAAAGACGACTCGATGGAGATTTAATTAGAGTGTGTATCAGTAATCAAATGCCGCTATTTATGGGATTTATATTAGAAACACGAAGTGTCACAAAGCTGGCTCGTCGTCCGCCACTTGGCAAAAATGATGATCTATCTATCTATCTATCTCTCTCTCGACTGCCTCTCAAAAGGGACGACGACGACGAAGTCTCTGAATGAGTCAAAGGGTCTCTTTTCGTTGGGGTGGTTCGTCGTCAAAAGTGAGCAAGCATCACACACCATTCATGTTGAATAGTGAGAAATTCGTGTGATGGATCGGGAAGATATTTGTTGCTAGCCAACTTTGTATGGTCAACTTTTCCATATATAGGGGGCTATTCATGCTTTTTGGGATTAATTTCATTGAGAGGGTGTATAAGGATTTTATTGAAATTAAGTTGTTTTAGCTGACTCTATAGTTTAGGGTTTGACACGAGACTCTCGTAATTCGAAATCTCTCGTCTCGTCTCGTCGCGATTTTGATTTTAAGAGATCAAGAACTACACTTCGAGGTTTTAACAGATAAGAAAATTACTGTTTAGATACTCGTAAATATATCTTTCTTACACAGTCAAGGATTCAAACACAGCAAAAATTGAGCCGATTCTCCAGTTGATCGACTTCTAATGGTCAGTGTTGCTTTTGAAAACAGTCTTTTTGCAGGCACTGAAGTAGCTTGTAAGCTGAAAAGATATGTTTCTCAATACATTCTTGATGATCGAGATGAGACGAGACGAATTTCCTTCGAGACGAGATTTCTCGTGTCTCGATGAAATCCTTCTATAGTTCCACGCTGAAGCAACTTCATAGTATCCGTTTGATGATGCTAACAACACATGATCCACTACGTAGAAACAAATTCTACATAAAAACCCTACACTTGTCCGTCCATCTGTCTTCTTCATTCCGTTGTTAGGAAGGCTTATCATTTATCTTCTTTCTTGTTATTCAGGTGCCTCCCATCCTTTGAATGCACTGAAAGCGCATTGTGGTCCTCTTTATGTTCAAGATCTCATTTTTTTATTATCATTTTACGTTCAAATATTGCCTTTGTTTCTAAATGCATTCCAGTATACTGGCCAGTACAGAGGGACGTCATAAACTCAATCAAAAATTCCAAAAACAAATGTCAGCGTACGATCAACGAACTTCCGAGTAGTTTCATTTGGAATATTACTACGGCTTCAACTTTTATTTGATCACATCACCCAATAATGGATCGAATTTATTCATACTTTTTTGGCTTTCTAGAACTAAGTACTATCCTATGAATGAGTCTCTTCCAGTTTATTTGTGGATACTGAAAAATGACACATACAAGTTTTTCTATAGAAACATTGAGAGTGATTATCATATCGCCAGTATTTGATTTCAATATCCAGATTTTGCTCGTTATTATTTTTAATGCACAAAGGTTCAATTCAAATATTTGGCGAATTCGCCACACCTACCTCATAACCAGACGTAAACATCACGTGAAATGAATGAGACAGACTGACAGTTTATTATTTATTAATCAAACTAGCTGTTAATCGTCGCTTCGTCTGCGCTACCTGCCAGTGAAAATCCTTTCGGAATCAGTTTAACCGTTACGGAAATTCGCCGGAATAACCAGACCGACAAAAATCATAAAAAGCTCTTTTTTGTTATTAGTGATATGTAATCAGTTGAAACCTGATATCTTGATATTATAAACAGACACTTCGATTTTATTTATTTGTTTAGATTTTTCTGAAATAAAAACAGCCTATGTTATTCTTTATAACATTAGCTTCTTGCCAGTGAAAATCTCGTCGGAATCGGTTCAGCCGTTACGGAAATTAGCCGGAACAAACATACAGACAAATAAAAAAAAAGTTGTAGTTAGTAGATGAATTAATTTGGATTAAGATTTTGCAAGTAAATAAACGTTATCTTCTGATATAATAAGATACCTAGATACAACGAACAATATGAAGAAACTGACGACCTTAGATGAAAATACCTACTATTTATTTTTAATAATCATACAACCTCTTTTTTGTACAAGAACTAGAATCGACTTTATTAGTTAGTGCATTGAAATTACAGAGTTATGATAATTCTAGTGGTTGTGGTAATTTTGAAGTTGGTGCCAAAAGTCTTTTATCGACTTATAATTGCACCACTTCAAAATTACCATTCCCAGTTGAATTAATATTATATTATACAGCTAATAAAGTCAGTTCTAGTTTTAGTAAAACAAAATAAATAGAAAAATTCATCATGAAACAATTATTTCTCCTATTCCATACAAATGATATTAAGTCCATATTTCCCAAGCACTTCTCGCATTGCAAATAATAATTAAACATCGTGGCTTTTTAGCCACTAGATGCAGCATGCTTGTCTGGGCTATATTACCTAACATCTGACACGCGTATTATGTTGAAACGAGCATCTGATAGCTGCTGGTGGTGGTGCCACCTGGTGGTGGGCCCAAATTGCTCTTTTTACGACCTCGAATAAGATAACGACGGTGGTCGATTAGATGCATCTGGAGATGACCGTCCTATAGGTAGATGGACGGACGGACGTTAGGGTCGGCGTCATGTGTGCTGTTGTTTGAAATGTCGCCTCAAGCAAGGCCTGGTTTACAATCAGCTCAATTGATTTTGAATGACATAAGTGTTGACGTTGAATAGTGATTGAATTATACATGAAAATCTCGTATGAAAATTGACCTCTTTGAAGTTGGCATGGCAATTTTGGCAGACAAACTAACAAAGTATTAAATAATTAGCCTTTAATTAGCAGCAGCTTGAGCGTTAGAATAAAAAATTTACCGCAACAAAGAAACCTGAAAATCGGTTTGCATGCTAGCTTCAAGTGAAGTTGGCATACAAAAACTGTGAAATCCGTTAAGATCGTCCCAGCCAATTTTACCCAGCCTCATACTTAAAACCAAGGAATATTTTTTCAAAACATCGCATTTTTTTCATACGTACGATACAACAAATGCTCTAAAATCAAACGTGATCGTTTTGGCTAACTAGATGGGCATATAGGTTAATCCAACTATCGCACTAATTAACCGTGAAAGAGAAAAATTAACCGCAAGCAAAGAAACATGTAAAGTTCCCAACTCGGTTCCCAACGCCACAGCTGTCCATGGAGTATGCTCAAAGTTGAACTCAAAATAAAAATATAGTTTCTTGAAGATGCGCGAGTTAATTAGCGGCAAATTATGAGCCTGGATAGAATTGGCTGGGACGATCCTATTTGATTTCACGATTTTTGCAAGCCAACTTCACTTGAAGCTAGCTGCAAACTGATTTTAGGGTTTCTTTGGTTGCGGCTAGTTTTTTGTCTTTAAGGTTAATTTGCGGCTAATTAACGGCTAATTATTCAATACTTTGTAAGTATGACTGCCAAATTTGCCATGCCCACTTCAAAGAGGTTGCATATTGGATCTAAATTGATGATAGTTCTTGACATACGATCATGTTGCATTATTACAATAATTGTTATAAAATTTACTGACCATTTATTCCCCGAACTAAATCGGTTTCGATATGGAGCTTATTTCATTAGGTATCCCATAGAATTTCAAATTTATTTCTCCATCGTATCACTTATTTAATCACCACAACACATCAAACCTTTTATTATAACAATTAATTTATCGTCCATTATGCGAACGTTGGCATTTCAGAAACGAAAAATGCACATGAGTCGTAAAAATGAGCAGCGCTGTTGCACACTCATAAAAAGTAAAAACGACACACTGCTACCTCCTATACCTGTGAGTTATTTTATAGGTTGACATAAAACCACAACACAGTATGATGCGTGTGAAGCCATCATAGTAAATTCATATCGAATATTTAAATATAAATATATATGTACATATATGTATACATTTTTGGGTAGCTTTGTTATTTTTTTTTTGTATGTGACCAAAATTGTTATCGGCTCGTTAACTGTGGCTTTATAATTTTTTGTTTGTATAAATTTTCTGGTTATTATAACAGCAGATAACATTGATAATTGCCACATAATTTTAGATCAATCAAAAATAAGGAGAAGCATAAATAAATCTTACTTCGACGCTAGTATAGTTTATTCTTTCTTACTACGGTAACACAAATAATTTTTTGTTATTGTTAAAGTAGGTTATATAAAATATAGGTAGCTTTAATAAAAATTATTGATATACAAGGTATTTTCGAATTTTGTTACGTAAAAATGAAGGCTTAAATATATTTTATGTAAGTTTCTTAGGAATAATCATATTGAGTTGCGGTTTTCACCGGTAACTGTAATTTTTGACGCTCTTTCTTTCTAATGAAAAATAGAAACGACATTGCATTTGAAATTTTTCAGAAAATTATAAAAATAAGCGACATTGCCATAGAGCGCCATTGACCGAAAATAACTGAACTCAAAATGTTATTAGTTAGTAGAAGCGCTCAAAAAAGTGCTTTGAAATGAAATAAAGTTATTCATACCAGGAAAAAGTTATTAAGTTTTTTCAAACCAACATTTGTAAAAAATACAAGTAAAAAATTAACTAACAACTTTACAAGAACAAAAATAAATTAAATCTTTATTAAATTAAATGCTCCAAGTGTCCCTCTCCAACTGCTCGACAATGAGTTAAGATGTTATAGAATCTGTCAATGACATTTTGCTACATTTCATGACTAATTAATGCACTTTCTTCAGTAATTCTTCTTCTCTATTCCTTGAGACTGGCACGTTTTGTAAGATAAGAAGTGTTCCCAGAAAAAAATAATCGAGAGGAGTCAAGTCCGGCGATCTAGCGGGCCATTCTATTTGCCACCAGGTTGTAAAAACATAAAGTGAATTTAATATCGTAAATCGTAAGTATGTTCTTTAACGAGATTTAGTTCATAATCTAACGGGCTTAGCTATATGACATGTTATATATGAATGGTTCAGAATGTTTATTAGAATCAGAAAATGTAATTAAAAAATAATCATTCCATTCAAAAAACACATTTTAGTTGGACAAGGACAATCACAGGTATCCTTGTTTTGTAGAATTTTCAAAACCTTACAACTTTTATACAAGAAAGTTTTTTTTGATAATGGGCGCCTTTTTCGAAATATTTTACCGGTCCGGGACATTTTATACACAGTTTATAAGACTCTTTATTCAAATACGAAGGCGACTATTTTAAACTAGAATAGAGATTCATAGAATAATATCAGATTGTGTTAACTTGGAACCGGTAACATGAACAGTTCTCTCAAATCGAACATAAAAAACAGGTGCACAATTTGTTCTACATGTAAGCATAGAGTCAAAACACCTCTAGGATTGTCACTACACGCCCTTGGCTCGTAAGAACACATACTCATCTTACTTTATTGCGTCACTATCTCGATATTCTTGTCATCCTCACACTTGTGGCATAAGCGACAGGTAAATGTTCCACATTTGATTACAATAATATAACCTATCTTTTGTCAAGAGTCATAGGTACTCATATAGATATCGGCAGAATGTTGAAGGATTGCTCTACGAAGAAGAAAAAAACCCGACAGTCATGTTTCAGGCTTTCGTGATTAAAACAGTAACGTTGGTTAGTGGCCAATATTTACCATTTCCAATGAATGCGACTGCTATTTTCTCAACTTTAATTATTCCAACTCACGCCAGAACAGCAACCGCTCGTCGCTTTTGTGTTTGTATGTGTACGTACGTACGTACGTACATAATATGTGTGTACCAAGTGATGAGAGTCAAATTGAACGAGTAGCATTTGTATTTATGTAAGTCATATACATATCTATATATATGTAATAAGAATGAATATGTTATTTTAACATCAACGTACAAAATGAACGAATTATTGTTTATCATATATACATAACAAAAATGAAGCTAATTAAAATATTGTAAAAGTGTTTTTGGTCGAATGAGCTTTTTCATATTTTTGTTATATCTACATATATGAACTTTTACCCAATTTTAACATTGTAAAGTTGCCTGCCATGGCGACGAGACTAACAAAAAATATGTAAATATAATCTGATTTTTTTGTATGTACCTACCTCTACTTATTACTCTACTAATTTAATTTTTTGTTTTAGGTGAGTCTTATTTACATTTACCGAAGTAATTGGTAAGAATGATTAAAACTCCAACGAAAAATGTAAGTAGTATTTAATCGAATGAATAATTTAGTTTTTTTTTTTATCTTTGAAAATCTATTATCTTAACTTTGATTATGAGACGAGTACGGTTGAGTAGGTTTTTGTTTTTAATATTTGAAATTGAATTATAAAATATAAATTTATTCATCTGAATCTTCTGAAATGTCACTTTGAGTTTGTGACACGGTCGTATAATATAATGTTTTGCAACTCCACGGAGTTTGGGTAGGCCAAATTGTCATGAATAGTGAAGATATTTTTTAGTTTGCATTATAGCCATTTTGGGTGTGGCGCTAGTCGCTCTGGTCAATGTGTCAGTGGCTGGTATCTGTTTAAAATTAATCTCAGAGACAATCATTCGTTTAATCGCTTTTATTATATAATAAATAGTTCGCTTACGGTTTCTGAAATTAATTTGAATTCAATACAGTACAAATCAAGAATCATATTTCAAAATTGGCAACGACACTAGATTACAGCGACTTGCGCGGCCGAAACTAAAATTACGAAAAACGTCTTCAATAAGTGTGATACTTTTTTAAGTGGAGATGCAAGACCTTATATTATACGACCGTGCTTTGTGACGCCTATGAAATGACGAATGCGTTGCCTTCGGACATCCGAGCAGCGCCCTATCATCATAGTATAAAGCTTGAAATACTGATGTCGTACCTTAGATCGCCAAACGTAGTATTTCATGATAATGAGATGCGATTAGAAGTATAGCGTGATGTACTTAGTTCGTGAACGATTAAAGGCAATAGATATCATTCGTGAAACAAACTCAAGGTACTATGATTACAATTTTATCATTAAGAACATAATTTTTTGATATTTAAATTCCTCCAGCTTGATTTTGCTTGAATTTATTCTTGCCGTTCACATGAATACCTTGTACTGTTTCAGAAAATAAATATGAAACTTCAGTCACCAAACTCATTTCGACCAACTTCTCAAAAGAAGGAGGTATACACTTCTAATGTACCTTTTTTTGTGTACATCAGTTTGCATAGTAATTTGTTTTATTATAAAAAAAAAACTTCATTTACTAAATTATAAATTACTTAGGTACACAAAATTATTGTAGCAGCTTTGTATGAGAGAGTATTAGTATTCATTTTGATATCCAGTTTTCCAGCAGCTCAAAACGAAATTTAAACTATTTAGTTGATTACACATACTTTTTTTTATATAATGTCTGCACCAACGAGCCTACAGGTTAATATTTTTTTAATTTGCTTCCAACTCAATAAAGCAATAAAGTCTGTTTATATAGTTATAATCGACAAGCAAATTTATAATCATCCATTTCCAATGTAGTGCTAATTTCAACTGTTTCCTCCTGCATTCTATATCAGCAGAGACTCCTGCAAGCATATTTTATTTTGTTGTTTTTATCTCTAGGGCTACTTACTATTCAAATTACATTGGGAAAGCTTTTAAAATGTGTCATCAATCTTGAAAAAAGGCCTATTATCCTCGTTGATTCAACATGTGGTTATTTCAATGTTACGAGTCCCCTTTTTCTTGCTCTCCCTCTTTTCAACACATTTTTCTGGTTGTTCAATATAAGCATACATTGCCAATGATATTAGTACTGACCTGGCTAGTTGGTCGTTGTAAAAATAAATGACATTCAGGGGCGTTTTAGGATGGCTCCACTCTAAATGGTATTCCGTAAAAACAGTGTGTTTTTCTAATCTAGGGGCTTAATTGGTCTATCCATTAGCCAAAAAATTCGGGATAACCTACTCAATTTTTTTGCATCTTGTTTTACTTTCCGATCTGTAGTAAGGAAAGTATTTTAATCCTGTGATATTTTTGGTGTCCAATATTCAACAGATGTTTCATAGGTTCCTGAGTCCAAACAACATAGTTTTAGAGCTATTGCCAGTTGTTAATTACTCCTGCTCGATATTTGAAATATCTAAAGGTTTCCATTTATTCTACCAAAGAGTGTTTGACCGAGTTCCTAAAAGAAGGAGGTATACAACTCGGCTGGATGTTTTTTTTTATTATTTACGTAAGAGTGGTCAGATTTTGATGGTTCTTTTTTCTTTCTAAAGAAAAATATAGAAGGATTACCCCATATTAAGGGCTTCATTAAGATTATCCCTTCGAAAAAGGCATTTTAATGGAAAAAGTATTCTTTAAAAACTCATTGATCCATCTTGCAGAATATATGATTTCTCAAAACATCTCTAGTTAGAAACTTCTGAATAAATCTAAGGTTTTTGTGGTTAGGACTTACTCATTGCAGAAACACTTGCTAATAATTCAAAACATATTTATAATAAAGTTTATGAATATAAAAGTAAATATATGAATTATCCACTCCTTTCTTATAATCTTAATTTCTCAAATACGGGCACTTTTATAAGAATATCAAGGGTCATCTATAGCTGAATTTCATCTTTTGAGGTACCAATTTAAAAATCTCTATGATTCTTGAATTATGTATTGTTATTTTTTTCTTTTCAGTTCATCATTTAATAAAGTTGGTCCTAGTTTTTTGTTAAATTGTTACAACTTGGATAGTTTATCATGTACTTACTGTTATTATTTCTGCAAAATTTCCCATTTATTTGTAATCTTTCGATCTGGTATTCACCATATATTCTTAGCAAAACGCGGTGATCCCACTTCTGACACCAATTGTAACGTTCAACCCTGTGCTAAACGTTGTGGGTTGAGTTTACTTGCGTAATACTCAAAAGTTCGCAGATTGCTTCCAATGGTTTATTTCCAACACTCTGTTCACGACCTTTTGTTGTAGTACAACTGTCACAACTTGCCACTTTGACTATCGCGTTTCAACTAATTAATGAGCTATACATGAAACGACTGTAGTAAATAAGGAATTAGAAAAAATAAAAACTAAAAAATATAATAACAGTAAGTATATGATAAACCATCCACGTTACATTATTTTATTTATGCAATATCGTGATTTCTATAAGAGTGCGGTAATGTCTGCCTTATACTGTTTATACTCTGTCCGAATAAACAACAATATTGTTTAGAAAACAAACAGAGTATTAAGTGATAGAGAAATTATAATAAATTACCAGTAATTCAATACGTGACCCAGGCATTGTAATTTCGCATCAGTTAACTATATATATGGAGTGTACGATGGTATTCCATGATCACAGTACACAAACACTGGCAATGTTTTTGTTTGATTTGCAAAAGTAGCCAACCAAATGGATGATTATATGTGTATTTCATAGGTATTAGATAATCAACAACATTTGCGGTTTCTGTGGATTAATTCAGTAGATAATAATGCGCTTTTCATAGGTAGGTACTGTTCTTGGTATTTCAATTATTGCAACTACTCATATTAGGGAGAAAACAAATTTTCACAAAAATTGTAGGCTTTCTAAATTTCCATATTTTTAAAATTATTTTAAATGTACAGGATGTCCTACACCATACTGGCAGATAATTCTTATGTTTTTTTTTTTAATGGAACACACTATATTTTATATAAAATTCGGAATCTACTCTACTTATTTTTACAGTATTGCGGAAATTATGTACAGGGAATGTCAAAATTCAAATACAATATTTTCTCAACTTTTTTCAATGGAACACCCTGTATGTCATATCATATATAAAAGTTCAATTTTCATTTTTATTAAATATTCCCTATACCTAGAATGAGTAGTTTCGGAGATATTTGAATTTTTCTTCCAATTTATTTTATCAGTTGAAATTATACTGTCGTGGATCTTTGCTGAAAATTGATATTCTTTACCTGTAAATGATATTTTATTGATTATTTATATATCTTTTTAGTTTTTTCAATAGTTTGCCATTTTCATTTCCACAATTTGAAGGTATTCCTAAAATTGAAAGAAATATTCAAATATCTCCAAAACCATTCATCTAAGAAACTACAAGTTTTAGAAGTATTACATTTTGCACGGGGGTTTCTTTTAGAACGTAGGTGCCCACTAAGACGTGATTTTGGAGAATTCAACCCCTATAAGGGGTTAAAAAGGGATGTCAATATTTGTATGAAACATCTATACTTTTCATAGTAGTGACTGCACATTAAAGATATTTAAGAACAAATAATATGGGGGGCCTTTATTAGAACAACAGAAGTCAAAACAACAATTTCTTAGAATATTTGTCTGTCCGTATGTTTGTACGAGCATCACGCAAAAACTACTAAAAGGAATGATGGAATGGAATTGAATGCAGTTTTACACGCACACGAAATTGCTAGTATTTAATAAAAATGAAAATTTAATGAAAAATTATTTTTGTTTATGATTTAAAATAATGGGATTTACCCATTACTTAAAAAAATGAGAAAATATTGTATTTAATTTCCGACATTCCCTGTACACCATTTTCGCAATACTGTAAAAATAAGTCAATATTACAACAAAACATAAGTAAATATAATCGACACATGCAAAAATTTTTTATCATTTTATCATTTAAGTAATAGCTATACATACAAGTTGAAATCATTGCAATTTTCTAATGATTTCCGATCATATCTTTTGAACCCCTCAATATAACCCAGTATAACTTCAT
Organism: Crioceris asparagi; assembly: GCA_958507055.1. Classification (NCBI taxonomy): domain Eukaryota; kingdom Metazoa; phylum Arthropoda; class Insecta; order Coleoptera; family Chrysomelidae; genus Crioceris; species Crioceris asparagi. Next base: position 29,584,773 of record OY293830.1, on the reverse strand, counting down.
ATGAATGTAATCGCGAAGAAGAGTAGATTCCAATTTTTTTTTTAAATATAGGTTGTTCCTTTCATAAAACCAACATAAGAATGATCTGTCAATATATTGTAGGACATCCTGTACATATCTAATTAATTTCAAAATAAATAAATTGAGAGTGCCTTCATTTTTTGTGGAAAACTCCTTTGAGTTGATATGATGACATGTAAACTTATTATTTATGATTTTTTATCGTCGTCTTGTGCCTTCTCCGATCTCCATTATAACCACGATACTTGCCCTTAAATTACTCTGTATCTTTTGGCACCAATTTCAAGTCAAAAGAAGCTGGTCCTTGTTGTTTTCTAGTCACTTGTGTCTTTTTAGGTGTTTGCTCCACTTTCAAACTGCACCTTGCTTCAACTAATTATATACTACCTATGTACCTCTATGTAATGAACATGTACTAACTTTTTAAGATTATATTGAATCCACAACGTAGATATTGTGCCCTCATTATAAATTTCATATAATATGTTCCCATAACGCTTCCAATCTCGACGAGCGCGTGCAAGTTCAACAACTCCTCATCTTCTATTTTTTTTTTCTTCATTTATTTATTCAAACGACTTCGTGCAAAGTTGAGCATCAGCAAAAGAGTTGTTATGTATACCTTATATACCCCAAGCGCCTCTCCTCCTCATCTTTGTGTGGAGTGAGGAGAACAATTTTTGCATGAAAGTGGACTCTGAAACTGGATGGGAAATGCACAAAGAAGTTTCGTGTAGTGTTGGGACTCCAACTTACGAAATGATATCTCCAATAAAAGTTGGGTTTTTTATTCTGTTCGACATACTTTTCACAGCTGGCCAGCTAGAGAAGAAGAAGAAGAAGATCATCCTGGGAGAAATGATGGTAATATATGGAAAGCTCGAGAGTTTTATGGTTCCAAAATCACTAGAGCATATAGGTGTGATGTCGTCCTTGACTTTGTTATAAAACTTCATTGGTGAATACGAAATTTCATTGATGTGGCTTGTCGTCTATTTTTATACTTTTTATTTTTCAAAGAACACTTATATTATGTCTATCATCGAAGGCTTTTATTACTGACTAGCAGTACCCAGCGCATTGTTGCCGTAGCTGTAATAATTTTGGAGATATATAAAATTTGAAATAAATAGTAATGTTGGTTATTGGCCATGTGCAGTCTGATAGAAAAAATGAATAAATAAAACGAATTTCAGATTAATCACTTTAATTATTAATTTATTATCTCAATTTTAAATGACGATTACTTACAAAAATAACTTCCTGCTTTTGTACACTTCGGTAATAATATAATATTTTTATTGTAATGCTTTATGATACACGATTTTACTTTTATCATCTATATTTTCACTGTGTTAGATGGAGTAGGTTAAATATTTGTCCCTGTCTCTACCAGAAGTGCTGCCCTCTCGTAGCAAAAGGCCACACTCTTCTCAGGAAAATGGCTCATTGTTCCATATAATATAGGTCTTGTTTGGATAATGGTTCTTGACGTGTATGACATATCTGACACCACACTAAGAAAGCGTATGGGAAAAGTGGTGTCTTCACTATTCTCCTCGCAATTTTTACGAGTTTTCTTTCCATAAGAACCTTCCTACGAAAATATTCAAATAAAAATTATCCGAAATGGTCGAGGCGTTCTTGAGTTTTGTACTTAGCAACGCATATGGCGATTAATTTTTATTTATATAGATTAGAAATACATTTGGAATAGTAAAGAAAAAAAGTAAATGGCGCATCAGAATTGTATAAAGTTTGGGCTAATGTTCTGAGTCACTTAGATTTTTTGAATCCAACACGCTGTATTAATTTTTTGATATTAAATACGATTTCATTCATTTTTAAAACTGAAGATTTGATATAGTCGCGAGCTCTTAAATAAATAACTATCAGGACAAATGGTATTTTAAGTAATATTATTTATTACAT